>CM028382.1:99702524-99803341 GCA_013146195.2 Codonopsis lanceolata | reverse complement strand
AACAAAAATTAGGGTTGAAAATTTACCATGTCAAAGTTCGAATGTTAGGCCTCATTTCGGTTGATCAACCTTGACCCTTCAAGTTTGAAAAGAATCATTTCTCTTAAAGGAGAAACAATTTTTTTTTTCATTTCTAAATTTTGGGGGAAAATGAGAAGCGTTTCTAGTTTCTTGGAAATAGAAATGATTGTCAAGCGATTTCTATTTCTATTTTTCACAAAAAATTTGAAATAAAAACAAAAATATTAAAAAGCGAAATGGTTACCAAACAAGCCCTAAGTTATTACTTTAAAATACCCCCTCCATCCCAAAAAGAGGTGTATGCTTTCCTATATAGTTATATGCCCCCAAAGAGTAGGTACATGTCCCTTTTGAAAAAGTTCGTGAGGGATATGGAGTCTCTCAAAAAATCTGAAAGTGATCTTGAGACTACACATATCCCTAATCTAACGGTATGGCCGACTATCGGTCGAGTCGGTCATGTGCAGATCGAACAAATCATCTCGGCAAATAGAGACTACGGCGGGCTTGGTAGGCTTTCACGCCCCTCGGGTTTCTGAGGATACCTCCGTATGTCGGTCTCTCGTGTTCATCCGGGTACGCCAGTTTTGTGACAATCATTGCTTTTTTGTTCTCCTCTTGGTCCTCAATATCGGCTAGCTAAATGAATTTAACACCCTTGTCCATTTTAAAGGATAAATTACATGGGTCCATTAACATCTGTATAAATCTTTACCAATGACATGGGTCCACCGTATTGATGAGGGGTATTTTAGGAAGTTAGAGATCATCAACCATTTACTTAATTTTTGCAATAAGCAAAGTTACTCTCTTTGGGGGACGAGAGGAGTAGGTTTTTACTTTTCAACCAACTTCAAACTTATATTTTATCAATAAAGATAAATGAAGATAATCCAAATAAAATTTGCAGACCAAATGGCAAAAGAAAACCCAACAACAGGAGCTCTCAGACAGTCAGACTCCAAACTCATGCTCTTACTTAGCTATTTGCAGCGGTGGATCTAGGTAGTGACCGAGTGGGGCACCAACCCACGTCATAATTCCTCAATCTATCTATCATCTGTATATATATATATATATATATATATATATATATATATATATATATATATATATATATATATATGTATATATATATATATGTATGTATATATATATATATGTATGTATATATATATATAAATGTATGTATATATATGTTAAATGTCATTATTAATTTTACGCTCTTTTATAATTATCTATGTAATGAGTAAGATTTATTAAATCACTGACTATATGTAACTTCTAATTGATTAATGAAGTTATTTTGCTCGATGTTATTGTTGACAATGTTTTTTAAATACTTAGCCCACGTGGCTACGTGGTACCAAAAGCTATTTGTTCAACGATTTAAAATAGCGCTTTTATGTGGCTGCAATGGTGAAGTCGTCCTTTCTACACTTGTTTTGATCTCCAAGCGAAAACATAAAAACCCAAAGTTCAAAGTACCAAATTACTGAATCAAAATATTAAACAAAGATCTAAAGAATGAAATAGAAATTCAATTCGGGCATGTAAACATAGGCTTGTTCATGACAAATTCTCTAGCAATTTGAACAGATAAGTGTGGTTTGTGATACCACACACACTCTATCTCTATATAAAAAACTTAAATCCAACTCCATCATTTCAACCAAAAAAATTTAAAAAAATTCTAACCAACAATAAAAGTCGTTTCAACCAAAAAGATAAACTCTACCTTCATATCAGTTCAAAGTTGGGCACTTTTCCCTAGGCATTTCCACTTTTTGCTGCCATTTTCAAAATTTCATTTTTAAATTTCATTTTCATTGCAGATTAAAAATTGAAAACACCATCACTTACACAAATTCTGAAAATAAAAACAGAAAATAAGTTCAGCAAACTTCAAATGAATTTCTAGCCTGAAATCAATGATTTTATATTGAATTGATCGAAAAATGAGTAACGATTATGAAAGTTCAGTGGGAAAAACTAGAAGGGAAACTGTGGGTCCCAATGAGCACAATAATAAGCTAGAAGGGGGGGTTGAATAGCTTATTAACACTTTAAAAACTTTTAAGTAAGTTCCTTGAAAGTTACTTGCAATCTATGAAAAGAATCAAGTAGCGAGAAGACCTTCAAGAAAATTGTTCCAGTGTCCGCCGATAAGGACTACTGGTAGACCTTTACAGATTACTTAAGTTCTCAATGAAATGGATAATATAAACAATGAAACTGAAAGCAGTTCAAGTAATAGACAGACAGTAGGAAATAACACAAGTATTTTGGGATGGTTCACACTATAATGAGTGCTACGTCCACCACCAAGGTAGTCAACCTTGGATTTAAATTGTGCACTATATTTTCCACTTAGATCAATTACAAAGAATATCCCTAATGGATCGTGTACAAAATATTGACTTGTGTTTGTCTAGGGAATTAAATATCTGTAAATACAAGATATTTAATTTGCAATATAGTTAATGGAAGTTAACAACAAGAAGAATAAAGCAATAAATGTTGATGAGCACTTCTTGTTGTTGGCGAGGACTTCTAGATGTAAGGATCTATTGAATGCACGAGCTGAAAGACTTGGAGTTATGAAGTTTCGAGCAATTCTTTAAGTGTTCGATTGATTACATGCAGTTGTCTCTTTGTTCCAGTCTTCAATGGCGTATTATAGCAGTGCATTTCAAAAGAATCCGTTGGAGAGGGCGAAGACTTCAACAAACTCTATTCATAAATGCATTAAATGCATGGGGTGTCGATCAAGGATTTTCGTCTTCACAGATATCTAGAGCGAATAATCATTTCGAGATCTTCAAAAAGGTGGGTGATTTGGTGTCGATCGAGAGATGAAGCGAAGTAGGGGGACCGATGCCGCTTTCAGACGAAAAGTCTTCCTGCTTTTCGGAAAGTTGCTTTCGGCGGCTTGACATGTCAGGGAATGACTTGGATTAGTTCAAATAATATATAGGAATAAGTTTGAATTAATCCAGTTAGCTTTTTGCTGGAGAGGACACGTTGAAGCAGATCAGCTGGACACGAGGTCTACCGATCTTAAGCTTTGAGCAGGTCTTCCCAGGTAAAAGGCGAGAAGGGGTCTTCCGCTGAACCCGAAAAAAGTCCTACAAAAACTATACAAGGCAAAGTTCTATACACAGTTGCCACGCTAATCGATACGCAGCCCGATTAGCCACTGAAGTATAAAACTAATGTAATGTACTGATCAGATATAAATTTAACATAAGAATCAACAGAAACCTGATAAATGATTGAAAGATAACCCTGCAAAGAGAGAAAAGTAAAACAAGATCAGATAATAGGGCTTCGATCAATAATGAAAATTAGCCAGGAGTATAACTTAGGAAGTATTGATCTTACACAGTTCCCCGTGAGTCGGCAGTCGTCGGCTTCTTATGAAATGTCGGTCGTTCTGAGAAGACAGCGGCTGTGCCGAATGACGTGGTACATTAAGTATTCAATAATTGACGTCATTGAAATAGTGAGGTTAACCGCACCCAATTTCTAAAGCGGGTACAATATTTCAATACAATACATGAGGTGCAGAGATAAGAAATTTGGGTGCGTTTAGCCCTACCCTTAGTGAAATATTTTGGGCAAGTCCAATGCTGGTACTTGTATATATGTATCAAAACCAAAATTTGATATCTATTAGTACTATTTATTGGTATTAAATAATCATCTCCGACCATAAGTATCAAATTTTGATATAATAATAATTTTGAAAAATTAAATCCAACACATAATAATATAAAAACAAAATTAAAATATTAATATACAATAATTTACCAACACATATTATGACATAAATATTTGATCAAAAATGAAGGATATTAAAATTATGTGTGGTATTAAGAGATGTATTAAATTTGGTACCTACCCTAGTACCATACCTAATTTTGATATATTTTATTTTAACCATTAGAGAGTCTAATACTCTTATATATGTATTTAAAATATGGATTTTAACCCCTACCATTGGACTTGCTTACGTCCACTGTTCCATTTTTGAATGTTTAATTTAAGGAATCTACTTTTAAAAATTAGGACAAATTTCCCAAATGATCCCTAAACTTTTTGCTATTTTTGTGATTGGTCCCTTTACTGAAATTCTAAAAAATCAAATCCTTGTTCAATGTCATTAAACGTAATTGGTCCTTCCCTCCAACTTCTTAAAATTTGTGCCGTTAAATACGTACATATGCCTCTCATGCGTTTTTGCATAAAGATAAAATAGTCGATTCATTTAAATTAGTACAGGGACTCTTCTTTAAATCTGTGTTGGGTATTTAAGTTTTTGATTAATTTCATGTTAGTGGAGTATAAAAGTTTAACTATTTTTTGAATAGTTAGTAATTGTATAATTAGTTGTGACAGAGTGTCCACTCCAACTCCATTACTCAATTCATCTGTAATTTTTCGTCGACCTATCGCCGGCTACACCTTGTTCTTGTTAGTTGCCATGTTACCGTTGAATTCAACTACACACACAGAGGTAGTATTTAAATTAGGGTTTGTTTCCTGCTCAAATTCCCCCTCCCCTCCCCCATTAGGGCATTTCAATGGCAATGGTGTCCCCAGCCGATGGTGGCGGCATCACTGTTGTGCAACAACCAATAAAAACAACAACAACAAGGTGAATAACCGAGAGCTTCAGAGATTACGCGCTTCGAGCGATATTTATGACGGTGCAACAACGTTTGGCCTGATCAAAACATATTTTTTGAATCTGCCCTTCTTTAATACCTAACACAAAACAACACCTTTTTTTCGATTCTCTTTGTTCACACCCCACTGAGTTTGCTTACAAATTGAAGCCACTAATGCCGCCACCACCATGTGTGTGCAAGATGCAGAACAAGTTTGTGATGGAATTGAAAACCTTGGTCTCTCTAACCATGACCCTCAAAATCAAGAACCTTGGGTTTTGAATTATCCTAACCAATAGATTCTCGATTGAGATAATTATGTCACTTGTGATCAGATTGCTCTTGGCAATTTGTTTTTGGTGAGTAAATTCATTTACTTGATTATTAAATTGAAAACATTGTTGATAATTTGAGCTGCGTTTTCTTTATTTGAGATGGGAGTTGCAATGATGTCAATGATTAGTTCTATTTTTCTCAATTGTTGGCTGGTGTCTGTGTCTATTTTTGTTAAAAAATTGTGTCTTGCTAACTTAATTTACACCATTGATAATTCGAACTGGATTTAAGTTGATTTAATGGTCAAATTAATGAGTCACTTTTAATTACAAAGTGTCACTTTGCATTAAAAATGATGTTAATCAAAGTTTTAAGTTGATTTAGAACTAAAATGCAAAGCTTGGGTATTACTGATTTGGGATGGGTTTTGTTGTGATATCAATTACTAGTACAGTAGTACTAGATGCCATGGTTGGATGTAGCTATGAGAAAAGTGATGGATGGTGGCTCAAGAGTGATGAATGGTGGCTCAATTTAAACTTGAACTTCAACGACGGACTAACCTCGAAAAAGGTCCCCTTACTTTTTCTTAAGAAGTGATGATTTTACCATGGCGAAAATTTACGTGCGAAGCATGTGTTCAAACTTAACGGTTAAAAATGTATGAAATTTGACGGAGGGACCAATTCCTTCAAATAAGAAGTACATGGACCATTTAGGTCGATAAATGACCAATTGCAAAAATGGCAAAAAGTTCAGGGACCATTTGGGGAATTCTCCAAGGTCTCCCCGATGCTGGTAGGGAGGCCGGTGATAGCGGCAAAGTCACAGGGGGTGTAAGACCCCGAACCTTCGTGTAATTGACCTTATTGCTTTGCGTGTCGTTTAACCGTAACCTCGCTTACTTGACTTGAGGTAAGAACCTTGATTAATATAGGTAGGCTATATAGGAGCCAATACATTAGTTCCATATGTTCCATAGACCTTAACTAGTTAAAGTTACAAGTCGCATACCGACGCTGTTCGTTACTTGACTCGGTTTAGTGTTTCCTCGCGTAGTTCTTTCGTGAGACCTCGATTTTACTCCTAATCATTCCTCCACTTGTCTTGAGAGTTATTTGAGTCTCATAAGGCCTTGGTACACAAGTTTTATGCTTGTTTGTTGAATCGCCGCCTCGACCGTGTTGATTTTGGCCTTAGCGATTCCCTCGCCGTATTGCCTCTATTTCGCTGCACGCATTTAAGTGTTCGTTGAATTCTTGGCTTTATATTCAGATCTTAGCCATGTTTAAACAAGCCCTTTCCATGCCTAAGTTATCTTAGTTTTATTGACGTTTGATTCGGTTTGATTCATCAACCAATCGTCGCATGATTCGAGCCTTGTTCTATCCTATTCCGGTGTTGTTCTGCGTTTCCGACTGCTTGAGTAGGGTTAGACCTTAGAATGATTGCCCATAAGTTGAGTAGGGTTAGATCACCTTAGACAAGAATGATTGCCCATAAGTTTGGGATCATTTAGGACAAGTTTAGACCAAGTTTTAGAGAGCTTCGAGCCGAGGCGGCCGCATGGCACCTTGGGTGAGGCGCCCGCCTCACCTGCGGATGTAATTACGGGATTTCTTTCCCTGTTTTGATTTTTGGCGTGAAAAACCCATACTACCCCCATTTTAACCACTCCCCTTTGCCTTGTCCACAGCTAGGAAGGGCAGGATGGTCATCCCTAACCCTTTATAATCCAATTTCATCCTCTTCCTCCCTCATTTTCACCATTCAACCGTGAGTTTTAGAGAGAGAGGGAGGAGGAGCTTCCATGGGAGATTTGACGACTCCCGGAGTTCCGGCCATCGGATTGTCGAGCCGCGACCGCCATCGCGAAGCCCTCGCCGAGTAGAATCTTTCCCCTCGGTTTGTTTTCCACTTCCTAGACGTTTGTGGCTCGATTGAGGTACGTTACTTAAGCCCTAGTTTCTCTCTCTATAAGCATCTTGATGATAGATTGTTAGAGACTTGTTCCTTGTGATTTATTGTTGTTCTACATGTCAAAATGATATGTTTCCATGGATATCAATAGATTTTGGTTAGGGTTTGAAACCAAATGGGTTCATTGAGTATATTGGAATTGTTATGATTTAAGATTTATTTTTGTTGGGTTAGAAACCCGGATAAATTGTGAATCCCGAATTTATGCCTCGAACTAGAAATTTGGAACTTTGTAGTTTGACCCAAATGAAGTCAATTTATTTATAAAATTTGTTATTCGAACCTTAGGATAAATTCCTATATCTTCTTGTGTTCATTGAATCTCAATTGCGAAATTTTGAGAATTGCTCGGGTGAGACCAAATTGGTAATAAGATTGAGTCTTGGCTTAGGACTCTAATTGAGCCTCTTGAATGATGATTAAGTGCGAGATTATCGCTAATCCTTGGGTGGTTTATGTGTGAGTCGAGAATGCGTAACTCGAATGACAGACGTTTTGAATGGGTTCAATTATGAACTAGAACCAATAATACTAGTGGACTTTTTAATGAAGTCCCAAGATTCGTAGGAATGTAATATGTGACTTTACTTGGGAACCTTGTTAGCATCCTTGGGAAATCCGGGATTGCTTCGTGGCAATTCTTCCTTAGGAAGGATAGTTGAACCGTGTATGCCTTAGTACCCTCTATGATGAGCATCTTGAGTTGTCGTAAAGATGACTGAATAGTCATCCAAGTCATGTGTGTGGTGATGGACTTATGAAATACCATAACATGGTTAATTGATGAATCTTGAGTAGTCTTCGTCTTCGTTCTTCAAGAAGTGCATGCTTGATCTTTAGTTCTTAAGGGAACCTCGAGGGGATTTTATAATGTTATATATCTTATGATTCTATGGAACTGAGCTTGATAAGATTTGTTTGTGAATGATGCATGAACTTCTATGTCTACTTGAGATTATGACCTTTAAACATATTGTGTGTCTTATCTTCCTATTGAGTATCAACGTGCTTTGATTTATGATTCTATTAACAAATGGAATTTCGAACTTGAAATTGATCTAAGCTTAATTGGACAATAATCAACTTAGGTTTCCGCCTTTTATACTTGACTTAGAAATTTTGAACTAAGGTTCCTAAATGGAACGAGAACTTAGCCATGCCTCAAACAAGAACCTAGAAAGGAGTCTTGGAACACATATAGTGTTCAAACTCTATTTGACTGGAATTATAGAAATGACTCGACGGAGTCGATGCTAGTGAGTCATTTAGCAATACCGACTCAACGATAAACCCCTACGACGCTTGAAATGCGTTTAACTAGAATACTAGTTTCGAGATTCTTAATTTAATTCATGCTCATGCTTGATTACTAGCTGTAAAAGAATAACATGCCCACCTGACTTGAATGCGATCGCTGTTACCGTGCTCGTCCTTGCTTGATTTCTTAGATAAGTAAACATTACTTGTTTTCCCCAATAAGTCCAGCTGGCATACTTGTCTTGTCCCTGTCTTGTCTTCCCCGGTTGACAATTGTTTCACCGCTACGAATCATGAGATTCGTGATAGTGATGGGTTGCCGAACCGTAAACGCAAACCCTCCATTCTTGATCACTTTGGAGAAGAGTACCTTGTGTAACCATTAGGGCGCTTTGGAATAATACTATCCTTGGTCGATGTACCATCTCGCACATCCAACAAAGACGCCTCGTTAACATTTTATATTGCATGAGCTACATTGCGGTACCGCATTTATATCATATCCTCTTATATGTGGATTTTTCTAGCATTTGTGAAAACAAAGTGCTATCATGAATATGTAAACTAAATGCCTCAGATATACTTGTTCTTGATCGCTTGACTTTCGTGATAGGCTCGTGAATTGTATGATACGATATATGTGGATATACATATTCCTACTCGATTTCCCCTGATTGCCTGCATATGTATATATATGTAGATATACATACTCCTACTTGATTAACCATGATTGCCTGCATATGTATATATATGTAGATATACATACTCCTACTTGATTTACCCTGATTGTCTTCGTATGTATATAATTGTAGATATGCATATCCTTACATGATAAACTTCCATGAATGAATTGTTTGGTACATAAACGAATTTACATACCACACTTGATAATCCTATGAGAGACTTGGTATATGTATATTTATAAATATGCATACTTTTATTTAATTATTCTATGAGAGACTTGGGATGTTCTACAATAAGATATACATCCATAATCATGATTATTCTTGTGCCTTGCTTCCTGACTTGTTTGACTGTTTGTGAACAGGGGATTCACCCTGATTCATCTTGGTAGTCTGGTAAAGGACCGGTTTTCATACAGTACAACCCGACTTACTGGGTCTTCGTCGTAACACGATATCATTTCCTCTTATGGCAATATTCAAATTATGTAATATTGTTTAGTAGTAACGTACTGGGTCATTATGACTCATCCCGTACTTTGTTTTCTAGTTGCAGTTCAGGAGTCGTATTGAGGACGCATAGTACGTGACCGTAGCAGACCACAGTTGATCGACAGCTCGAGCTTAGTACGTGTGTTCGTGATTGTAATAGTCGATAATTCCGAGTAATAGCTTGTGGACTCCTATCTCTCTAGCATCCTTGACTTGTATATCATAATATTATATTCTTGTGAGCTCGTTGTATTGTAAGGTTATTTAGACTTTACAGTCGGGTAGAATACTTGGGTTTTGATTTGGTTATCCTTTGGGCCGACGTGTTGTGTCGTTGCTCATAGCCTTGGTTTTTATATCCAGTTGTATCCCAGGCACGCAGTAGCTTTGGGCTTTTCTCTATCCTAGTCATTATTATTGTTGGTTAACCCCGGCATGCTTTAGCCGTGGGTAAGTGTTATATCAGGTTGGTCCCTTCACAAACGCCACTGAGTGCCGATGGTTTGTCCCTCGCAATGTTGCGCACGCGGTTTTTTTTCTTTCCTTCGTGAGATTTATGTCTCTCTTGGTATCTTTGCCTTGGTTTCGAGCTTCATAGCTCGGGACTACTTTTCCTTGTCGCTCCGCCATCGAATTTTGTGAACCCGTATTTTTAGTACGGCATTATATCATTTGTGTTTCGATCTTTTGTTAGCTCGACTGTCCGACTCGCACTATTAATTTATAAGTGCTTGTCCTCTTCTTGCCTTGTCCTTGCGACGTGACCTTGGGATTCCGTTCCGGAATCCGGGTCGGGTCGCCACAGGGGGTCATGGTCGCCTCCCCCCAGTTGAAATGAAAGGTATGGGTGGTGTCCCACCAATAGCTCCGAAGCACATCAAAAATCGACAGATAGCTCGTGAAGGGACGAAAGGCATGAAGGAAGGCACTGAAGCCAGAGCCCTCTACTAGGACTTGTGCCGCCTCGGGCAACATGTGATAAATCTCCATCACATTGGTACAAGAAGCCCGAACCCTCTGGAATGGCCTGCAGAACTAAAAAAAAGGGGGGGGGGAAGAAAAAAGAGGTAAGTCTACTATCTTTATTTTCCTCACAAAAAATATATATTAAAAAATATATAATAATAAATGAATAAATATAAATAATAAGAATAAATAAGGATAAATAATAAACATGTTGCATGCATCGTATTTCGTAAATCATAAAAATTGCAGCATGCTAATTTCCTGTGATGCATTTTATAATGAAAACATCATTTTAAATGTGAATAATAAGCATTTGGCATCCAAAATAAAAAATAAAAAAATTTATATTTTGCATTTGAAAGTATATGTTACATTCTTTTTACATCCTCGCATAATAAAGAAAATGATGCATTTTGTGCATCTAAATATATATTTTAGCATTTTAAGCATTAAAAAAAATAAAAATATATAAGTAAATAAAAATGCATTTTTGTGTATCTAAACATGTATTCTAGTATTTTAGGCATTAAAAAAAGAAGGAAAAAGTATATCTTTTGCATCTAAATAAGCATTTTTGTGTCCTAGGCATCATAAAAAATGTATTTTGCATTGAGGTATACTTAATACAGCACCTATAAAATGCTTAATACAACACTTTAAAAAAATATTTGACCAAAATACCCTTTACATAATTTATTTATTTTTGTTTTTTATTAAATTTAATTTAACAAATTTTAAATTTAAAAATATTTTAAACACAATTAATTTATTAATTAATTTGATTTAGTTACTAAACACAATTAAATTACTAATTAATTTGATTTATTTATACTGAGTGAAAAATTATCTTTGAGTTAGGTTTAAATTAAAAAAATTAATTTGATTTGAATTAGGTTTAAATTAAAAAAAAAGTTTTGGGTAATTTATTTATTTATTTATTTATTTTAATTAAATTTAAATTAGCTAAATTTATTTATTTTTTATTAAACTTAAATTAGCTAATTTAAAATTTAATAATTAATTTGTTTTGAATTATGTTTAAATTAAAAAAAAAAACAAGTTTTGGGTTTAGACCTTAGGACCGGTTTTGTACCAGTCCAAATGAGGAGATGGGCTAGGGACCGGCCTGCTAGCATGCCAAAATGGGGGGGGGATGGGTTTGGGCCTGGTTGGGTGGTAGTCCAAAAGGAGGGATGGGTTGAGGGCTGGTCTTGTAGCAGACCCAAAGGGGGGCTGGGTTGAGGGCTGGTCTGGTAGCAGGCAGTGGGCTTGTGGGGGGAAATGAATGGGTTTAGGACTGATTTCAGTCCAATCCTTAAACCCAAAAGTTGGTTTTTTTTTAATTTAAACATAATTCAAATCAAATTAATTATTAAATTTTAAATGAGCTAATTTAAATTTAATAAAAAAACAAAAAAATAAAATTTAGTTAATTTAAATTTAATTTAAAAAAATTAAATTACCCAAAAAAATGTTTTTTTACCCCACATAACATGTTTTTTTAATTTAAACCTAATTCAAATCAAATTAATTATTAAATTTTAAATTAGCTAATTTAAATTTAATAAAAAACAAAAAAATAAATTTTAGTTAATTTAAATTTAATTTAAAAAATAAAAATAAATAAATTACGTAAAGGGTATTTTGGTCAAATATTTTTTAAAAGTGATGTATTAAGCATTTTATAGGTGTTGTATTAAGTACCTATGTTTTGCATTTTAAAGATATGTACTGCATTTTTGCATGCATAATAAAATAAATAATGCTCATGCATCATGTTAGTAAGCATCCCATAAATTTTATGCATTGCATTTGCATCAAATAAAATAATATATGCATCCATCATTTGCATTTATTGTCCAATAAGTTGCATTAAGAGTGCACTGAAAAGAGAATAAAATGTCACCAATCATAAAAATAAATATTCCCATGGCATTTACTATATCACTGCAGCATAAGCATGCATGAAAAATAAATTTTAGGGCATACAATATATCTGTTTTGTCATGTATTCATCCGAAAAATGTGCCCAAAAATAGGTTCAGGAAAAATTGCATTATATTCCGAAAAGTCCATTTTGTAAACATATAGCATATAAAAATATGTTTTAGTCTAAAACATGCATCATATAGCCTCAATTGCATTTATAGTGTAAATCATGCATAGTAGGGTCAAATAGTTACCACTAGTTCAATTATGCATCACAAGAATAAATTGCATAAATTTCATGCATCATTATCTAATTGCATTATTTTAGTATAAATATTGCATGCATAAACATTATTAACAGAGTCAAGAATGCTCCAAAAGCGCCAAGCAGTGCTAAAATCTAGCAGATCTGAAGTATATCCAAGCAGATCTAAAAAAGAAGAAACTTACAGAAGTGGGTGGAAGGTTGGACACATGGGTGTCCCGATTGCAGAGGATATTGCCCCAGTCATCCTTAGAATATCGGTACTTGATTTGATTCCGGATCAAAGAAGGAAATTCCTTCCTCCTTCCGCCAGATTCTGGGTGCATAGGAGCCTTCCCCTTCCTGGATCGCGATGAAGAAACCATCTGCTAGAAAAAAACACTTAAATAGGCGAAAGAAAAATGAGAAAAAGAGCAAAAATGGAAGGAAAATAGAAACAAACAGCAATGGCGTCGGAGGAAATGCAAAAAGAAGGAAAATGAAGAAGAAAGGAGCAGTACCTCCCTCTCCTGCTCTCCCGTCACTAATAATGGGAGGAAAAATGAATTTTTCCTTTTTCTCCCTCCAAAGTTTGAAGTTGCGACACTTAAGTCCCCAGATTCCAAAAGTTGCAAAATGGCCCCAAAGCTTAACGAAGAGTTAACAAAAGTGATTTTGTTAACCAAATTTGACGGCCATCCATCCGAGGGCAAAGGAAAAGTAATATCTCCAGCAGATCAGCCAAGAAATAAGCAGAAAAGCCAAGAAATTCAGGCGGCGAAGGTAAGAATTGAAAGAAAAAAAAAGAAAAAAAGAAAAAAAAAAAAAAATAGAGAAAATAGAAAAAAAAGGAAAGAAAAATAAAGAAAAGAAAGAAAAAGAAAAGAAGAAAGAAAAGAAAAAAAAGGAGGATCAAAAGAGAATAAACAAATAATAAGCGTGCAAATAAAGAGAAATGACGAGCATGCAAAATAAAGAAAAGAAAAGAAGAGAAAAAAAATTGAGAGAGAGAAAATGCATGTACAAGAAAAGAAAGGAAAAAATGTATAAGTGCATGCAACAAAAGAAAATGCAGCGGAAGAAGAAGAAATTTTCGGCTGAAGCTAGAAAATGGAGCGAAAAGAAAATACAGCAGCAAGAAAAAAAAAGAGATGATTTCAGCTGGAACCAAAAGATGCAGCAGCAAGGAAAAAGGAAATTTCTAACCAAGGTTAGAAAGAGCAGCAAAGGAAAAATGCAGTAGCATCAAGAAAGATTTTCCAGCTAAAGCCGAAAATATAGCGGAACAGGGGAAAGGATTTTCCAGCAAAGGCTGGAAGTGCGACAAAAGAAATATCCCCAGCAAGAGCAGCAAAGAGCAACATGAAGCAGCAGCAGCAATTTGCCGCAAGGGCACGGCAAGGGTAAGAAAGGGAAAGTATTTTTCTTTTCTGTGAATTTGTATGATGTTTGGAAGACTTTCCTAACAGGGCAGGTGTGGGTTCCCGGGAAAGTGCTCCCTCGCCCCGCGCACCCTTGGATAGGGGTGCGCGTCCGTGCGGATGCGGTGACATCCACTGCTCCCGTTCCACCCTCCCTTGTTTAGGGGAGGACGAAATCAAAAGTGCGAGAGGAGTGCTGTCGGAATAGCGTGTTGGAATGCGCCTCGATTGCCTTTAGTGGATTTTGATCCAATATGGGAGCTTTGGGTTTTCTACGTCAAGTTATCCCTTGTTTAGGGGATACCAAGACATAGGAATACATCACCTTTCCATTCCCATTCTCCCTTGTTTAAGGGAGAACGTGAAAGTGCAAAGAAAGATGTTGCAGCGCCCCCACTATGGATTTTATGAAAATAGCCTTATGGCCTATCTCGGATCACTATGGGTGCTTTGGGTTTTCTACGTCAAGTTATCCCTTGTTTAGGGAATACCAGGACATAGGAATACATCACCTTTCCATTCCCATTCTCCCTTGTTTAGGGGAGAACGTGAAAGTGCAAAGAAAGATGTTGCGAGGCCCCACTGGATCCAAAATGTTTTAGAGTCGCCATCTTTATTTTAAGGAATAAATAAAGCAAAACCAAAAAAAGAAAACCGTAGATAATGAAAACGGTTCGGAGGCTAAGTTACGAGTTGGGAAGGTGCTAGGCACCCAACTCATTCTCGGTCTCAAAACGATTTTTGGCTAAAGTATGCTTTTTGTTATATTTATTTAACAGATAAATAAAGCATTAACTGCCTACAAATACATCCATTATGTCTACATTATTTACAGACTTGCAATTGTCCCTTTTACAAATAATTACAAATATACTTGAAAATATTTGACCATAATAACGACTACATTTAATATTATTTCCTAACTAAATCCGGGCAGCACAACTGCTTATATATCTACATTGGGCCGGATTGGAAATAATACTTTTACAAATAAAAAGCTTTAAAATAAAACTTACTGACAGCCTAGGGTGTGCTCGCTCTGTCCTTCAGGGAGAGGGAGTCTTTTTTGTTGTTGTTGTGTGTTGTGTGTTGTGTGAATTTGGGCAGAGTGACTTCTTCTGAAAGTTACTTTTGGCCTCGGGTTTTGGGCAGAGTAACTGTTTGTGTTTGGTTGTTTGTTGGCTTGAGGTAGGCTAAAATCGGGCAGAATAACGGCTTATTTCTAGGCTGATTTGGCCATTTAAATCGGGCAGAGCAACTGCTCTTTCCACGATTTTTGGACCGGGGAAATAGGGTGGATACCTAGCTGGGGAGCTAAGGCTCACTTCTACCGCTTGGTTTTGTGTTTGGAGGAGGTTTGGAAGGGTTTCGAGGCTTTTTGAGGTGATCGCTCACTATCTCACATCGCTCTCTATTTCTCCAGCGTAACGACGACGCGGAGAATTTTATCGAAGGAATTCTCTTGCTGAATGATCGACTGAGAGCCTCTATTTATAGGCTGAACTGAGGATTAAGAAGGAATGCTTCATCCGTTTGTACACTGCGCAGAGTGAATCGCACATTACGGCAAATGATCAGTGCATTGTTTGAAGAAACTGGGCGCAACAAGGCAAACTGGGTGCCATGCCTAATTTTGGGGGTGGCCATGCCCAATTTCAAAGTTGCCCCCTTTTTGTGCACTTTGGTCCCTGCAGTTCGTCCTTTTGCGCATTCTGCTTTGTCCTTTTGCACTTTTGACCCTGTAACTTGACATTTGTTAATGTTTTAACATGTCTTGATATTTTATGTCATGTCACATACCAGGAGTACAAAATTGGGGTGTCTACAGAGGGGTCACACTGCTCCTTCAATAGGAGAACACCACCTCATAACCCATTCAGGTATATAAATATGAGACATTCCCTACATTTATTTCTCAAGCAAAATTGATATCCACAAAGAACACACAACATTAATTCTTGTTGAAAGACTATAAAAGAGCTCCCTAATACCAGTGTTCTAAAACGCACCCTAGGCGCCGACTAGTCGCTAGGCGCCCTCCCCACGTCGCGATTTATACCAAATCAAACAAAAAAGTAGCCGAAGTAGAAAATCACCGGCTAGCCGCCCAGTCACCGACTAGTCACTGTAGGCGCCGAGTTATTAAGTATTGAGTAAACTATGACGGATTCGATTGCGAAGCAACGGTCAAGGATATAGTGGAGATCCCCATGGAGAGTGAAAGATTTACGGGTGGTTAGCTAATGATAGAGCCAATTCCGATAGACGAGGACGGTGGGGCTATGAACATGGCAATTATGATGGAAAAAAGAGTAAGTCATTGTTGTTGTATCCTTGATTGATTATCGATGATGGAGGAGGTAGAGAGAGGGACTTAGATGATGGATGAGGTAGAAAAAGTGAGCCAGTATGGAGATGGTTTGCCGTAAAAAGAATGGAGATTGTCAAGAAGATATATATATATATACTGCCCGGCCCAATAGGCCCAAGCCGAAGTCACGTGCCAAGCATTCGGATTTCAACCGAGCAAGCGCACAGGGGTTTAACCTTAACCAGGGGAGATATCAGCGAGCTGGGGGCTTAATCAGCGGGTAGACCGAATGTGTGAGCATGGTTTGCTGTGCTCGCTAGTACGAGATCTGTTTCCAAGTTGAGGACAGTTATGTCCGAGCAAGAGTGGTAATCAGTTGAGGACGGTTATGTCCGGGAAAGTCTCCATTTAGACCGTTGTAATTAATGGGGAAGTTAATGGGGCAGTAATTGGTCCACCATTAAGCCCACGACCTACGATGGGCAGTTATGGGTAGTTATGAGCAGTTATGAACCATTATGCTCTCCGGCAACTATATAAACCTCAGAAAATAAAGGAAAAAGGTACGCGCAATCATATTCTCAAGCTAAAACTCTGCCAAATTGCTTACTCATTTGCTGAATCTTGTACTGATTCTTACGCCGGAGGGCCTTTGCAGGGAGTGCCCCTGCCTAGTTCACAGTTGCACATTTTTATTGTAGAGTTGGGCTAAGAGGATTAAGGGACACGTTGAAATCCAGGTGTTCAGATTGGGCCTCGTCAGTGCATCCTAAATATCTTGGACGCATCAGTTGGTTCCATTGCCGGGAAAGCAAAAGTTTTACGGTAGTATATTTGGTGAATTTGGTAATTGTTCTTTCTGAAGCTTCGTCAATGGCGGAGAATGGAATTAATGGTGGCAGTGGTAGCCGTAGAAAGGAGGTGCAAGCCAATCCTAGCCTTAATCAGCTTGCTGGGAATAATGTTCCACCGCCTCATGATGCTCGTCACCAACTCAACCAGAGGCGAGGAGTCAATTCATTGGCTCGGAGTGCTGAAGCAGTAGTCGGTCTAGCTCATGAATTTCGAGAGGAGGCTTTGCGCCAACGAGCTATTTACTTGGGTCAGATGCACCAGCTCAACTTACAGTTGATTGCAATGGGAAAGCCTCCATTGCCCATTGAGGTGGACCCTTTACCCGCCTTGACAGCTCCGAGTCAAGCAGCAGGAGTTTCTCGCACTGGGGGTAATCAGATGAATCCCTTGGTAGTTTATTCTCAGCCACGAGCACAGGCATCTAAGGACGTGAGCAACCAGAAGGCAGTAAAGCTAGCCACAGGGTCGTGCCTAGTGTTCATTCGAGGCTGGGGCCGCGAGTTGGAGAGGATTCAGCTCAATCTCGTCGTCGTAGACGTTCGCCTTCCCCACCGAGATCCCATGCTCGCAAGTTTCGGTCACCCTCGCCGCGACGGTCTCATGCTCGTAGTCGTCGCTCGCGATCACCAAGGGGGTCTTATGTTCATCGGCGCCGAACTCCCTCACCTAAGGGCTCTCATCATTCTCGTTATTCTCAGGGGAAGGATCTACATCAACCAGCTATTCCAATTGTTCAGCTCGCTGGGGTGCCACAGGCCCAGGTGGCGCAGGCCGTGGGGGTTACTCAAGCCGCTGCGGCTATGGGTCCTCCACAGGCCCCTCCTATGCCCGTGGTACAGCCTCAGCCTGGGGGTGGTTTGCCTGCAACCATAAATATGCAGGATTTCGAAGAATTGAAACGCCGAATGGAGGCTTGGGAGCAAGGCAAGGCTCTGGATGGAAATTTCTTGGGCACGTCAACCAGCCCGCTCGCTCCCTGGATTGAGAATGCTCCGCCGGCACAGGGGCTTATATTTTAGAATATTAAGGAGTATACGGGCAAGACAAAGGCCAAGGATTGGTTGATGTCGTTTGAGTCACAGATCGTCCTGGTGACTTCGGATGAAGCTCTAAAAATTAGAGCTTTTGTTGGTTCGCTGCAAGGGAAAGCTCTAGCCTGGATGGGGGCATTGCCACGACGATCAATTAATAACTGGGCGGATCTGCGGGCAAAGTTCTTAGCGAACTTTGGAACGGCCGGCACATTGGCAAAGACAAGGTCCGACTTGTCGAAGGTTAAGCAGGGGGCGCATGAGTCTACAGCGAGCTACCTTGAGCGATTTACTAAGGTGTTAGAGCAAGTTCCTGGGCTGACCGAGCAAGAGGTAACCCTATGCTTTGAAACTGGCTTATTTGAAGGTGAAGGTGGCCTGCGGTCAGAGTTGAGCATGCGTGAACCTAAGACGCAGGCAGAGATGCTCATGCGAGCACAGAAGTGGTGTGCCGGGGAGACAACAAAAAAGGAAAATAAAAAGGAGAGTAATGAAGCCTCGGGAAATCCTAAGAGGAATGGCCAGGCTGGAAGTGGAGGTTACAATAAAAGCAAGTCCCGGTATGATCGGCCAAAGGAATTTCTTCGCGAATCAGATTTGACTCCGCTCAACACGCTATGCGAAGACATCATGTACGAGATAAGGAATGAGCTTCCTAATCCCCCTCGCATGAATCCGGCGACTGCAGGCGAAAGGGATCAAACGAAGCGGTGTGCCTACCATGATGATTATGGGCATACCACGGAGGAATGTTGGCCGTTAAAGAAGGCCATTCAGAAGTTGATCAACGAGGGGCGGCTAGATCGCTTTAAGCGAGATGGGGCCAATAGAGGAAATGCTCCCAGCGAGAAGCGCCGCCGATTAGGGGGGTGATTAATGTTATATTGGATGAAGAGCCTACTCCGACCCAGCTCGGGAAGCAAATCTATTCCTTATCTAGAGTGGTGGATCGGCCTACAGCCTTGCAGGATGGAGAGCAAGCTATCCAATTTACTCGCAGTGAGCTGGCGAGTAATGTAGCAGGCGAACAATCCCTGATCGTCTCAGCATTGGTGGACGGTTGGGTCGTGCATAGGATTCTGGTAGATACTGGAGCGTGTCGTGATGTGATGTATTATTCCTGTTTCCAGGGGCTCGAGCTGAGTGATGATCGGTTGAAGCCGTATGCAGGGTTATCGGAGGGATTTACCAATCATAAGGTCCCGGTCAAAGGTACGATTGAGTTGGAGGTGTTCATTGGCGAGGGGAATCGAACGCGAGCAGAGAGGATCACTTTCATGGTGATTGATTTGAAGTCCCCATATAATATAATCATGGGTGTACCGAGCCTGGCAAACTTTCAAATGGTGGCATCAATTCCACATCAGCGAGCAAAGTTCTATACTGATCAGGGAGTGGGAATCTTAAGGAGCCAGCCTAGAGTAGTGCTTGAGTACGTGCGTGACACCCAGAGAAAGAAGCAGAAATTGACCTTGGAAGATGGTCAGCAAAAGATAACCGTCAGTACCAAGGAGACGTCTCACATGACTGTGGGGCCATCTGTGATTGCTGTGGTGCAGGAAAACCCTGAAGCGGATGCGAGCTCTATGCCGACATTGAAGTCGGGGGAGCAGGGCGAGAATGAAGTGGCTATGGGAATAACTGCAAGCCAGATTGATAGTGAAACCACTTCTTCCTTGCCAACATTGAAGTTAGGGGAACAAGTTGCACAGGATGCAGTGGCCGAGAAGGGCGTTGATAATCTTTTGTCAGCGTTAGCAACAGAAGATTTGGCGACACAAGCCGATGCCATGGAAGTAGACGAGCTCGATAAGGTTGAGGATAGAGCTGAGAAGGATGAGAAGGTGGAGTGCGACACACTCCAAATGCGAGATGAGCCAGAGTTCACGGCTCAGGATGAGCTCGAGGAGGTGATCATCAATTCTGCCTACCATGAGCAGAAGATAAAAATTGGCAGGGCCTTGACAGCAGAGGCACGGGCAAATTTGACCAAGCAATTACAAGACAGCTTGGATGTTTTTGCTTGGCGGCCAGAGGATATGCAGGGGGTAAGCGAGACTGTGACCTTGCACCAGCTGAATGTCGACCCAGCTTTTCGACCAATCCAGCAGCGACCTTGAGTCTATTCCGTCGAGAAAGATCAAGCTATCAGGGAGGAGGTCGAGAAATTATTGAATGATGACATAATTGAGGAGATACACTACCCGACTTGGTTGGTTAATGTCGTCATGGTCAAGAAGTCCAACGGCAAGTGGCGAATGTGTATGGATTTTACGGACCTCAATAAAGCTTGCCCAAAGGACTGATATCCTTTGCCACGGATTGACAAGTTAGTGGATGCCATAGCTGGTTTCGAGCTTCTTAGTTTCATAGATGCCTACTCCGGTATCACCAAGTAAAGATGGATGAGCAGGATAAGGCTCTGACAGCTTTCCGAGCAGCAGGGGGGATGTACTGTTATAAGATGATGCCATTCGGTTTGAAAAATGCAGGAGCCACCTACCAGAGGATGGTGAACAAGGTCTTCAGCTCGCAGCTCGGAAGGAATGTTGAAGCATATATTGATGATATGGTGGTCATGACTAAAGGGATTGAGCATACAGCAGACTTGGGCGAGACTTTTGCTAATCTCAGGAAGAATAACATGAAATTGAACCCGAGTAAGTGCGTGTTCGGGGTGAAGGCTGGCAAGTTCCTTGGTTTTATGGTAACTGAGAGGGGCATCGAGGCTAATCCTGAGAAAATTAAGGCTCTGGTTACCATGAAGCTTCCTCGCTGCGTGAAGGATGTGCAGAGGCTTAACGGCAGGGTGATAGCCCTTGGTCGTTTCATCTCCAGATCGGCAGAAAGGTGTTTGCCATTCTTTAAGGTTCTCCACAGAAATAAGGGGTTTGAGTGGACGCCCGAATGTCAGAAGGCTTTCGAAGAGCTGGTGAAGTATTTTGGGAGTCCTCCTTTGCTGAGCAACCCGGTGTTTGGGGAGAAACTGCTTGTCTACTTAGCAGCTACCGAGCAGGCGGTAGCCGCTGTATTGATTAGGGAAGAGTGTAATGTTCAAAAACCTGTATATTATGTCTCAAAGGCCTTAACTGATGTAGATGGAAGATATTTTAATGCAAAAAGTTGGCTTACTCGCTTGTTGTTGCTGCTCGGAAACTTCGAGCTTATTTTTCCGCACATTCGATTGTTGTGTACACTGATATGCCTTTGAGAAAGATTTTGCATAAGCCGGACACCTCTGGTCGTTTACTTACTTGGTCGATCGAGTTAACCGAGTTTGATATTGATTATCAACCCCGGCGAGCGATCAAGGCACATGCCTTAGCAGATTTTGTGGCTGAAACAAGCTTCAAGGATTCTGGCAAAGAGGAAGCACCCAAGGCGGCATCGACGAGTACGCCAAGCCCAAAACCACAACCAGAGTATTGTTGGGAGCTCCATGTTGACGGTTCAGCTAGCAGATTTGGGAGTGGTGCCGGGTTGGTACTCGTTCCCCCCGAGCAGGATGTAGAGTTTGAGAAAGCACTACGATTCAAATTTCCAGCTTCTAACAATCAAGCTGAGTATGAGGCATTGATTGCGGGGCTTGAGCTCGCACAGGATATAGGAGTGCGAGCACTGGTTGTGTATTGTGACTCCCAGTTGGTAGTGAATCAAGTCAGGGGCGATTATGCGGTCCACCATCCGATCTTGATTCGTTACTGTGCGATGGTGAAGGAAATTTTAAAAGATTTTGATTACTGGGAGCTGGTGAGAATTTCTCGGGAAGATAACATGCGAGCTGATTACTTGTCCAAGATGGCTGAAGATGAAATTCAGTCTTTACATCCTGGAGTCATGATCGAGCATTTGGAGGTACCAGTTATAGAAAAAGAAGTGATTATGGACATAGAGCCGGTTGCAAGATGTTGGATAGATGATCTCAAAGCCTACATCGAGCATGGGGCGTTGCCTGAGGATAGGAAGGAGGCTAGGACCATCCAGAAGCGATCATGTCGCTATGTTATTTTGGACAGTATTCTCTATAGGCGATCTTACACCCGACCATTGTTGAGATGTGTGCGACCAGAGATGACGGAAGGAATTTTAGGAGAGGTACATGAAGGCAAATGTGGAGGTCATCCTGGTCAGAGGTCATTGGCCGAAAAAGTCTTGGCAGCTGGATTTTACTGGATAACTCTGAGACGAGATACCGAGATGTATGTTCGTCGATGTGACAAATGTCAGCGTTACGCAGATATACCACGTTTGCCATCTACCGAGCAAACTCCTGTTATAGCTTCGTGGCCATTTGATATGTGGGGGATAGACTTAATTGGCCCTTTTCCTGTGGCCCGATCGAAGTTCAAGTATGCAGTGGTTGCTGTTAACTACTTCACTAAGTGGGTGGAAGCGAAGCCTTTGGCGACCATCAGCGAAGTCAATGTCATCGATTTTGTTCATGAGCATATATGGTGTCGGTTTGGGGTCCCTCGAGCAATAGTGTCTGATCATGGGACCCAGTTTTCAGACAAGTTCACTAGAGCATGCGAGCAGATGCGTGTGAAGCATTGGCAATCGTCGGTAGCGTACCCTCAAGGGAATGGGCAGGCTGAAGCGGCGAATAAACAAATCTTGCATGTATTGAAGCGAAATTTGGAAGATAAAGCAGGAAGATGGGTAGACGAGTTGCCTTCAGCCTTGTGGGCGGTTAGAACAACAGTCAGGGGCCCAACAGGAGAAACAACATTTTCTTTAGCCTATGGGTCCGATGCTATGGCTCCTGTAGAGATGTATTTGCCTACTCATAGGGTTTTGCATTACGGCGTTGAGTTCAGTAACGCAGCTCGGGCAGCCGATCTGGACTTGCTAGAAGAAAGACGGTTGGAGGCTAAGATGAGAATGGCTAATTATAAACAGCGAGCAAAGGCTCACCACGATAAAAGAGTTTGTGGTCGATCATTTGCTGTGGGTGATTGGGTCCTTCGGAAGATTGAGGCAACGAGTCATCGAGCTGAGTGGGGAAAGCTTTCACCAAATTGGGAAGGGCCTTTTCAAATTGTGAGAATCATTAGAGAGGGTACCTATATGTTGCGAACAGAGGATGGAGGTGAGCTGAAACACCCATGGCACGCAGATCATTTAAAGAAGTATTACCGGTGATTGACATTGGCAGTATGTAGTTCTTTAATTCTCTACCCCGTGAAAAATGATTATGGCAGAGCTCAATTGTGCTTTTTTGAAAATGGATGTTTTCAACTTGTTTTATCTCGATTATTCTCTTTATCGAGCATGAGATGATTTTTGCTCGTTTAATGAGTTGGTGTTCGAGTTAAATGTTTCCTCGATTACTCTTCTTCGAGCATAAAGGGCTTTATGCTCGAGAAGAGAGTTGCTTTGAGGGGTGATGTTTTCCCGATCCTCGATTATTCTCTTTTTACGAGCATAGAGAGCTTTATGCTCGTAAAAGGAGTTGGTGTTCGAGTGGGATAGTTTGGCTATTAGTGATTTCTTTCACCCGAGTAAAGGATATCTTTGCTCGGGAAAAAAGTTAGAAATATAAAAGCAGTATTCTTCAAGTTAAATATGAAAGCATGCATGATGGAATAAAAGCATTCATCCAACAAGTGAAGCAAGTAGCAGAATATTACAGACTTAAAAGAAATTGTTTGATAGTTTGAGAATTTAAGGCACGCAGGCCAAAAACGTCGCTTCAAGCACTTGGGGCAGCATTGTTGTTTTGGGTTGTTGGGTTTGGCTCGTTTGCTTCCTCGATGGTGTTTTCAAGAATGGTCACTTCATCGCCCTCGGCTTGAGCAGAGGTAACTTCATCTGTTGAGGGTGGCGCATGAGATTTCCAGATCTGAGTCATGAGCTCAGTCACATTATTCTCAGCAACGGGAGGGGGAACCCACGGTGGAAGATTCTTTTCAGCATCAGCTTCAGCTAGAGAGTCAAGCTCGTCTTCGTTGTAGGGTACAAGAGCATGGCCGGGTCGGGCAGGAGAGCTAAATATGGGGTTGGTGCCCCATTCGGCAAGCTGCTCGGAACGAATCTCTAACCCGATGCATGCAATTTGTCTTAGGACATGATTAATGCCCTGAAGATAGAACAGGTATGCTTCAGCTTCTACTAAATTGGCAAACTCGGAGGAATCGTTGAACTCTTCGATGGTAGCTTTTTTCTGTTCCTCGCCCAAGTGAGAATCCGTTGCTCGCAGTTTATCTTCCAGCTCGCCAATTAGGACATTGGCAGCCTCCAGGTCAGCTTGGCAAGATCGCAGTTCCTTACGTACCCCTGTTATATTGTTCAGGGCTGTTTCCTCGGATTTTTTGGAGAGGTTTAGCTGGGATTCCAAAGATTTTTTCTCGGCTTCGAGCTGGGAGAGCTCAGTCACCTTGCTGGTGAGGCTTTCTTCAGTTGTTTTTAGCTCGGCTCGAATAGTGTTAACTCTTTCTTCGAGCTGGTTCTTCTCGCTAGTCAGGGCATTGTTGGTGTTGAGGTTGGTTATCAGGCGTTCATATAACAGTATGGATTTATTGGCAATCTGCAAGAAATAATATTGTTTAATAGAGGGAGAATGTAAGGAAGACGAGGTTGTAGGAAGGAATCTTTGCCTCAGTCATGCACAATCAAGACAGAACTTGTTTGATCGTCACTCTTTTTCTGGACTCCGCTGTGATGGAGTCGTTTCATTATTCCGAGGCCGGCAGTGGCTTGAAATCCACTTCGTTTGTTTATATTGACGTTGTTGAGGTCGGGCACGTTGGCAAGCTCTCTAATGAGGCCAGCAGCTTTGGGTTGATCATTGGGCATAAGGAAGTCTTCCATTTGCCAAGATGGGATGCAAGGAGTATCTTCTTCGATCACACTCTTTTCTGCTCGGCGTCTTCTTCTCCTCGGACTCTCGGAGGGTTCAATGACGATGACAGGTGAGGGGGCAGATTCAACCCTCTGTGCAATAGGAGTCGGGTTGGCAGTTGTTGTGGGCTGCACAGGCTCGGGCTGGTTCCGTTTGGTACCACGGTTACTGGTGCTCGATGGGATGGTTGGTAAGTTGATAGCAGGTTGGTTTGAGAGGTTTTTGCCTCATTTGTTGGAGCTCTTCTTCGCGGCTTGAAGGAATTTGTTGACGTCAGTTAATTGCTTCATATCTGTATAAAATTAAAGCGAGCATCAGAAATGCGAGGAAAGCAAAAGTTGTCAGAGAATTAAAAAACAATGCAGTTGGAGTATTAACCGGTAAGAGGAAAGGAAGGCCTGCAGAGAACTCCAGTTTGGGCACACTCCTCGCATTCATTTGGGAATTTTTTCCCGTGGCATGGGCCCCAGTAAGGGTGGGGGATTTCGGGGTCGATGGTGACCCGCGGCTCGATTCCTTCCATGGGCAGAGTGAAGATGCCAGCGTAGCGTAAAAGGGACAAATCTGAGGTGAGAACTCGCCAGTCGAGCACAAAGTCTTGACTAGATCGGCCATCCCGTCCTGGCTTTACCCCGAGCAATGTCTTGAAAGCTTTAGCTATTCGAGGCTCTCCAGCTCGGTAGGCGTTCTTGTCATACTCAGGGAGTCCGAAGTCATTTAGATATGGGGCAAAAGGCCACCCAATGCTAGATTCGATGAGTAGGGCCTTTGAGTCCCATCCGTCGACTTTGTTGGGACCTTCATTGAGAAGTTTGAAGTAGTTGGGGTTTGACTGGCCGGTGATACGACTAGATTTTTTGTCAAGGGAGAAAAGAAAGAATTTGCGAAACAAAGTCATGTCGGGTTCGAACCCGAGTAGCCTACAACCTACTATGAAGGACATTAAGAATCTTATTGTGGTCAAGGTGAGGTCGCATGGGAGTGTGTTGGACTCATTTAAGAATTCTACAACAAAAGGATCGAGGGGAAGGCGAAGCCCGACTAGGAAGAAGTCATAGTAGAATACCATGCTATCTCCCTGGAAGTTGTGGCCTTTGGTGTCAATGTCTAAGTCGAAGGCATGGACTCGATAGTGTTGGGGGTCAATTCCTAGGGAGTAAAACCAAGTCCTAACCTCTTCTTCGGAATTCAAGTCCTCCCATCTGATTGAGGAGGGGGAATATGGGGTGATAGGAGAAAAGGAGGCTCGACTCGGCCCAGGCAACTGACTGTTTAGGCAGACAGGGTTTTCTGCTCGCACAGTTTCAGAAAGGTTACGAGAGCCACTGATCGACTCTTGATGGCCCGATTGTGCCAATCTTCGTCGCCGAGGGATTAATGTGGCTTCCTACTGCTCGGATTCTTCAAAGCTCGAACTCGAGGATAGTGGAGCTTCCGGTGGTGCTCCATGGTTGTAACTTCGGCCTTCGATTTCAGATATAGTATCCTCGCTAGACATCCTACAGGAAGAGGAATCGAGAAGCGTGTGTTAATCATTGATCGGGATAGACATAATGACCAGTGAAATTAAAAAGTTATGGCAAGCAGGTTGTGAGATCGGTGAACAGGGCACCGATTACAAATTTCTCGATTCCTCTGGTCTAGTCCATGGTGGCTAACAGATAGAGGGGGTAAAGCGAGCCGAAGGCAGGACTGCTATCCCTACATGACGGAATAATTTGCTAAAGATTGAAAGGGGTCGAATATAGTAAAAGCCCTAATTCGTGATAAAACAAAAGACGGAAAAGAGAAGAAGATGTGATGAGAAGAAAAATGAAAATGTGAGAATACCTGATGTTAACGCTGATTTTCGGTTTTGTGCTTGAAAACGTTGTTGAAGATCGAAACTGGATCTTCGTTGATCTTTGTTCTTGATTGGAATTCGTAGACCCGCCTACAGTTCTTTCAAGGGTTTTGAGGAGTTTATGGGTGGTAAAAGTGTTAAAAGAAAAGGATTTCGCCTTTTATATTCTGTGAACCCGGCGTTTGGGAGACGCCATCATTGGGCTCTTAAAACGAGGTCCAGTAAACGAGGCTGCATTAAATGCATCATAGAGAGACGGGCCTGACGCTTCAGGAATCGGCGGCTGACGGCTAAGCTTTATGGGCATGCCTTCCTAAAGCACCTTTTGGGTAGTTGATTATTTCCGATGGTGGCTCCCAGATTATTTGAATCAAGCATTTGAAGGATTTAGTTAACTTGAAGGATGCTCTCTGAATATTTTGAGTCCCTCCTCGTCACAAGCATGAATACTTGGTGGACAAGGAGTAAGGGGCTACTGAACTGCCCGGCCCAATAGGCCCAAGCCGAAGTCACGTACCAAGCATTCGGATTTCAACCGAGCAAGCGCGCAGGGGTTTAACCTTAACCAGGGGAGATATCAGCGAGCTGGGGGCTTAATCAGCGGGCAGACCGAATGCGTGAGCATGGTTTGCTGTGCTCGCTAGTACGAGATCTGTTTCCAAGTTGAGGACAATTATGTCCGAGCAAGAGTGGTAATCAGTTGAGGACGGTTATGTCCGGGAAAGTCTCCATTTAGACCGTTGTAATTAATGGGGAAGTTAATGGGGCAGTAATTGGTCCACCATTAAGCCCACGACCTACGATGGGCAGTTATGGGTAGTTATGAGCAGTTATGAACCATTATGCTCTCCGGCAACTATATAAACCTCAGAAAATAAAGGCAAAAGGTACGCGCAATCATATTCTCAAGCTAAAACTCTGCCAAATTGCTTACTCATTTGCTGAATCTTGTACTGATTCTTACGCCGGAGGGCCTTTGCAGGGAGTGCCCCTGCCTAGTTCACAGTTTCACATTCTTATTGCAGAGTTGGGCTAAGAGGATTAAGGGACACGTTGAAAGCCAGGTGTTCAGATTGGGCCTCGTCAGTGCATCCTAAATATCTTGGACGCATCAATATATATATATATATATATATATATATATATATATATATATATATATATATATATATAGGGAGAAGGGGACAGGAAGTCGAATTATTGAGAGTGTTTGCTTGAAATGGGGGTAGACTACAAACCCACGTGATATATTGAATGGATGGCATTGCATTTGTCTTTTCAAAGTTCAAATAATGGGGAAATGTCTATCTTGTTTTATTATTATTTTTTAACAAAAGTAACATTTGTCTTTTCAAAAAAAAGGAAAATGTATTCACCGTTGACATCGCCTAAGTATCAATTTATTAGTTTTAAATTATTTTGTGATATTTTTTATTAGTATAAGTTTAGCATATTATTATATTAAGAAAAAAATATCTAAATAAGATTTATTTTGCTTTAATTTATAGTCCTCGCCTAGTCCCCTAGGCGCTAGGCGCTTGTCCAACGCCTAGTGACCGCCTAGTGATTTTTAGAACATTACCTAATACGCTACATTTACTGTGATTCATATCACCAGTAATCTCATTCTTACGCTGGAGGTTTGAGTCGGGCTACCCCCGTCTCCTTAACGGCGTTATTCATCTTTGAAGGACAGCATGCATTTATATCCTCGTCACCTTCCAAATTATCGGAGTTATTGACTTTGTGGACAAAAGACAAGGTCACCACATTTCTGGTGTGATCAGACTTCAGTCTTCCCAGAAATTCATCATACTGCAACTCAGTATTAAAGATCACCAACTGATTCCAAAACATAATAAATGAACCTCATTTTTCTTTTGTCGTTAAGATTTTCCTACAGTTTGCCAAAACGATGTTATTGATGTGCCATTGACAAAGGAAATGTCTCGAGGTAGGAAATGTTCTCTCAATTGCATTCATTAAAGCTATTTTTCTGTCAGTAACGATCACATTAGGCATGCACCATTGGTCCATTAATGATTTTAAGCATCTGCATGCCTACATATAGCAGTATGTTTTCTCATTCTTTAACTAAGCAGCTGCAATTAATAATATCATATTTGTAGACATCACACCAACAATCCCAACCAAAGGTAACTTGTACCTATATGTCTTGTACGTGCAATCCATTAATATGACTTTTGGAAAAGTACGCAATAAATCAACATTGGATGGGTGAACGAAAAACAAATCCTTCACGATGTTCATCTTCTCACACTGCCAATGATGATGGACTTATCCATGCTTCTCCAACATAAACATAAGTTGCTGCATTTGTGATTGATCTTCACGCTCAATAACTCTATTCTTCAAACGTGCATTATAGATAGTCCTTATTGTGGACCTATTTTCTTGAAATTTATCTTTCAACGTACGCGTCAAAATGTCCTTCAGTTTACTATTGGCGTGTGTCATATCAACCACATATTCTTCCCCAACCCTTGATATTCGACTGACATATGAATTACCTTCTGCGTACAATCTAATTTGATGATTGTGGATGGGCAATGTTCGGCAAACTCAAACCGAACAGTTGGAAAATGTTTGGCAGAATGGATCCGAACATTAGAGAAATTTTTTGTCTGTAGTAATGGAACAGTTTAGAAGTGTTCCACTGAAGTCAACCGAACAATTGCAATTTGTTCAGTTACCCAAGTTCGAACATTACACGACGAGGACCTATTTTTTCAAGAAAAAAAAATACTTTTTTAAACATATTTTTAAGCAAAAAAAAAAAGGTTTTAAAGGCTTACCACTTGAGTCACATTGGCGGTATTTGACTACATACTTGATTTCTTCACAGCCAATGTTGAATCCCTAGTTTTTTTTTTTTTTTTAAGATTGAAGGTTTTTGGGATGAGAAGAAGGTTTTGAGAACAAAAGAAAGGGAAGATGAAGGAGAAGAAGATATGTTGGAATAAGAAGGTATATTTGTTGGGGAAGAAGAAGAAAAAGAATGAATTGAGAATAATGTGTATATTTTTTGGGAAAGAAGAAGGAGATGAATAATGAGTTGAGAAGAAGATGTATATTTGTTGGGAAAGAAGAAGGAGATGAAGAATGAATTGGGATGAAGGGAGTATATTTGTTTAGGGATCTGGGGGTTTAGTTACATGTTTTTAGTTTTAGGAAAAGAGAATGGGGGTCTACTTATGCAAAGGTATAATAGTTTTTACGATTGAGGGTATTTGTGTCATTAAAAGAAAAGGGAAATGAGGGGGTTAACTTGTAGGAAGGGGGTTCTATATAGTGTGACTCTATCGGAAAACTTTGATTGATCCATTTAATTCATGCAAAAGAATCAAATTATTAATTGTACTTTTTAATTAATAAATAATTTTTAATCTAATAAATAAGAATGAAATTTCCATTCACGTGAGAGCGAATATGCGTATAATATTTTTATACAAGCGACTATTAGATCATAACACATGTTAATCACAAATTTTGTCTTGATTTTTTTAGATTCTGATTGGTCATGTGTCATGTTCCAAAAGCCGCCTGTAAAAATCATTCTACACCGCCGGTGGATGAAAATTTAATTCAATAAATAATATTCTTTCGTCCCGAAATAAATGACATTTTAGAAAGTTGCACACAAATTAAAGAAGCTTATAAAAAAGACTAATGTATCTTTATTTAAGTGTAATTATTGTCGATAAGTTGCATGATTATTTTTCTTTTTCCTCTTAACATACCTCTTTAAATCACCTACTTTTTTTTTGTAAGTTTAAACAACACAACTTTACTCATCTTACTTTGTCTCTAAATCTTGGATATTCTTAATGCATTGAAGACAAATGATTTTCATTTCCAATACAATATTTAAGGGATAACTGCATAAAAACCCCCGAACTATTTTAGGTATTGCAAATTGAACCATGACAATTGTTTATAGGCATACTGAAACCCAGCCTATTACTTCCAGTTCAATTAAAACCCTCCGTCTATTTCACACGTTAACTTGTAACAGGAGGCTGAGTAGGATGCCAACGTGACCTCCTACATGGATTTGGCGGCAACAAATGAGTCCCAGCTATTCCTAAAGTGCAGTTCTCGCCAAATTTAATCCTAGACTAAACCTTGTACAATTTTCCGGATTGCATAATGGACCCTGATTACTACAAGGTAAAAAATTCAATATATAAACTCATCTCCTACATCATTTATAAACATACACCCACTTCCATTTCTATATCAAAAATAGACACATTTGCATAATGATGAATAGAGAAGTTCTATGCCAATGTGGAAGGATCACTGTCATGCAGACATCCTGGACTGATCAAAATCCAGGCAAAAGGTTCCTAGGTTGTGAAAGATATGGGGCAAGTTTATTTTATTTATTTTTTGGTTAAAAATCAAGATTTTTATTTTAATCATTTTGTCTCACTTTGTTTTTTTTTTTTTTTTGCTAGCAGAAACAAGGGGCATGTGGGTTTTTTCTTTGGTATGATCCACCTCAAAAACCAGTGCAAAATAACAAATGCCTTTGGATTTGCTTAGTGTTATCATGCTTGTTCAACCTACTCTTCATCTTAATCATAATTGGGCAAGACTAAGCTATATTATAATGAATGGATGGTATGAAAGGAATGTATTGTGTATGTTTTTTTATGTTCAGGTAGAAATGAATGTAATGGCTGTTATGTTCAAGACTAAGCTATATTGTAATTTTGTTTTGTTTTGTTTTGGTGGAAATGATAATTTGGTATGAAAGGAGTGTTTAATGATTATTTTGTATCTTACTTTGATGTCACACAAAACAACAATGTGTATGACACAGTTGATCATATAATACCATTACCATTATATAATACCATTACCATTATATATCAATTCAAGGCCTGCCACAGTTGATAAAAAAAATTATACATACATATTTTACTTGTGTCTCCACGTGACATCAAAACACTATACTGGTCAAATACAAACTATACTTGTGTCTCCATATACCCCTGCATTCATATGTCCACTGTCCAAAAAGCTATACCCCTACATTCATATACCACTGTGTACTGTTCAAAAGCAATATACCCTTGCATTCTTCATCAGAAATCATATACCACTATCCAAAAAGTATTTTTCTTCATTACATGGGAGAACAAAATAACTCAGAAATCTTGCATTCATCAGAAAAGTCATTTGTAAGCAATAATCACTCAATACCTATAAACATTTAAATAGCATATAATACAAAATACCAAATATACCCATGACTCAAATTAATTCTTGGCAGACCAATGTTGATTCTCTGAAGTGATTACTGCAATAGATTAAAAATTCATTAAAAACATTCAGACATCATAAATATACACTAATAAACCAGTAAGTAATAAAAAAAAGTTACCTAATTATTCATCAAGGACAATTTGTTCACCAGCCTTGAATCCAGAAGTTTTTGAGAACCTTTCATTCAGTAGTCTGAAGGACCTCCTAGGTGTTTGTGTTGGAGTAGGAAAGGCTCTTAGCTTTCTTGGAGTCCTTTTAGGTTGGCTTGATGTGATTGGAGAGGCTCTTGGCTTGGTTGGAGTCTTTTCAAGTTGTATTGGTGGTGGTGGTGGTGTAGCAGTAACATGGGATGTGAGTGGAGAGGCTCTTGGCTTGGTTGGAGTCTTTTCAGGTTGTGTTGGTGGTGGTGGTGGTGGTGGTGTAGTAGTAACAGGGGGAACTCAATGGATCAGGATCTTGGTTTTGTTGTGGTGAATCATACAGTTGGTCATGCTTAGCCACATTCAGGAAATCAAACAAATTTTCCTCATCTTATAGATCTTTGAGAATATCTTGAAGCTCCTTTTGGACATCAAACACATTTTCAGACTGGGATAGGTTGCCTTGATTTTTGGACTGTGGGATGTTGGTTGGATATTTTCTTTTGTTATGCCCAGTTTGTTTACAAATGGAGCAAGTGACAATGTTTTTCATCTCACTTTGAAGATCAGCAGGTTTAGTTGGACATTTTCTTGTACTATGTCCAAATGACTTGCAGTAAGAACAAGTCACTATCCCATCTCCTCTACCTACCTTCTGAATGCCATCAACTCTTCTTTCTTGGTTCTCATCATTTCCATCTAACCTCCTTAGCTTTTTAGGTCTCCCAGCTTTCCTCCTTGTATTAACTGGACAAAGGAGAGGTGGTAGCCTAGTCTTTGTCCACATGTCTGCTCCATGAATTGCATGAATTGTGTTGATGTAAGTCTTTAGGTACAATTCTCTCTTTTACCAATGTGCCACAACATCTTCTGCTTGCAAGCCAATATAAGACAAGGCAGAGATGGCATGACTACATGGTATTCCACTCAACTCCCACCTCTATAAGAACATGTCGTATTTTCAGTGTCAACAATATAATGTATCCCCTACTTAAAACCTCAAAGTGTGAGTTGCCTGTCCAGGTAGGTACACAAAGTGTTGACTCTGTCTTGGTCTTTTCAGCTATGGCTTGAATCTTAGGACATAACAACCCTTTTTTTCTCTTCATCTTATCCCTCAACACATGTGTTCTTTTCATTAATATACCCCTAATCCTTTCCAGCATAGTTATTATAGGTTTATCCCTTGCTTCTAAAATTGATGCATTAAAGCTCTCACACAAATTGTTTAGGACAATGTCACACTGTGGCCATGTGCTGAAATGTGACCTGGACCACTGTTGAGGTGGTTTAGTATTAAGCCACTTAAATGCCTCTAAGTCTGTTGCTTTTAAGGCATCCATGCATTTCTCAAACATGGTAGGGTTTGAAGCCCTTCCACAATTCCATAATTTGTCTTTCAATATCAAGCCTTTATGTGCCATCTTAAAATTGTTATACAAGTGCCTAACACAAAACCTATGATCTGAGTTTGGACATAGTAATTCAAGTGCTGGAACCAATCCCTAGAAACACAGTGAAAGATATCAAAGAATTAAACAATGCTTGTCAAACAAAAAAATATTAAAAACACATAAGCATTAAACATTGATATATATCAAAGAATTATACCTTCTGCTTATCTGACATAAAAGTCCAATGGTAAGAGTTTCCCATGTTGATATCATTCTTCAACAATTCAAGAAACCAAACCCATGACTGCTTGTTCTCACTTTCCACAACAGCATGCACAAATGGATAAGTACAATTATTCTCATCTATGCCCATAGCAGTTAGCAATATACCCCCAGCAGGACCTTTCAAGTGACAACCATCCGATCCAATGATTGGTCTACATCCTTCTAAAGAAACCCTTCTTTAATGGTGCAAGACAAACATAAAAGCCTTTTGAATGTGTTATTGTCATTTGTCAGCAACTGTATAGTTGAACCAGGGCTCCTTGTCCTTAGTTCATGGCAATAATCATTCAGCCTCCTATATTGCTCCTCCTCTGAACCTTGGATCAACTTAATTGCTTTATGTTTAGCTTTGAAACATTTATTCCTAGACAAATTTACTTGGTGCTCAGTTGAAATTGCATTTTGCAATGCCTGTATTAGCATATGAGGATCTGATCTGATTCTATCCAGATACTTCTTAGTAATCCAGCTTGCTGTGACATTTTTATTATCTAAAGACCTATAGCAATTACTGTGGGTTGGATTGTATGTCTTCACTTGAAACTGGTTCTTACCTTGAACCTTGGATTCATACACCATCCATTCACACCCTTCCTTGCATATAGCCCTCACCCTATTCTTTTCACTTTTGGCATACCTTATTTGTTTCCCCCACTTGATAGAGTGTTGTCTAACAGCATCCTTAAAATCTTCAATTGAACTAAATGTCATTCCAATTTCAAACTTAGGGTCAGACATATCAGTACCTTTGTTGAACGCAGCAAATGTTACAATCTTCTTCCCAGTTTCTTCATCACTTCCATCCATGCTATCTAACTCATCATCATTAGCATCATATTTGTCCATAAAGTCCTTATCACCTACTTCCACCCCTTTTCCATTTTCATTTATTTCATCATCAGTAGCAACCTCTTTTCCCTTTTCATTTGTATTTTTGTTTACCCCACCCCATTCAACATCCTTATCAACATTGTGATCAAATAAGTTATCATCCTCAACATCATAGTCACTATCAATGAAATTATCTCCCAAGTCAATTGACGTATCACTATCATTAGCATTTGACACATCATTATCATAACCCTTACTAACATTAACATCAATCAAATCAACATTAGCATTTGACACATCCCCTGCATCCCCTATATTGACATCCCTTGCATTGACTTGGCCCCCATCTAGATCAAGGTCCATACCAACACCTACATCAAACTCTAGATCAATCCCAGAAATATCATTACTTTGACCAATATTATGTGTGATGAAGTACAAAGGCAACATCTTGTTTCCAAACTCCAAATTTAACACCTCCTTATCTAACTTTAACTGTCTGAATTCATTCCCATTTTCACCACCTATTTTGTAGTAAAAGTCAACTAATTGTGGATCATATGTTAAAGTTTCAACAATATCTTTCAATTCAATTAGTGACTATTCATCTTGGTCACAGTTGTCAAAATAATTAACATTTCCCCCAACATATTTGTCCCACTTGAAGTGACCACCATGATGCACTTTTACAGTAAACAATGACCCATTTTTATGTGAAAAGTATAAAATAAAATAATTTAATATATATCATTGCACGCATATCATTGCAATGGACCACATATCATTCCAATGGACCACAAACAAACTGAAGAAGACCACATAAATGACAAACTGAAAAAAGTAACACTCATTTGTTTATATTTGCCCCACTTAAATAAAAACATAAATTGAAAAAACCTATACATGCCAACAAAGAATACAAAGACATTTCAACAAAGAACAAAGAACAAATATTTATGCTTGTTGAAGACATTTTGTTAACTTATAACTCAAATACAAATGATTATAAACAGATGAGAACATTGAATCATTAAGATGTCAATAAAATTTGTAGGGTTCGTATACATACCGTAATTAGAGCTGTCAAAATCGAGCCTGACCCATAGGCCTGGTCCAGCCCACCCGACTTTTCAAGGGCCTGGGCCTCAATTTAGAAGGCCCGAAAAAAGTCGGGCCTCTTTGGCCCTGCCCGGGGGCCGTGTTTGGCCTGACCTTAAAACCCCCCGAAAAGTTCGACCCGGCCCAATCATAAAGTTAAACACTTAAACTTAATTACAAAATTAAAAACTAAAACATAAATCTAAAACGAATAAAAAACTATCAGACATTCATTTAGACTACTTTTTTTTCTTTTTTTTCTTTTGATTAGATAAATTTATGACACAATATGATCTATTTCTAAATCATTGTTTTCTATTTGGTTGAAACTCATAATCTAAATTGATAGAAATGACACTTACAAAGAGGAAATGGAGTTGATCTTCTAAGTTCGAATCTAGTTTAGTATGGTTGTGGTTAGTAATTTTATCAAAACTGATCTATTTAATTGAGTACCTCTATCTGATATTAGCTAATAAAAAGCCTCAATAGTATAAACTTGATAAAATAAAATAAAATTTAAATGCTAGATTGTGTCGGGCGAATCAAAAAATGAACATTTGCTAGTTAGTATGGTTTTCCAAACTAGAACCCGAAAAACTTTGTCTATCATTAGAAAACACATATTAAAAAATTAGGGGCATTATGATGAACTTCGATTTGGTTATAACTTTTTTGAAAAAAATACCCTTCAAGTAGCATATGTATTTTTTCTTTGGTCTATAACATTATAGTTTTTCTAGTTTTTGTTTCGTTCAATTGTTGAAATTACTACCTTTGTTTATTTTTGCTTTGGTTGCACTTTTGCTTTGTAATTGTGTAAGTTAGACTAGTAAGTATGTGTGTTTTGAACTTTTAATGTGTTATATAACTTTTATTAGCTAATTTGTGAGCTTTTTTAATTAAAAAATAGTTATTTTTTTGGCCCAGAGATCTGAACTGCGCATGGGTCGGGCTTGAGTTCTATGAGACCCGACACTATTTCGGCTCGGCCCGTCGTTAAGCGAAGCCCGGTGGGCTTGGACCGGCCCGGCCCGTTTGACAGCTCTAACCGTAATTAGGTGTTGGATAATCGTTGAATAGCCTCAGAGACCGCATTGTTTTGATTGTTTGAGTGTTAATGTTACTGACGAGGTAATCTTCAAACACGAATTAAGCTTTTCCGGGTTAATTTCTGGGCTTTGATCAAACCCCTAATTTTTCCTCTCACCCGCTAAAGCCTTAATTTTCCTTTATTTCGATTTTGATACATTTCCCCCAAATTATGAATGAACCTTCAACAGGCGTGTCATTCACGTGATTTATTTGTGCTGCCAAGTCCACGTAGAATGCCATGTTGGCATCCTACTCAACGTCCCGTTACAAGTTTACGTGTGAAATAGACGGAGGGTTTTAATTGAACTGGAAATAATAGGCTGGGTTTCAGTATGCCTATAAACAATTGTCAGGGTTCAATTTGCAATACCTAAAATAGGTCTGGGTTTTTTATGCAGTTATCCCAATATTTAATTAGAGTGTAATTAACTAGGGCAATTTTGACAAAATGTGTACAATTTTTTTAGAATACTATAACGTCATTTTTTTGGGACATTTTTTTCTTTTAAAAACATCATTTATTTTGAGACAGTGGAACTGTAGAGCCGTTAAAACAAACCAGCCGGGGCTGACCCACTCGCAAAATGGCGGACCCCGTCAATTGGCGGGCCGGGTGGACCAACCCGTGAAAATGGTGGACTGAGAAGAGATTGACCCAACCCAACCCACCTTAGATTGCGGGGCGGGGTGGACCAACCCGTCCAAATGCATTGTGGACTGAGAGACTGAGTATGTGAGAACAGGGGATTTACAAAAATGGCCAAGTCAAAGATGACTTGGTCATTTATAGCCTCACTTAAAAAAAAAACTCTTTTATGGCCTTGTTTATTGATAAACCACGACTGGTTTATCGGTAAACCAGTAAAAATGCACCCCTTAACATCCGAAATCACTGGTTTATCAAGTGGTTGACAGATCGACCAGTTGTCGACCAAATGGTTTACACTAGTTTATTGATAAACCAGTGTAAACCACTTGGTCGAAAACTGGTTTATCAATAAACCAGTGTAAACCACTTGGTTGACAACTGGTTTATCAGGTCGACCACTAGTGGTTTATGGTCAAATGTCATATATGTTCATCAACCGGGTCAAATGACCATATTTGACCAATGCTACATGTGAGAACACTGGTCGCAGTGGACTGGCTGGAGGATGTCAAAGTGAGAGAAAAAGTGAGAGACCGGCTGACTAGAGAGAGATACACGATGGTGGACTGAGAGAGAGAGAGCAATGATGGGTTGATGGCGGACTGACGTGGGCACCAAGTCTGAGAGGAAGAGTGGCCAACAGGCCCAACAATGGCTGTCTTGAGCTTGAGATCGAAAGGGGGGGTGAGGGTGAAGGGTCTGCTGGGTCTCTCACCGTCTCACGTGTTTGCTCTTCCATTGAATGAGTGGTTGTGGTTTTGGGACTTAGGAATTGGGGTAAACTGATATGATGGGTTTATTTAAGTCTTTTCACCTTCTTTTTCAAACTTTATTTGAATATTTGATCAATCATGCAATGCATAATTTATACTCACTCAGTCTCTAAATTATCGTCCTAGTTGATCCCGCACAAAAATTGAGAAAAAACAATTGACTTGATTATTTATATTGGTTAAATATGTAGTTTTCTTTAAAGCACATGTGTATGTGGTTCATAATTAAAGTAGGGTGAAAAAGTAAGAGTAAAGTGATAAAATTGATGTCCTAAAAAGGTAAGTTTTAAACTAGACAATTATTTTAGACGGATGAAAAAGGAAATGAAGACGATAATTTAGGGATGGAGGGAATAGAATAATTGTAATATATATTATAATTAAGCTCAGTCTTTCTGAAAAGTTAACTGCTGACCAGGATTCATTTTTACAAAACATAATTATTGAATGTCAGGATTAAGTCTTTCTAAAAAGTTAACTATTAGCCAAGATATTGCTAGATTAAGTCTTTCTAACTTAGTTCTTATATTTGTCTTCCTATACTATGTATCTTTTTCCTTCTCTGTATCATTTTCCTTATAGTCTTCGTATCATTTCCCTCTTCATTATATAACGTTTCTCTCAAGGGCAAAACTAGTTGTCCCCCTCAAGTTTGTTATTTTACTTCTATTAATAAAATCTAGCAGGGTACCGTCCTTGTTTCTCTAAAAAAATTACAAAACTTGAGGCTGGTTGTCCCCTTCAAGCTTTTTTTTTTTTCTACTGTTGGATGGTCATATTGTTTTAATTGATTATCGAGAGATGTTCATTTTAAATTGGTTATTTTGAATACTGACACTGTCTCACACTGACGCCGTCTCATACTGGCGTCGTGCCATAGGCACGGTTACAAAATCTAGTCTATATTATAATTTAGCTCAGTTTTTCTGAAAAGTTAACTACTAGTCAGGATTCATTTTTACCAAACATAATTACTGGCTATGATCAAATCTTAATTTCACAAGCGTGTGTACAACAGTTAATTACTGAGATTTTACCGTCGTAATTAAAACATGTGCCCTAACTAAGATTTATTATTTTACACTTTTCCTAGACATTTATTGTTTTATTGAGATCTTATCGCCCTAATTATCAAATTTCTTCTCATTGACTATCTCTAATTATCTCTAATTTAAGTCTTTATTTTTGTGCAGCCTAGATTTACTATTTTACAAATATTTACTTTGTAGTTTATTAATTGATTGTTATCGTAATCAACTGAAATCTCAATTTAATTTTTGTCCGGCCTAGATTTAGTTTTTTAAAATATTTGTATTTTTAATTTCTTTATTTAAAAAAATTTGTGCTAACTTTCCCTTATTGGTTTGAAATGTTGTGATTTCGATTTCGAATAGTCTTTTGTTAATTCACCCTATCTCATTCAATTTATTTTATGGTTTATTTCAATTAGCAGGTATTGAGTTGGTGTGTGTGAGAGAGATTGCTTTTAAATATTTAATTATACTCTTTTTTGATGAGTTACAAAATTTTACAGCCAATAAAATGTGTTTTTCTTTAGTTTTTGGGATGTCGTCTTTGTTTTGTGTAGTATACACTAGGTTATTACACGTGCGATGCATGGTTGATTTAGTGTTGTTTCTAAAACTTAATTTTGTAGATAGAATCTGCAAGTTATTTGAGTGAACCAACAACAGCAAGATGTTCACAAAATTAATAAATTAAAAAAAATCGTGAGATCTCACCGAATTAGCAAACCAAAAATTTATGTGAATCATAAAATCGAATAAATATTCTTAGGGAGGGGAGGGGAAGTGCCATGAAGACAGACTCGTTAAGGAGGTGTTTGATGGTGGAGAAGTATTTCGCAGTGGTAGTTTGTAATTTTGGTGGAACATGTTTAATCAAATTGGATAAATTCTATTTTAAATTGACCGAGTTTTGGTAAAATAATAAAAATTAAAAAACCTCTACCAACCGAAACTTGTTTAAATCAAATGTGATAAAATATATCCGGTACAAACCGATTTTGGCAGAAAAAAATGGTAAAAAACAAATTACCATGAGAATTAAAGAGTTTTAATCAATTGAAACACGTCTAAATCAAATGTGAAAAAATATATCCGCAATTTTTTTACAGTATATAAAAGAGGTACCGATTTTAAAATCTATCCGGTTTAATTTTCGACACAAATTTTTTTTACAACTTCACAAGAATGTGTCACGTCAAAGCACATAAATATTTTTAAACTTTAAGCATTCAACAAAAAGTCGTCATATGGCCTTCTGTTTTAATAATAGTTAATATATAAATGATACATTATTAATTAATTATTAATAAATATAAATTAGTAGAAAAAAATATAACATCAAATTATCACTGGATAATTTGTACAAATTAAATAGTAGGAAAATAAAAAGAGATGGAAATTGAAGAGTTTTAGTCAAATTAAACTTGTATAAATTGTATAGGAGAAAATCTAGTTTAATTAAACGATATTTGAAAAAATAAAAACAAAATCCTAAATCTCTATCAGAAATTTACTCGTTAAACTATATCATAAATCTATCTTATCAAATTAGTTTTATGATTTTTATATTATCCAGTTAGATTTATGATTTTTATCTTAAACTAACCAATTTTTAGACTACCTAAGTTTTATATATATATATAGATAATAAAAATTAAAAAACTTCTACCATGACAATTGAGGAGTCATAATCAAATAAAACTTGTCTAAATCAAATGTGATAAAATATATTCGGTACAAACCGAATTTGACACCAACAAATGGTAAAAAAAAATTACCATGAGAATTTACGAGTTTTAATCAAATAAAACACGTTTAAATCAAATGTGCTAAAACATATCTGGTATTAACTGATTTTAATAAAAAAAAAGATGATTAAAAAAACTTTTATCATGCATAAAGAAGACACTAGTTTCAAAATCAATCCAGTTTTGATTCTTGGCATAAAAAAATAATTTATATATATAGTATTGTATGCATAGTTTTAATATTTTTTTTTTTGCAAAAGTTGTTTATAATAGTAAATATTCAAAATTGATGATATGAATATGTAATTGAAAGATTAAAACCTATGAGAATTGATAAAATCTACCCGCAAAAAAATTTATCATGAAAATTTAGAGTACTAATCAGGTGAAACTCGTTTTAATCAAATGTGATAAAATATATCCTGCAAAAATTGGTAAAAAAAATTTTTATCATGCATAAATCAGGTACCCGTTTTAAAATCTATCCGATTTTAATTTTTTTGCAGAAAAAGAAATTATATATATATATATATATATATATATATATATATATATATATATATATATATATATATATATATATATATATATATATAATTTTTTAAAAAAAATTAATATATATATATATATATATATATATATATATATATATATATATATATATATATATATATAGTACCGTATGCATGGTTTTAATAGTTTTTTTGTATAAAAGTTGTTTATAATGAGATGATTTTCTAAACTTGTAATAAATAATTAAATTTTTTAATTAGAATAATTTGAAAGAAATGAAAAATAAGGTAAATATTCAAAAGTGATCAAATGAATATGTAATTGAAATATTAAAATCTATGAGAATTGATAAAATATATCCACAAAAAAAAACTTTTAACATAAAAATTTAGAGTCCTAATCAAGTGAAACGCGTCTAAATCAAATGTGATAAAATCTATCTCGCACTAACTGATTTTGGCAGTAAAAAATAAAATAATTTTTTTTAACATTTATAAAGGAGGTATCGATGTTAAAATCTAGCCGGTTTTAATTTTCGGCACCAAAGAATAAGAAAACAAAATTACAACTTCACAAGAAGGTGTCACGTCAAAGCACATAAATCCTTTAAAACTTTAAACATTCACCATAAAGTCGTCATGTGACAGTAACGACTTCTTTTTTGATAATAGTTAATAGATAAATAATAGATTATTAATTAATGATTAATAAATATACATTAGTAGAAAAACAAATAACGTAAAATTACCTCGTATAAAAATTGTATAAATTAAATAGTAGGAAAATGAAAAGAGATGGAAATTGAAGAGTTTCAGTCAAATTAAATATGTATAAATTGCATAAGATAAAATCTAGTTTAATTAAGCGATCTTTGAAAGAAAAAAAATCATAAATCTCTATCATAAATTTACTCTTAAAACTATATCCTAAATCTATCTTATCAAATTAGTTTTAAGATTTTTATCTTATCTAATTAGATTTATAATTTTTATCTGAAACTAATTAATTTTGAAAAGAAAGAAAAAAAACTTACTATTTTGAAGGTGACACATGGTAGCATCAAATTTCTTTAATTTTTTTAGCTTTTCACAAAAAGCCACCACGTGGTGGTAGCGGCTTCTGTTTTAGTAATAGTTATAGATAGATAGATAGATAGATAGATACATAGATAATTAATATATTAGTAACTAATGATTAATAATTATATATTAGTAGAATAACAAATAACATATAATTATCCCGTGGATAATTGGTATAAATTAAAAATTATGAAAATAAAAAGAGATGGAAATATAAGAGTTTTTTGTAAAATTAAACTTGTATAAATTTTATAGGATAAAATCTAGTTTAATTAAGCGATATTTGATAAAAAAAAAAAATAAAACAAAATCATAAATCTTTATCATAAATTTGCTCGTAAAATTATATCCTGAATTTGTTTTATCTTATCAAATTAGTTTTAGGAATTTTATCATATATAATTAGATTTAGAATTTTTATCTTAAACTAACTGATTTTGAAAAAGGAAAAATATTTACCATTTGAAAGGTGACACGTGGCAACACAAAATCTCTTTAAAACTTTTAGCTTTTCACAAAAAGCCGCCACGTGGCAGTAGCGGCTTTTGTTTTAGTAATAGTTATAGATAGATTGATTCAACCCCTACAAAATCTCAAACATATATTAATTTATTCGCATCATACTCACTTCATGGACTGATCATCTCCATACTGATACCGTACCTGTGACTCGCGCGGACCAAACCTGTTAGGCCTGCTTCCTAGCGGACTTATGATTTGCCAACCCAACCACCATTTTTACTTGACACCTTGGCGGGGCGGACTAACCCAACGTGTTTGGCTCATTTTAACGGTTTTAGGTGAGAGTATAATAATAGGTATCAATGATTAGTGAGAGAAAACTAAAAACTCTTTTATAAAGGAGTTTTCAATTGTTACTTTCTCTTACTGACCATTGATGATTACTTTTATATATTTAAGGAGTTTTCAGTGGTTACTTTTCTCACTAATTATTGATTGTTAACTAGTGTTATAACCCGTGCTCTGCACGGGTAGTTTTTACTTTTTTTTCTCATTAAATTTATTAAATATGGTACATATTTATTTTATAAAATATATTATATAATATAAATGTATTAATTGAAACATGAAACGGTATTTCAATGTTATTTAATAATAAATTTAATTGTAAAATAACTTACAAATCGGTAAAATGAAGTTTAAATGTCGATCAATTAAGAAAGTAATGATTATGTTTAATTTATTATTATCATTATTCAAATAAAAAGTAAATGAATAATTCGGTTACATAAGTTTGCAAGTAAAATTTGAATGATTGCTTTTTAAAGGTTACATATTCAATACGCAAATAAATGAAATTGATTGTCTTTTTATTGTTACAATAATAACACAATGAGAACAAAATTATTATTTTTTCTCCCCCCTCCTCTATCTAAAGACTCTTTGCATTTCCATTTGGCGAGATTGAGCTGCTCGATCATATTGGAGGATGCTGGGAAAAGTACCTTTTTTGCTTTCCATGTCAAGTACCTATATTGTGCTTGACAATTGTATCTAAATTTGAGAAGCATCAATTTCCTCCGCAGCATGGTCCATTAAACCAAGTCATGCCTGCAATTGCAATTTAAAAAGCTGTAACAAAAAATAGATGATTGTCATGCATCTAACTATTAGTGGATCTATTGTTCAAAATGGAAAATGATATAATCAACAGAGATGAATGGGACCTTAATTAATCACTCACTAATACAAATAAGCTTCAATCTCTTGGGAAATGATAGAAGTGATAAACCGATAATTTGGTCATATTCATCTTCTTTAACAGAAACACAAAAAATGTGAACATACACGGCAACTCTATCGGGATTGAAGGCTCCAGTGTAAGAATTATACCCAAAACGACAGAAAAAATCGTCGTTGCCAACGGCATCAAGCTTGGTATAGCTCTTGAAGCTGTGGACCGTACACTTGCCTTCAATTGTGTCGGCGCTTTGAATGTCTTGATGATCGGAGAGGAAAACCTCCTTGGAACCGTGAAATTGACGGCGGCCGCCGATTGACTCTTCAGGCCGGTAATACCACCGGACGTGAACCTTAACGTTTCCGCCTCTGCTGTCCGACTCGATCTTCTCTACTTTGGCCACGTACGATGGCTTCGAGGATTCGGAAGGCCACATCAACACGCAATCCCCGACTGAGAGAGGCAAATAACGGCGGATTCAAAATTTGATGGAAATTATGGACGGAAAATCAAAACGGATAGATGAAATTGGACTGACCTGTAATGATTTTTTTGGTGCCTTTGACGGTTGGTTCCTTCTAAAATGAAATTCCACCAAATATTCAATCATGAGTATAATCAAGAAATATGTTCAAAAGATGCACAGATAATTCCCACAAATCTTTTAGTTTCGTATCTACAACTACATACCGAAATTGGATCCAAAGGACACCAAAAATCAAGAAAATTACCAGAATCAAATTACCTGTTTAATATGTGTGAATTGACCTCCCTCCGTTCCGCTCAGATTTCATTTCTTTATCGTCATAATTTGGGGCACTTCCATCCACGTCTATTAGAGCTTGTGAGAGAGAGGGGCATGAAGGAGAGAGAAACCCTTTCAAAGAAATCAGTAAAACAAAACTATAATAGAGAGGAGGCGAGAAGGTGAGAGACCATAGTCCTTTCGACTCCATCCCGTATTAGCTCAAGTTCCTAGCTATTGTTTATTGTGAAAAGTCCTTAGATAAATATCTCTATTATTATATATAACTATAACTTAATACCCATTATCATAATAATTGTTAATAGATATTGTTATTAGATAATGGAAGAAATATAAAGAGTCAAATATGAATGCATAAGAATCAAGCTTTATTTAAAGTGGGTGAGGTGGCACAACCATAGTGCTCCTCACCAACTTTAAATATATATATATAGATTTTATATTTAAGAGTTTTCAATTGTTACTTTCTCTCACTAACCATGGATTGTTACTAGTTATATTATCGATTGTATCAAATTTAAGGAGGAGATATATTGATTAGTTGAATAATATAATTAATAGTTCTATTATTTTAAGGTGAATTAATTGCAGCATCTAATAGGAAAATCTCTGCCATTTATTTTTGTATCTAATGAAAGATATAATAGTAATTATCAATAATTCAATAGTTTGCGAGAAAAAAATGATCATTACTATGTATATCTCCATATATATACACATATATATTAGACACATATACCGAGCATCTGATGTAAGACCCCGATTCTCGGTTAGCTTGAATTGCGTGCAATGCTCGCACTTCTTCCCTTGTTGATCGCTTATTTGATTTCTGAGAGAGTCTAGATGTGTATGAGATATCACATTAAGATCAAAATACTATTAAGAGATGCCATTTAGTTGTTGACTTGCTAAAGTCACACATCGTAACCCGACGATAGTCGAAATGCGACGCGATTGAGAGTTTACTCAGGTTTCGTGTTCCTGACCTCGATTAGGTCCTAGATCTTTACATGATGATTAAATAACATGTTTAGATGTGTTAGAATCCTAATTGGATGTATTCCTTAAGTCTCGTGAAGTTTCGACGCTCCGAGGATAGCAATTCTCCTTATCGCGTAGTTTGAGATTGAGCCGGTGATCGTCTCGTCTTTCGGGAGCTCATTTCTCCTATATGTTGTTAATCATCTGAGGGGCATTCATGCCTATTTAATATCCTTTTGAAGTGTTTATAACCTTGGGTTGTTTCCCGTCGGTTTGCGGTTTCACTCGTCGTTTCGTTAGCGCGTTGTTGTAACTTGCGCCGGTTTCGCTCCGAGTGGTTTTGGGTGTTGTTTGTAGGAGTTTAGACCTACTTTAAAAGTGTTTTGAGACTTGGATGGTTTATCCAAGTGTTTGAGGACTTAAAGGGTTGAATTATAGGCCGTTTCGAAGCTTTAAGGCTTGTGGTTGCATGCGGGAAGGGCCGTAACCGAGCGAAGACAACAAAATGCACAAAGGCTGAGGAATAGTGTGAAGCGCTCGCATGGTTGGCACACCATGCGACCGCATTGTCCTTCGAGCAGCTTGGTCCCTGTTTTGATTATTTGATGTGATTTTCCTATTCTACCCCCATTAAACCCCCTCTAAACCATTCCTAATCCTCATATTAAGTCCCAATGATGTCCTAACATATTAGGGGAGTTGATTAAGGTTGGATTAACAATGGATTACATCTAATGATCACTAATTGTACCCATGAAATTCCATTTGTGCCCTCACTTGTTTGGGAAGTATATATACAATAATCCCTTTGCAAAATTCAGAAATCTCTCATTTCCTTCATCCCTATCATACGTATAGTTAGAGAGAGTGAGAGCCTCCATGGAAGTTCAAGCCCTAGCCTCCTTCTTCCTCAAATCTAAGGAGATCCAACCGTTAGATGACCACCAAACTTCGGATTCTTGACGTATTCGACGAGGGGAACAACTTCACCGATCGGATTTCCATTCCTTTGAGTTTTCATCTAAGTCAAGTAAGCTACTAGATCCTTTATCCTCTTGATTTTGTGCTCATTGACCCTAAGGAAAACAAAGATAATTGCTATTTGAGGTCAATGAGTACACAAGCATGTTGTGTGTGGTTTTATTTTGATTTTTGAACTTTTGTTGGGTGAACTTGGTAGAGGCATAAATAGGATGCTTTCTATGTTTCATGAAGTATATTATTAAGCTTCAATTGTGATTTTGGACTTGAGATTGATGAGCATTTAATTCCCTAGAAACCTAGGGTTTGATATGATTAATGTGTAGTAAATGGGTTCTTGATGTTATGAATGATTTTGGGGGATATTATGAAATGTTATGAGTTGTTGGAATCAAGTATGTATATGTTTAAAGTTTGGAAAGTATACTTGATGAATCTTGAAGTTTGATTGTAAGCAAAAAGAATGAATTTTTACAATGGTTACATGTTATAATGCTTCGTTTGACTTTTGAAAATAAAGTTGACCTTTATGTATATAAAAGTATGAAGGATGCATTTTTTTACAATGGGTTACATGTCGGAATACTTGATGAATCTCTATTGTTAATTGTAAGCATGAGGGATGAATTTGTCACAATGGATTACATGTGAATGTTTCGTTTGACCTTGAGAATAAGAGTTGACTCTCATGAAAATAAGAGTATGTTAATATCTAATTCATGAATTTTTGGTTGTGAGCATGTAAAATGAATTATCTTTATGGTTCACATGAATAAAATGTAAGGTTTGACTTCATTGGGTTTAGTTGGCTTTTATGCAATAAGAGTATGTTGGTCAACTATAATTCATGAATTGAAGATTATGGACATGTTAGATAAATTTATATGTTGGTTATGAACATACTAGATGAAATTACATCTTGTTTATATTAATGGTTATTTTGGATGAAAGCATGCTTGATTAAATGCTATATTGAGATGCATGCTTGAATTCCAATGGTTGACTTTAAATGTTAAGTGTTGACCTATGAACTATGTCTTGAGTTTTTGTTGGGAAAGTATGGAATGTTGGGTTGCAAAATGTTGCTAACCTTAAGAACTTAGTCAAGAATAATAGTTAATGAATAATAGGAGGGCTAAGATGCAAATAGCTTCTATGCCTTCAAATTTGAAAAGAGTAGAAATGACTCAACGGAGTCGATTATTGGACTAATATGAATTGAGATAATCACATATTAAGATCCTACGGAATTTGGGGTAGTTTTGATGGAGGTCAAGCCTCCGAGCGTTTTCAAGTGTATGAAGAACACTTGGGTATTAGAGACTTGAGATTATCGCTCTAAGATGTTTATATGTTAGTTAGCATAGAAATGCATAACTATGTGATTTTTAAGTAAATATCTACTTACATGGATTAGTGCGGTGTGTTGTACTTTTCCTTTTATTTGAGCATGTGAGTATATATTACATGTGCTTGAGTTTGAGTCCAGCTGGCGGTTTTTGGTTTGAGTTTTTGGCGGGACGATGCATTGTCTTCACGAATTGTGGGATTCGTGATCGCAATGGATCGCCGCGCCGGGTTTGCACACACCCCTCCACCGATGGCCACGGTGGGGAAGTAGCTCATCTTAGTTAGAGTAATACATATGACTTTGATAGCTATGGAACCCGAGCGGAGACTGTTTCGGGGACGTCGATACCACGAAAGGGTTATCGAGGACATGTTTGTTTCCGCAGGAGTTACACGCTGGAAACAGGAAAAAAAAATCATCTTCTCTCGCTTATATGATTTATTTTATGAGCACATATGAATTGTTGTGCTACATGATTAATGTGATGATTTTCATGAGATGATGATTTCTTGATAAGATGTTATAGTAAAAATATAACATGCTAATGAAATGATGATTTCTATGATTTATGTTATACTAAAAATATAACATGCTATTTATGATTAGAATGGAAACAATAGCCTCCCATTCATGAATTATTATATGAGTTATGATAAATGAAGAATTATGAAACTCATGGTGTAATTGGTTTATGTGGTATGGTTATAAGTTGAAATGTAGAGATAACATGTTATATGTTATTTGAGTTTAGATGCATATTCTATATGATATGGATGACTTTATGGTAAATTAAGTAGAACCATGTTCTATGTGTTTATGAATAAGATTGGGTTTATGAGGTGAATTATGTCATGAAATGTTATATCATAAATATGACATGAGATGTATATGTTTTATTTTGTGCATAATACCATGCCATGACATTGCATCTTTAGTAGCTTACTAAGTCATTATGACTTACTCGTTTGCTTTGTTTTCCTTAGATTCGAGCCGAGCTATTATTCGAAGGCATCCGTCGAGTCTACGATAGAAGTGAGATTATGTGAAGGTTGCTACTTTAAATTATTTTTGTAGCCTTAGTTTTTGGTAAGCACATTGGGAAAAGTGAAGTTATGTAAACTTCATAATGGGTAGTAAACTTATTTGTGATTGTAATATTTTCAATTATGTTGGTTAATGATTATTCTTTTGGTAGCCGATTTATGTTAGTCGCGCTTGGTGAATGTTGGTTGTTTTGTTTAAAGTTATGTACGTTGATGATTAATATATCATGTTTGTTTTCCGGCATGTTTTTAGCCGTTGAGTTTGTTAGACTAGAGTCTTAGACTTAGTGTAATGTTGGGTTCCGGCTGTAACGTCGCCGATAACTTGGTTTATTTGTGCTATATATTTGTATTGCATGACAGGGAGTTTCGTTCTACGTGCCTAATGTTGCGGCACGTGCGTCGAATTTTTGGACCAAGAGATTTATGATCTCTTTGGTTGTATTTAGTTTGAGCTTGTTAGCTCGGGGGCCACTAGGATATTTTGTTTAGCTTCCGCATGTGTTTTAAGTTATTGGTGTATCGCCGTTATGGCATTTCCCATTATTTGATATTTGCTTGTTGTTTTGTGTGTTTTGACGGCACGACCTTGGGATCTCGTATTAGGATCCGGGTCGGGTCGTCACATCTGAGACATCAGACATGCCCTTAAACTAGCCTGAAAAGTGAAAATGTAACTTAAGGTGAGGTTGGCACAAGGAATTTGTTTGGAAACATCGCCGGACGATCTACTTTTTGAAGTTTTTAATCACTACAGTATTTTCTTTTTTTTAATTGGAAAAAGTAACTTTTGGTAGCAAAATAACTACTATACCCTTAATAAACCATATGCGCGCTACAGAGGTCGTTATTTTTGCACCGCGTTACAATTAAAATAAGAAATTAAACTTTGAATTGCAATGCAAATATTAATACAATGAAATTTATGAATCATGGTGCAAAAATAGAATAAGAAATTAAACTTTGAATCGCGTGTAAAATTAATGTAATGAAATTTATGAATTGCAGTGCAAAAATAGATTAGGAAATTAAACTTTAAATCGCGGTGCAAAATTAATGTAATGAAATTTATGAATCGTGATGCAAAATTAGATTAGGAAATTAAATTTTGAACTGCGGTGCAACAATAATACAATGAAATTAATGAATTACGGTGCAAAAATAGAATAAGAACTTAAACTTTGAATCGCAGTGCAAAATTAATGAAATTTATGAATCGCAATGCAAAAATAGATTAAGAAATTAAACTTTGAATCGCAGTGCAAAATTAATATAATGCAATTTATGAATCGTGGAGCAAAAATAGACTAAGAAATTAAACTTTGAACTGCGGTGCAAAAATAATGCAATTAAACTTTGGATCGTCCTCCATGTTCTTCTTCAATTTCCTCTGTCGTAAGCCTTCTTCTTCATCATTTTTCTCTGCTTTCGTCCCAACTGAGAAATCTTTTAATGCAGCACAAATCCATTATATTTTCCTATTTCATGAATCAAAAAGTGTGTTGTCGGAGTTGTTGAAGAAGACGATGACATTTTTGGAACAATATTTCGAAGCCTTCCTCTTCATCATACTTTCGTTCTTCTTTAATTCCCGTTTCGTTGTGCACAATCGTGATTTTCAAATCAAAAGTGTGTTGCCGGAGCTGTTGAATAATACGATGACATTTTTGAAACAATATTTCGAAAAATGGTATTTTACAGTTGAAAATAAAAATGATAAACTTTTAAAATTAAAAACTTTTTTAAAAAAAAAGGATTGACCAGAGTTTTCCCCAATTTTTTTTAAAAATTATATTTTGCTGCCAAAATCGGTTAGTACGAAATAAATTTGATTACATTTGATTTAGACGCATTTCACTTAATTAAGACTCCAAATTTTCATGGTAAAAGTGTTTTTTTTTGCGGATAAATTTTTCAATTTTCATAAATTTTAATATTTCAATTACATATTCATGTGATCAATTTTGAAAATTTGCCTTATTTTTCGTTTCTTTCAAATTATTCTAATTAAATTTTTTTAATTATTTATTACAAGTTTAGAAAATCATCTCATTATAAACAACTTTTGCACAAGAAAAAAACTATTAATGTTTAGGACCAGCCACCATGACAAACCTTCTTTAAATTTTTAATTATTTTTCCTGGAAAAATAAAATTTATTGCAATTAATTGCTAATGAATGTTATTAATTTTTATAAAATGTTGTTAAATTTGATATGCACTGTTGAACCTCATATCTAACATCTTAAACTTTTAGATTAATTGGTAATTTAACATGATATCTGAGCTTTGGTTGACAATATCATTCGTTCTAGTCATTTCACTTCCATATGTTATCCGGAACTTTTGTGAGTGTTGGATGTCACTTTGTTTAGTTTGTGATGCCTTTGGTGAGACACATTTGTGTATTTGTCAACCTGTGGACGGGTCACACGTGAGGGAATTGTTAAGCTTGATATACATTGTTGATCTTAAATTTTTAGATGAGTTGGTAACTTAACATGATATTAAATCTTAATTGTTATTAACTGTTAAGGGAGAAAAAAATTAAAAATATTGCAGGCCGGTCTACTTTACTAAATTTTCAACCGCTTAAGTACCTTTTTTTTTCAACCCCAAAAATCCACTTTCGTTAAATTATTTCTCAAAATGTCCACCATGTGTCTGATGCTCGCTTCATCTTTTCCAAGCAAGCCTTTGTAAAGCTGGGTTGCAAGAAGGCGAGTTCATTCCTAAAATGACCTTCAGAGAAGATAAATTACGGTTGGAATTTACAAGGATGGAGAGGAAGAGAGTGTGGAGGTCGGGTGGTGAAGAACACTTGTGTGTTTCACCTTGGATTCGATTAATCCACTGCTCTCTTTCCTCTTCGTCTATCAATCTTCAGTTTCAGCATTATTTGTGTTTGTTTGTTTAATTCAAAATTGATTACCTTTTTTTGTTGTATTGCTATGTGTGTAAACTGTTAGATGAAATGCTTGAATATAATTTGTACGTTGTTGGACATCGCTTTTGAATCTGGATGCATCAATTTTAAATCACGATCCATCATTTGTGAATCGTGATGCATTGATTTGGATTTGCGTTGCAGGAAAGATGCTCAATGAATTATTTGTGTGATTGTGTACATGAAAAAAAAAGAGGTTTGGTTCATTTTGTGATGCATCCAATTGGATAACCGATGCATGAAAATCATGAATCGCAATTTCAAATTCATTCATCGCCAAGAGACATGAGGTCTGGTTCATTTTATGATGCATCCAATTAGAATTCCGATGCATCAAAATCATGCATCACAAATTAAAATTTATGCATCATCAAGGGACATGAGTTTGACAATCAGAATTTCGATGCATCCAATTGGAATGAGCAATTTTGTTTCTCATCAACCTTCGGTCTTAACTTATGAAAAAAGTTGGGTTTTGCAAGCCTTCAAAGCATGTTCGAATTCACAACCTGAATTTCGATGCATCTTTGTTTTGCGATGCACTGCGTGCCTAAATTGCGAGGCACCAACTTTAATTTTGCGATGCACCGCGTGCTTGAATTGCGATGCATCAACTTTGGATTTGCAATGCACCGCATGCGTGTTTTCCTTTCATTAATGACATCTTTGTCTTTTCGCCTCAAAAGTGTGTTTTTTTTTTTAGTTTTAGAAAAAAAAAGGTACAATAGAGGTTGAAATTAATTGAAAGGGGACCGACCCAAATTTCTCTCAAAAAATTTAGAGAGAGATAATTGTTATTAGTCACCTTGTACAATATTATAGACACATGAAATTATGGATTTTTAAAAAATATTTAAAAAGTTATCTCGAAAATATTTACTAAAAATTTTAAAATTGATTTTTTTAGGGCCAAAGTTACAGTCGACTATAGATGCCAAAAATAGGCCCAGTCCAAAGGGTCCCATTTTCAACAACGACATAGATACTTTCCTAATTTTGACTTTTATCTTTTCTTTCATTTTTTTAACTCCTTAAATAAAAAGTAGCATTTGTAATTATCGTCCCTAAATTTTGAATTTTTTTTTGACTATAGTTGTCAAAATTTTATACTCCTCCCGTCCCTAAATTATCGTCCTAGTTGACCTGACGCACGGATTAAGAAAAAACAATTGACTTGATTATTTATATTAGTTTAATGTGTAATTTCCTTTAGAGCCCATGTGTTTGTGACCCATAATTAAAGTATGGTGAAAAAGTAAGGGTAAAGTGATAAAAGTGATGTTTTAAAAAGATAAGTTTCAAAATGGACAATTATTTTGGGACTGACGAAAAATGAAAGAAAGACGACAATTTAGGGACGGAGGGAGTAATAGTCTTCATAGTTGTGAGATAGAAAATATATATGCTTATTGATTTGACACTAATAAATAATTATGTAAAAGAAATATAAAAAGTCAAATACCTTATTAAAAAATTAAATACTTATATTCATTATAATTATAAATAACAACCAAATATTCTTAATCCAAAACAAAATAATAAATACGTTCATAATAATCAACATTGATGGCGGTAGGCGGTGGGCGGAGGTTGCTGGCGGCAGTGGGCCGTGGTGGCAGTAGGTGGCGGTTGTTTGAAGTGGGAAGTGGCGGCGGTGGGAGGCAGTGGTTGGTGGTTTCCGGTGGCTATAAGTAGTGGTTGTCAGAGGTGGGAAGTAGCGGCGATGGGTGGAGGTGGTTGATGGTGGTAGCATTAGGTGATAAACCCAATGGATATCTATAATTATTCCTTTTGTTATTGGTTTCTAATGAGTGTTATCAATTAACACCCAATTAAGTTAAGAGTAGGTCTCTTGTAAAACCGTCTTACGGATTTTGATTCGTAAGACGGAACCCCGCTCTCTTACAGCTCAACCCACCAATACACGATAGATCGGGTAAAGAGTATCCGTCTTACAAAAAATATCCGTAATACCGTTTTACACAAATTTTTACCTTAAGTTAATGTGTGTTAATAAAATGAAGTAAGTGGGATACAACTAAAGGTTGTTATTTATTTGACGTGAGCCAATAATTCTAACACGTAAAGTTTGAAAATAAAATAAGGATATGTAATAATATCCGGTGTAAGACAGGGAGAAATATGTTGTATGACATTAATAACTGAGACTAATTTATCTTTTAACTTATGAGTGTACGAAAAAAAAAATGGAAATAACCATTTATATTTGGGGATTTAGGGAAAGGAAATTATGAATCAATATATATATATATATATATAATAAAATAAATAAATAAATAAAATATTAGGTCGGTTTGATCCGATTTCGTGTTTTTTTGATTCAAGAACCGGGACCAACAAAAATGTTTAATTCTATAAAAATTCAGATTTAGAATCAAACCAAAGTATTAACCTGGTTCAATTTTGATTGGTTGTCGGGTTCCTAAAAAAATCCAGCCATGCTCCTCATTTTTCTCAGATTGACAAAAGATACCATTTACTACTCGTGCGTTGGGCGCACAGAGAGAAGAGGACAAGAAAAGGCAGAAAATTGGGTAAGAACTCGGGATACCATTTTTATTCTTTCTGAAATACAACCAAGTATAAAAACGTGAGTAAAGATTCCAAGAATTGTCTTGAGGAAGCAAAGGAAGTAATGAACAAGAAGAGTACTGGTTATAGAGCTTGTTAATCTGAGAACCCACCCTTTTTGTGTAGTAATAATAATAATAATGGCTTCAACCCAGTTGCTCAGTTATCAGCACCTTCAAAGTTGGGGCAACAATGGCAGAAGCCATATACATTCTTTGGCACAAGCTCCTTCTTCATTCAGGCCTTGTGTACTTTCCTCTTCTTATTCTTTCCCCAATAAATCAAAGCTTCAAGTATCTCAATTTATCAGGGTCAGGGCTATGGCCGCCGCTGATTCAAAAACTGGCAGAAAACAAGTTGAGGTAATTCCTCCCTCATTTTTTGGTTTGTTATTGGTCTCTTTTGAGATTTTAAATTTGTGCTTTATTTTTTGTGAATTTTTCTTTTGGTGGGTATTTTGTGAATTTTGATTCTGGTGGGTAATTCCACTTTGTTACTCTTAGAGACTTAAGTCTTGCCTCAACACTGGGGGTCCCAAGCCTGGGTAAATGAATAGGGTTGATTAGGTACTGAGAGTTTGCCTAATTTTTTTTGAACATAAATTTAAACTATTTGATCAAATTGAATGGCTGAAAAGGATTAATGTAGGGTTTATAAATCCAAAATATTTGACCGAATTGAATGGAAGAAAATGATTGATATTGCCGACCCAGTGATTGAGAGACTAAGGCTGAATTGAGTCGAGTTGAGTTTGTTTTTGGCGGGTGTTTTGATTTTGATTTTTTTTTTTTGGTTTTGTTTTGAGTATGATCCCATTGGAGTAGTTCTTAGGGGTCTCTAATGTGATTGTCAATTTGTGCTTTCATTTTCTGTTTTTGGTGGGTTATTGTTTGTGTTGTTTGTTTTTTTAGATAGTGTATGATCCTGAAGAAAGGATAAATAAGTTAGCCGATCAAGTGGACGAGATGGCCGGACTTTCAAGGCTCTCCCTGTTTTCGCCTTGCAAGGTAATTGGGAGGTATCTCCAATTCATGCTTCAATTTATTCTACTGCTTCACTTGTCAATGTTTCGGTTTTCGAATCTTTGCTTAACATCTTTTACGGTTGCAGATAAATGTTTTCTTAAGAATAACCAACAAGAGAGCAGATGGGTTTCATGATTTGGCATCTCTATTTCATGTAAAGTTCTCTTTGGTTGGACTATCTATTTTGCTGCTTCAAAGTTTTTCTTTGAGTTTTGTTTCTTACTACTTCGTTGATGAGTTCATAGCTTTAAAGCCCATAACTGATACTCTTTTCGTCATTTCTGTTTGACAATTCACAAACTTTTTATCTGCTTTACTGTCTTTACTTACCCCCAAGGTTTCTCACACTTTGATGCGTTATTCTGATGCTATTGACATATGATGTGTGTACCTCTAGGTTATTAGCCTCGGAGATACGATAAAGTTCTCTTTGTCACCATCAAAATCCAAAGACCGTTTATCAACCAATGTGGATGGAGTTCCCCTTGATGATAGTAATTTGGTACGAAGATAAGCATTTCTATTTCTTCTCATTTTGTCCCCTCTTTTGTTGTGAGATTCATGCTTTTGTAACTCCATCGAGAATGCAGATCATTAAAGCCCTTAATCTTTATCGGAAAAAGACTGGAACTGAGAACTTCTTTTGGGTAAATTTATTTAACATTGACAATGTTTCTTGTTTGAACATTGTGATTATCTCAAAACTGACTTCCTGTTTGTTCTCTGAAATTCTGTGGCAGGTTCATCTTGACAAAAGGGTGCCAACTGGGGCTGGGCTTGGCGGTGGAAGTAGCAATGCTGCAACAGCTTTATGGGCGGCAAATCAATTTAGCGGTTGCCTTGCTACTGAAAAGCAACTCCAAGAATGGTCAAGTGAGATTGGCTCGGATATCCCCTTCTTCTTTTCTCATGGAGCAGCCTACTGCACGGGTAGAGGTGAGGTATGTGTTAGCACACACAAATAAAGCTCAAACGACACCGTATTCTTCTTGTTCAATTTTAAGTGGGCACTGCTAATTTTTCTTCTGTACTAGGTAGCGCCTAAAGGTTGTGATATAGAATTAGTTGATATGTTAGGGTAATGCAGTGATTACCATAGGAAAGAAATATATGTACATGGTCACTGGAATTTCATGGGAGTGTGCTGGGTGATTTGGATAAAAGGAAACAAAGAGATTTTATTTGGCAGACTATTCCCTTGGGAGTGTGCTGGGTGATTTGGAGAGAGAGAGAAATAGGAGAGCGTTCGAAAATGAGGAAAGGCCTCTGTCGGTGCTGAAGAATGAACTTCTTCAGCTGCTGTTGTTTTGGTGTATAGACGGTGTTAGGCCTGAGGTCAACTCTTTTGCTCACCTTGTAGTGAACATATGTAACCTGTAATTTTTGGTGTTTTCCTCTTGTGTACATAGGATGCGGCACCTGGTTTGCCGCTCTTGTTATTAATATATACTTTCTTATCAAAAAAAAATAAAAATTCATGGGTGCAAAAATTATAAGAAAGCCTAGAGTCCCAACAATTGCGGAATTTACACCCCAGAAGTATGTAAATAAATAGCGAATACAATCCAAGTAATATGATCCCAATGGACCCCATGCTTCATCAATTTTGGCCTATCCTTTGTAGGCTAAGTGTAACCACGCTTGTCCTACATCAGTAGGTTCAAGAGCCAGGCTCACAACTATTAACCAGGGAAGATAGCAAGAGCAAAGTGATCCTGGTGGGAGTGTTCCCTTCTACTTGGGGCTCCCAATGGAACCTTCTTCAAGGCCTCTGTGGGCTAGCTGGTCCCTTTTATGTGGTTCACATATCCCATGACATGCAACTTGCAAGCCTGCCATAGATCTTAAAACAAAATTATCATCATCAACAAACTTAACACCTCTTTCCGCCCAGGAATACCACTCAATTAAACCAACCTTCTGAGCCTTAGACAACATCCAATAAAGCACATTTACAACCATCTGAAAAGGGGACAACCAAAAATAACTCACCATTTACAGTGACAAAAAACAAGCCAATTTATAGCAATTCTTCACCCACTTTCTCCACCTATTACCAAAGCCTCTAAGCTGCATGACCTTATCGAGAAAATCCAGTTAACTAAAATCATAAGCTTTATTAAAATCTTGCATAATTATCAAAGCTTGTGAACCTCTCCTATATGCAGAGAGCCGACCCTCCCTGAACTTTTAGGGGCCCATGGCGAAAAAGAATAAAAGGGCCCTTTAATAGAGATTTAAAAATAAAAATTTAACAAAAAAAATTTCTCACAAAAAAAGATTGAATGCTTAGGACAAGAATTGATCCTAGATTCTCATAATCAAAGTACATTATCCATTGGGACACCAAGCCTATTATGATAGTTATAGTACATTATATATTACATATCTTTGTGAAGTAAATTCACAGACCAAAATAAAAAAAGAGTTGATCACCACGCTCGCTGGGAATCGAACCTGGGTTCTCCAAACGAACTAATCAGTGCCTTACCACTATGTCATGTAACCGGTTCGTGAATGTTTTTAACATTAAATTATTTATACTATATATAAGGTAGTTTCTATAAATTTGGGGCCTCCATGGCCATCGCCCTATTCCTCAGGGCCGGCCCTGCCTATATGCATTGTCCACAACATCCTTTGCGACAAGAGAAACACTGAAAACCTGATGACTTCCCACATAAGCACTTTGGTAAGTGGAAATCATATCCCACTAGACCTCCTGACCTCCTCCAATCTCCTCACTAAGACCCCTTACCAAAAATATTTTGAACGCCTATCAGCAAACTAGTCAGCCTGAAGTTAGATTCCCCGAATGATCACTATTTCTTGGGAACAAGGGCATTAAAGGTAGTTTTGATACTATTCCCCACCAACCGATTAGCATGAAATTCAGATAAAAACATAGGGTGCATTTGTTATTTAACTAATGGAACTGATATAAGCCTGGTGAAATGACATAGTGAACCTCTTGAAAACAATAACGTAAATATCACATTGGTTTATTCAGGTTGTTCAAGATATTTCCCCACCTCTAGCTTTTGACATTCCAATGGTTCTCATTAAGCCTCCTCAGGCATGCTCCACAGCTGAAGTTTACAAGGTAATGTTTAATTTTTGAGTTAGAGAACAATAAAAAAATGGAGAGATCATGATCTTATCACCAGTACTTTTCTAATAAAAATTCTTGATTATCAGCGTCTGCAATTAGATCTAACGAGTAATGCTGATCCTTTAACCTTGCTGGAGAAGATCTCAAAGAAAGGAATATCTCAAGATGTTTGCGTCAATGATTTGGGTATGAATGCTTGATAAGTTTTGAAAGTTTTCTTTCTGTTTTACTATATATTTTACAAGTATCCTTTTTTGCTTAGGTTATGCTATGTAGACTTTCTTTTATCTGGTCAGGCCTGACTTGACTTGAGTTGAAGATGGAATATCTGTCTCCTATTCTTTTCTCTCCCACTCTCCTGCCAACATAGCTCTGTCATTGGCAGCGCTATGAGAAAAATCAGTCTGCCTATTGTGCTTAAGTTTTCCATAAAACTCTGATGCATTGATGCTCATCATGTATTGAGCTTCTTTATTTAGGCTATATTTGATAGTCAAACTTACATTCTGTTTATCCTGACTATGATACTCATTATGTGGTAACCTCAGAACCTCCTGCATTTGAGGTCCTCCCATCTCTGAAAAGATTAAAACAGCGGGTACTTGCTGCGGGCCGTGGACAATATGATGCTGTCTTCATGTCCGGAAGGTATTAGCTTCAGTAAACTTTCTCACATGATGTTCACAATTGTTCTTCATCTGCTAAAAATTCCTACCACATTACTATGGCATTCAATCATGCATTCGAGCATCACCTTTTCTTCTTCCCACAGTTACTTATATGCATGTTTTACATGCATATATATAACCATCTACGGCTGGGTAGCATAACATTGTAATGTAGTGCAAAAGCACAATTTTTTAGAAACATGGGTAGCTATTTACTTGTAATTAGTTTTCTTAGTTTTGAGTGATTGAAGTTGGATTTTTATCTTTGTTAGGACTCTTTCGTGATAACTGTGTCAGACATGATCCATGCAGATTGCAGACGTGGGTTTGGGATCTCTCAGACTCATCAAAGTGTAGTCTGGACACTCTAGTTCATGGTTTTCAGTCGATCCATTGAAATTTCATAACTGCAACTATTAAACTATCAATTGTTCTTTAATAGAAACCCAAAGTTTTGGTATATTCCACTAATTTCTATATCATATCCATCATATATAATTAAATAATACTACATGGAATCAGAAATATATAGTCATAGGCCTTGTCTAAGTAGGTGAACCCTATTTTTGGATCTTTTTGAGCTGAGTCCTAGTATCCTAAAATTCATGGTTTTCTGATCTGGACAAGTACTAGCACCCGACACTTGCACCCCAGTCCTCGTAATATATATTTTATGTTTTTAGGGCTTCTTACAGTAGCTAATTGGTTAAGGATTTTGTCCGGAACATTTTAGACAAGTGAGAAGGGTATTTGAGGAAGTTAAGGATTACGTTTACCTAGAGGATTATAGAAATGACAAGATTAGGGTTTTATAGTCTTTGTTTAGAGATATCTCTTGGAAATTAGCTGTTGAGGGCCTTCCCTTATTCCTTTGCTAGTTTGCTACTACACTTCTAATTAGTGATTAATCGACATTTTCCTGGTTTTTCAGTATCCCCATTTGGTGGATTTCTTCTCTTCTGCTTTTTCTGCATGATTTTTTATGAATCGTTCCATGTACCTGGAAACAATTGTTGGAATACCTGGAAACAACTCGACATATGGCAGGAAGTGGACATCTATCCCAAAGACGACGTGGCGAGATTTGGTGGATTTAACCCATCAATTAGTTGGCAAACTGCAAGGAGTTTTAAACTTGCGAATGGGAACTACCTGGTAACGGTCGTGAGTCAAGAGAAAAGTCGGTTGTATCCCGAAATTATCGGTGCAAAGGAGACTTGGGTCAAAACTATCACGAGGACATTCAACTAAGTTTGTGACTAGAAAGCATGAATACATTAGTTATAGAGAGAACCAAGTAGACGAACAACATCCAAGAGAATGAAGTTGAGATTATAACATAGTTGTCAAAGGCGAAGCACTCACGGGAACAATATTAAGGATAAATAGATAAAATATATGTAACTTAACAAATCTCGACAAAACATGTTATAAGTGAGTGTAAGACATGAAACCAAGTTCTAACATAATATCAAAATATGAAATTCTGAGCTAGTTTAAATTCCAAATAATATAATAAATAGTTAAACAACCAAAGAAAATAAGGTTTAAAAAAAGAAAAGTAATTAGTAAAAATCAGAAAAGAAAGCAGAATGAAAAAAAAATCCCAAATTAAAAAAATGATAAATAAAATGCCTAAAAGTGAGAAAAAAAACCCTAAGTGGAGATAAAGAAGCGGCAGCTCAGTGGAAAGAAAAAAACCCTAAGTAGGGGGAAAAAAATAAAATTAACGAACAAAATTACAAAACCAGGCTTAATCTCCCAAAACCAACAAACCAACCACGGGACCAGGTTCGTTGGGAGCCAACGACCTAGTCTATGGAGCTCTGGCCAAAAAATCCTGGTATCGGTGCTGGCACGTGGTACTGATTCCGGCCACCTCCGGTGATGGCAAAACCACAGATGAGTTCGCTAGGTTGAGATGAAGCCATATGTGTTCTTAGATTTGGTTAATATTGAAGATTGAAGGCTAGATCTGGAATGTAAATTTTCAGATCTAGGCCGAAAATTTTCAGCGCATTGCCCTGACCTCTTCGGGCGACCAACCCTCGCCTCGCGTCGCCTCTTGCCTCAGGTGCCAAAGGCGAGCGCCCTTTACAACTATGGATTATAATGAATATGTCCAAGTAGAAACTGCTAATTTTGAATCTCTTACCTAGAGACGTAATGAGATTTGGTTATGTGAACTTCTCTTCATATCCATGAAGAATATCTAGAAGAAGATGATATGGGCGAGGTATTATCTTCTCCAATTCACAATGAAAATGTCGAACATTGTCATGCTCCTTCAATGTTCGATGAAAATCCCATGACTTCATCCTTAAGGTCTACTTATTGTTTGAATTGAGGAGTCTGACAGTGTTTGATAGTGGTTCGAAGGGAGCTAATTTGAGTTTCCCGCCATCATGTTAAACTATGTGCAAGATAATATTTAGCCGGTTGGTATTGAAAAATTCAACTTGTATTGTGATGAGAAACACCATGATTTTATTTGGGAAGACTTAATGGATTGGCAATCACTTTGTCACATTGATAGATCGGTCGTGATGGATATGTTGGCATTTGTTTAAAGAGTATTTTTTTTTTGATATGGTAAAATATGAATAAAAATGAGCCTCAAAAAAGGTGACACGTCCTTTGTACACTAGGAGTATACAGATTACTCAATACTAAAGCTTTTCACAAAATCCACAAAAGAATGATTGAGAGATCGATCTGTTGCCGAACACCACATAAACAAAGTACGCAGAAGACAATCTCTCAATTGGTCCAACGAACCTCCAATATTATCAAAGATTCTTCTATTCCTTTCTTTCCAAATGGTCCACCAAACACCCGTCAGAATAGCACTCCAAAGAATATTCCTCATCCTATGGTTGTACAACGACCAACTCAAAAGCATCCCAGAAGTGGGCATTACCCACGAAATCCCAAAAAGCCCCAGAACCGTATACCATAAAGAACGAGCCACCAGACAATGCAGTAACAAGTGATTTACACTCTCTCCGTTGCCTTTACACATGTAGCACTTGTTCACATAAACCATCCCCCTTTTACGTAAGTTTTCTCCTGTAAGAATTGCCTCATGCCAGGCTTCCCAAGCAAAAAAAGAAGCACTACTGGGAGCACTACTTCTCCATATTCCTTTCGAAGGGAAGGAATACCCATCTCTGCCCGAAATAGCAAGAAAATAAGATTTGACATGAAATCTTTTGCTATTCGATGCTGCCCATCTCACCTTATCATTTCTGGTGCCGTCTATCTGATACGAATATAACTTGGTAAAGAAGTTAGCGCAAATCACCATCTCTCAGTCTTGAAGATCCCTACGAAATAAGGGGTTCCAAACCACTCTTCCATGGTCTATTTGGAGCACTGAACTAACATAATTTTTTTAATCCACAACGAGATTGTATAAAGCAGGAAAAACTCTCCAAAGTTCTTCCTGAAAACGGAAATAATAATATGCAAGTTTCTCATGAAGATACCAAGGTTGACTAGAATATTTGTTACAATATTCATAGCTATCTTTCCCATGTATATAGTTCTAATTCCTTTTATAGTGTCATAATTTTCTCCCTGTAATTAGGTAGTGATAGAGGATAGAATATTGTGTAATTATCTAATTCCTAGAATTACTCTTGGCAGTGGGTTTTATATAGAAAATATTGTAACAGAGACCAAGCAAGTTGGGTTCTCTCTTTTCCACTTCTGCCGTGTCTGTCTCTTCTTCTCTCTGCGTGTGTGTGAGTCTTTCTTCTTCCCTTTGTATCTTCTCTCTTGTTTATACTTCTTGCAGGTGATTAGTTTTATATGGTATCAGGAGGTTCAATAGTCATGGGTGATGATTCTGGCTCTACAAATCCGATCACCATGGCTACTACCGATCCCGGACAATCCACCGCCTCTTCCACTAAACACGGCCTACCCGTTCTTTTCAATGTCCAATCCTATATGGGACATTGTAGATTAACAAATGAGAATTACCCAAACTGGAGCTCGCTTTTTCTTTCTATGCTGGAGATCCATAGCCTTACCCATGTCCTCACGGATAAGATACCACCCCCTGAAAACATTACGAGCACAACCCAAACCGGTGAGAAAACTTCCATTCCAAATCCTGAATATGAACTATTCCAGTTTACTTCTCGCTTTGTTCTAGGTTGGATAAAAGCCACCGTGTCCTCGGATGTGCAGCCACATGTTAATCCGTGTAATACCGCCCCCGAAGCTTGGGATCTCCTTGCCAAAGAATTCGGGGTTGCTTCGGTTATTCACATTCAAAAACTCCAGGAGGAGCTTCATGATCTTTCCCTCACCCCAGGTATGTCCATTCAGGAGTACATACTTAAAGCCAAAACCCTATCTCACTCTTTGTCCCGAGCCGGTGAAGCTGTATCCAACCAAACCCTTCGTTCTCGTATCCTTGGTGGCCTTGGTTATACCTATAAGGAATTCATCACATCCCAAAACTCCAAAGGCCTTACAACCATAGATGACCTTAAGGATCTCCTCCTCCAAGAGGAGGCTTTACAAAAGAAATTCTCCAACCACTCTCAATCCACAATTACCGCCCTTGCAGCTTCCACACAAGCTCCTAAACCCGCCACCAATAACAATCCAACCCCAACCCCAGCCACACCACCAAACACCAGCCAAGGAGGGTTTCGACCCAACAGCCCTGGTGGGTTCGTTTTCTTCCCTAACTCGAACCGTAGTGGTGGTCGTCGGAATCAAAACCGTAATCGCCGCAACCAGGGAAGGGGCATTCTTCCGCTGCCCACTCACTTTCAGCCCCATCACATGCCAAACCCCATTCGGTCTTCTGCCCCCCTCCCATCCGTGCCTTACACTCCACCCAATCCTTTCGTGAGTCATGATCCGACCAACGTTTCTTGTCAACTCTGCAAGAAACATGGTCACGCAGCTGATACTTGTTACCAACGAGGGAATTATGCATACAATGCTCAATACTACCCAAATGGAGATCCCTCGGTTAACGGTTTCTCACCCATGGCTCCTGTGTCCTTCGTGCTTGATTCCGGAGCAACTAATCACATGACATCCTCTCCGGATGCCCTGCAACAGTATTCACCGTATTCAGGTAATGATTCCATTATGGTAGCTAACGGTGCATCTATTCCTATAGCTAATGTTGGTTCTTCTTCTTTTATTGCTAATAATCATCCCTTTGTCATGAATACTGTACTTCATGTTCCTCAAATCAGTCGTTCGTTACTTTCTATTCGTAGATTTTGTCTCGATAACAACTGCTTCTTTGAACTGACTGCTTTCGGGTTTTGTGTGAAGGACAACCGTACCAAGAGGACTATCCTTTCTGGCAGTAATGCGGGAGACCTCTACACGTTGTCCTTCGTCCCCAGTTCTCGTGTCAACTCATTGGCGTTAATTGGGGAACGTGCTCCTTCTTCTACGTGGCATGCCCGCTTAGGACATCCCTCATCTCAGATTTTTCGATGCTTGGTAAATAACATTCGGATACCGGTTAGCGGCCCGATCTTGAATAAAGAGATGTGTCATGTTTGCCCCCAAGGCAAATCGTGTAATCTCCCGTTTGAACTTAGGAATTTTTTCTCCCCCAAACCATTGGATTTGTTACATTTAGATGTTTGGGGTCCTTCTCCGACTCCTTCTGTTTCTGGTTTTAAGTATTATTTATCTATTGTGGATGATTTCTCTCGGTTTGTTTGGCTATTTCCTTTATATCAAAAATCTGATGTTTTTCCAGTATTTTCTGATTTTAAAGTATTCATTGAAAATCAGTTATCTCGCAAAATATCTGCTATTCACACGATAAAGGTCATTCAAACAGATGGGGGTGGGGAGTTCATAAATCGTCAAATGGCAAATTTTTTGGTCAAGAATGGGATTGGTCATCGGACATCTTGCCCGTATACCCCTCAACAAAATGGAGTAGTTGAACGTAAACATAGGCATATCGTAGAAATGGGTCTTTGTCTAATTGCTCAATCCAAAGTTCCCATGTCCTTTTGGCTCGAGGCATTTACCACAGCCGTCTTTCTTATAAACAGATTACCTATGAGACAATTAAAGTACATCTCTCCGTACGAAAAATTGTGGCAACGGACTCCTGACTATCGTTTTCTTAAAACTTTTGGGTGCACTTGTTTTCCTAATCTTGTTCCGTATAATCAACATAAATTGATGCTCAAATCCACCCCATGTGTATTTCTTGGGTATGATTCTATGCGGAAAGGTTATCGATGTTACAATCCCCAAACTGGCAAAATATATATCTCTAGGCATGTGTTATTTGATGAAAATCATTTCTACTATTTTGCCAAGACTTTTGCAGCTGCTACTACTCCTCCAGTTCAGCCATTGCGGTCAACCCCTCCTGCTCAAAACATTAGTTCCACTCATGCGGCTCTTTCTCAGCCTGTGGACATCAGCCAAATGGATCACTACTTCTCTCCTGGGCCTCAAACTATGAACAGCCCACATTCAGCTGTGACTTCTTCGTTGGGCCAGCCACTTCCAGCCTCTCCCAGGCCAACTTGCTCGAATGTGTTGGATCATTCCCAACAGGACGCATCTCCTGCATCTCCTAGAGCTGAGCCGACTGATGTTGATCAGTCCCTAGCACCATCTTCTCCTAGCTTGCCTCACTCACCAATATCACCAGCGGAATCAGGCCCATCCCTCCGTGATCCGCCACCTGTTCCGGCCCTTGGCACGCATCCTATGATTACGAGAGCTAAAGCTGGCATTTTTCGTCCCAAGCATCATTGTGCTCTAAGTGCTACACCAGCGTCTTCTCCTCTCGTTGAGCCACGAACTTTCCGCCAAGCAGCTCCCTTAGTACAGTGGCAGCAAGCCATGAATGAAGAGATTTCTGCACTGCACAAAAACAGTACTTGGTCTCTGGTCCCGCCTCCACCATCTCACAATATCGTTGGCAGCAAATGGATATACAAGATCAAACGTAAAGCCGATGGGTCGATTGAACGTTACAAAGCTCGCTTGGTTGCCCAGGGATATACTCAGCAGGAAGGCATAGATTATGAGGAAACGTTTAGCCCGGTTGTTAAACCGGCCACCATCCGAACCATCCTATCCTTAGCACACTCTCAAGGTTGGCCACTGGAACAACTCGATGTTCGAAATGCGTTTCTCAATGGTATTCTCTCCGAGGAGGTATATATGACTCAGCCACAAGGGTTCGTTGACTCCGCGCACCCTGAGTTCGTATGTAAGTTACACCGTGCACTCTACGGCCTGAAACAATCTCCACGGGCATGGTTTCAGCGTCTACATGATTTTTTACTCACTTTGGGATTTTTCAACAGCCGTTCGGATTCATCCTTGTTCATCCGTCATCACGTGGGTAATACTGTGGCAATCCTAGTATACGTCGATGACATCATCGTTACAGGCTCTAGCATCTCAGAGGTAAACAAAGTCTTGGAAAATATTTGCTCGACCTTTGATAGTCGAAAATTGGGACCCCTCAGTTTCTTCCTCGGTGTCGAAACTACTCGCACCTCTTCTCTTCTTCAGCTAAATCAGTCTAGATATGCATCTGATTTATTACATAAATTCAACATGGAATTATGTAAGCCAGCCCCTACCCCTCTGTCACCGGGCCTCCATCTAACAGCTCATGAGGGCGATCCTTTACCCGATCCATCTGTCTATAGAAGCATGGTAGGCGGGTTACAATACGTCACTCTCACACGGCCCGATCTTTCTTTTGCGGTAAATCAGGTTTGTCAATACATGCATGCGCCAAGGACCTCTCATCTACAAGCCGTCAAACGTATCTTCCGATTTCTCAAAGGGACACTCTTCCTCGGTCTCACCTTCAGAAAATCGACAGATACATCCATAGTTGCATACTGTGATGCGGACTGGGCCGGGAGTCCAGATGACCGGCGCTCTACAACTGGGGCATGCGTCTTTGTGGGTCCTAATCTCGTAGCTTGGACGGCAAAGAAACAAAACACTGTCTCCCGGTCTAGTAGTGAGGCCGAATATCGAGCATTAGCATCGACTGCAGCGGAGATTCGCTGGTTCTCCTATATCTTTCGTGAACTCGGTATTCCCTTAGCTCCCCCCATTCTTTATTGTGATAACATCTCGGCGTTACACATGTCAAAGAACCCCGTCTTTCATGCTCGTACACGCCACATTGAAATCGACCTTCACTTTGTTCGTGAGTTACATCAGCGAGGCTTCCTTCGTCTCCATCACATATCCTCCTCGGATCAACTTGCTGATCTTTTCACCAAAAGCTTGGCCGCTCCTCGTTTTCATATACTCTCTGGCAAGCTACAGCTCCACTCCACTCCGCTTCGCTTGAGGGGGCGTGAAAACGGAAATAATAATATGCAAGTTTCTCATGAAGATACCAAGGTTGACTAGAATATTTGTTACAATATTCATAGCTATCTTTCCCATGTATATAGTTCTAATTCCTTTTATAGTGTCATAATTTTCTCCCTGTAATTAGGTAGTGATAGAGGATAGAATATTGTGTAATTATCTAATTCCTAGAATTACTCTTGGCAGTGGGTTTTATATAGAAAATATTGTAACAGAGACCAGGCAAGTTGGGTTCTCTCTTTTCCACTTCTGCCGTGTCTGTCTCTTCTTCTCTCTGCGTGTGTGTGAGTCTTTCTTCTTCCCTTTGTATCTTCTCTCTTGTTTATACTTCTTGCAGGTGATTAGTTTTATACTTCCTCCCCACACCATTTGTCTTTCCAAAATCTAACTTTCGAACCATTACCGACCTCGAAAGAAATAAATCTTTCAAACGGCGCCCACCCTTTACTGATACCTTTCCAAACTCCTGACCCGAAAGAATTAGTGATGATCTTTGGGAACCAATTATGATCTCCCTCTCCGTATCTACAAATCACCACCCTCCTCCACAACCCATGCTCCTCCTCCATATATTGCCAAAGCCATTTGCCAAGTGCCTGAATTAAAGCAACTTAATTTCTTGACACCTAGGCCTCCCTCCATGATGTTCGTACATACCTTATCCCATTTGACTAAATGGAACTTGTGCTCCTTCCCTTGATCCTCCCACAAAAAGTCCCTCTCCATCTTTTCCAAGATATTCCGAACTGAGGCAGGCACCACAAACAACGAAAAAAAGTAAGTGGGCAGGATAGAATATTTTTAATAAGAGTTAGTCAACCCGCTTTGGACAGTAGCTGTTTCTTCCACCTCATCAACCGCTGACCAAATCTTTCAACAACATGGTTCCACATAGCTCTATTTTTGAACGGCGCACCAATCGGCAAACCTAGATATGTCGAACGTAAATATGAAACCTTACACCCAAACACTGAAGCAAGCATATGAATATTCTCCACCACACCCACCGGGATAATTTCACTCTTAGCGACGTTAATCCGAAGACCCGACACCATCTGGAAGAAAATGAGCACAAGCCGAAGGTAACCCAACTGCGCAATCTCAGCATCGCATAATAATAATGTGTCATCAGCGAAGAGCAGACGAGAGATGGAGACCTCCTCACTTCTATACCTACCCAACCCAAAACCACGAATAAAACCACCACTCACAGCTTTATCAATGAAACTGCTCAACGCTTCCATGATTAGGATGAATAAAATTGGAGAGGGGATCTCCTTGCCTCAATCCTCTTGAACTAGCAAAAAAACCAACAGGTTCACCATTAACCATAACAGAGAACCGGGCCGAAGAGATGCAAAACAAAATCCACTTCCTCCATTTAACACCAAAGCCCATCCTTTCCATTAAAAACACCAAAAACTCCCGATTAACATAATCATATGCCTTCTCGATATTCAGCTTACACATGCCCTGTTGCAACCTTGAATCCACAACCTCATTGGTGATAAACAACGCATCGATAATTTGTCTCTCCCCAACAAACGCATGTTGAGAAATTGACACCAACTTACCAATCACCTGTCGCAATTTAGATAATAATTTATAGAAACCTCCAACCAGATGGGTCTAAAATCTCCCAGATTAGTAGCACCGGCCTTCTTCGGGATAAGAGTGATAAATGTAGCATTGAAACTCTTCTCGAAATACAAGTTGGCGTGAAAATAGTGGAACACATCCATAATATCATCTTTGAGAATCACCTATCAAAAAAAAAAAAAAATCATCTTTGGGAATCTCTGAACAAGAAGAGAAAAAGGCCATACAGAAACCATCCGGACCCGAGCCTTATCTCCACTCATGCTACGCAAGGCTGCCAACATCTCCTCTTCCGAGAAAGGACGTTCTAATAAACACCTGTCATCCTCCTCAAGATTCTTGAAATAAGTACCCTCCAGTTTTGGACGCCATTCCCCATTATCTGAATACAACTTAGAATAAAAATCCACAATGCCTTCCTTAATAGCATCCCTATCTTCGAGCAGATTCTCTGCAATTGAAACTTTCCAAATCTGATTCACGTTCTTATGCACACTCGCCATTTTATGGAAAATTTCTGTATTTTTATCCCCTTCTTTCAGCCACCGCACCCTTGATTTTTGCCTCCAGGATACCTCTTCCTTTAAAAGCAACTGCTCTAGCTCGCTTTTCAAATTCTTCTGTAACTATTCTTCTGTCTCATCCAAACCTCCTGAACCTGTCTTCTCATCCAACAACCTGATCCCTTCCATTGCTTTCTTAATTTTGATATCTATCCTCCCAAACACCTCTTTGTTCCACACTTTCAAGTCCATCTTAAGAAATTTTAGTTTCCTAGCAAGGATGATATCCGGACTTCCACTTATCTCATACGAACACCATCTAGAGCGAATCCAATCCAAAAACCAGGCTCTAATAGCCACATATTCTTGAATCTAAAAGGAGACTTCCCTTTCCGCAAACCCCCACACTCAAGCATCAGGGGAACGTGGTCCGAGACAACTCTAGGCAAACAATGCTGAGCCATATCACTAAAAAAATCAGCCCAATCTGCAGGAAGTAGAAATCTGTCAATTCTAGAGAATTGGTATCTATCTCCATGTCTAAACCACGTGAAATTTCCTTCCAATAGATTCAGATCCACCAGCCCCATGTCATTAATGAACTCATTAAATTCCAACATCACCCGAGAATAGGCCTGCACACCCGAACGATCTGCAGGATATCAAATCACATTAAAATCTCCTCCATTGCACCAAGGAACTCTCCATCTCAATCTGATCGCTTTTAACTCTTCCCACAATTGCTGACGAATGTTGCCTGTACAAGGCCCATATACCCCAGAAAAAAGCCACTCCTTCTCATCCTTGATAGACTTCAACATACAAGAGACTGAATACTCTCCCACCACTACATCCACCTTAGAAACCACCCTTTTATCCCTCATAACAAGAATGCCTCCTGCTGAACCAGTAGTCTGTGAAAACACCCACCCAATCTGACCATCTGCCATTCCCTAGACTGCTAACCACCCTTCTGTCAATCAATTGCATCTTCGTTTCTTGTAAGCAGATTAAATGCGGTTTCCACCTCCTTAAAGCAGCCTTAATTGTTCGTCATTTCCTCTCATTATTTATGCCCCTCTCTCTGTCTCTCTTCATTATTGTGATGGAGGCTCTTAGTAGGATTATGGATGCTTCCATTTTGAGAGGTTTCATTAGTGGGTTTAAAATTAGTATGGAAAGAGGTTCTGATGGTCTTTCACCTGCTCTTTGCGGATGATACATTGGTGTTTTGTGATGCGGAGTCGAGGCAATTAGGGTATCTTTGGATGGTTCTTTTATTCTTCCAGGCTGCCTCTGGCTTGAAGATTCTATTGGTAGTATGGCGGAATTCTTTGGTTGTAAGGTTGGTACCCTCCCGACCTCTTATCTTGGCTTACCTCTTGGGGCTCATTCTTGTAATAAGGACATATGGAATCCGGTTATCGAAAGGTTTGAGCGTAGATTAGCGGTTGAAAAAAGCAGTACTTGTCAAAGGTGGCAGTCTTTAATCAAGAGTATGTTATCTAGCTTGCCTACTTACTTTATGTCTATTTTTGATATTTTGGTTTCGGTGGCAAAGAGATTGGAGAAATTGGAAAGAGATTTTTTGTGGGAAGGAAAAATGAAAGAAAAGAAGTACCACCTGGTGAAGTGGGAATCAGTCTCTTCCAATTTGAAGAATGGAGGATTGGGAGCCAAAAGGCTTAAAGCTTTTAACTCCACTCTTTTGGGGAAGTGGTTGTGGCGGTATTTGACAGAAAAGGGAGCTCTTTGGAGGGAAGTAGTGGTGGCCAAGTATGAGTTGGGGAATCATTTGTGGGATCCCAATGAGGTTCATTCTAGTGTAGGGGTGGGGGTTTGGAAAAGCATCAGAAAGAGATGGGATTTGGTGAAACGTTTCATCTCCTTCAATGTGGGTAAAAGGGACTCGGTCAAATTTTGGTGAGATAAGTGGTGCGGGGATGTGGAGTTACAGCGAGCCTTTCCGTCTCTGTTTCAGCTAGCTATTGATAAGGAGGAATTTGTTAGCTCAGTAGCACTAGTTTTTTTTTTATATATATATATTTTGTGTAGACCTTTCCCCTAAGGGGGTATGAGAAGGGATCGAACTTGAGATCTCACATTTTGTAAAGCCCTAACTCTACCACTGGGCCACCCCTTAGGGTCATCAGTACCACTAGTTGATGGTGGAACAGTCACTTAGAATCCTTCTTTTAGAAGGAACATGCAAGATTGGGAGGTGGATACTCTTGGGGCCTTTCTTGAGCTGCTGTATAAGCAAAAGATGAACAAGAATTCATACTGTTGTGTGGAATGGAAAGAAAGACAAGACTTTTTCAGTTAAGTCCATGTACCATCTTCTAGTGACGGAAGATACCGTGGAATGGAAGGTGTTGTTTATATATCTATCTTACTTATCAAAAATAAAGAAATATAATTCTTAGATGCATGATAAACTTTAAATCTGTTTGCAATTTCTCCTCCCCTCTCCTTCATTACTTCCAGACTTCTGAAACTTCAGACTGCTACACAATTGCTTCAACCCTCTTTTTCCTTTTTCTCTCACAGTTGTCCTTTGCAGTCCCTTGTTGGCATATGAAGTTCACCACTGTTTCTCGATATCCAAGAGCAAGTTCATAATCTTATCTTCAAAACCATCGCAGGCCACACCCAAATATCTACCGAAACCTTTAGCTCTCCTTCGAACCCAAAGCGATAGCTCGTCCTGCGTTGTACAATTCTGCAGCGCTTCTGTATCGCTCTCTTCCTCAGGATGTATAGTATTTAGAGGGGTGCATTTGATTGGCTCCACCAACTCTTTCTTTTCCACCAATTCTTCCTCTTGGTCCTCCATCTGGACACACGCCGCTGAAGATTGGCTCCCTTCTGACCTCTCTTCGTTCGATACTCACTCCGGGCTTCCTTCTGGAGGGACGTAGTCCTTTTCGTCGCTCTCATCCCTCCGATTCTCCTCTGTCCAACTCGTCAATTGCTCCTCTCCAGGAGATACCGTTGTCGCTCCTTAAAAAATCTCAGGAAAGGAGAATTTCGTCTCATCAATCTCCACTTGAACTCCCAGAGTCCTATCCTCAATAATAACCAGATCCTCCTTCTCACCCGACCCATTACCACTGATTGGGCTGCTAATAGGGTTAATGTTGAAAGCAGATTCAAAAGGCCAACTAATTTTGCCTCCTGTAACCTCCTTCTCTTGAGATGCCATCGACTTAGTCTTTAAAGGGGCCCAAACTACCTTTCCCCTATCTCTTCTTTTAAATGGACCACCCCAATGCCCAGATCTTTTGACAGAAACGACGCCTATTAACACCTCCACCCCTGTCCGAAAAATACCCTTTCCTTTTAACTACGTCGTTTGACTTTGAAAATTTTAATTTTGAATTGCTCTGAGCCCACGTGCTTGGCCGACCTCTCTGCTCTTATGCCTGAAATTTTCATCTTTCCGTTTAGCTTGTTGGTTCACTTGATGATTCCCCGCGTGCTCCTCACTTGCCTTTCTTGCAAAGGTAGGCACCATCGTTAATGTCGGCCTCCCTGTAGAGCCTTCGTTTTCCCTTCGCCACGAAAAACAAGATGAAGTTGACTCCACCCATATCGGAACAACAAAGATTCTGCCCCCAACCCCAATTCGAGCAGACGCCGGCATGTCTTGTAGCGAACCAAAATGCGACCCCATCTCAATTCTGATTTGTTCTCAGTGGCTTCATCTAACCTCACGAATCCTCCACATCTCTTACCAATCTCCATTAAAACCGACCTGCTCCATATATGCAAGGGTAACCCTAACGCCCTAACCCAAACCTCCTTAGGGTTTCTTCCTTCACCATAGCACAGTCCCACCGGATCCCAACACTCCAAATGCAACGGACTTTGGTTAACTGTCCACCTTTTCAAATTCAAGATGCGACGAGCCTCTTTCCCGGAGGGGAAGACGAACAGGAAGTGTTCCCCACTCATGTCTAAAATCTTGACTCCTCCAGCCACTTTCCAATGAATATTAACCCATTTTTGCACTTCCTCCTTGGTTGGATTTGGGTCTTCCAGTTCCCCTACTCTCCCAACTAAACTCCAAATTACCATCACATGACCTCTCATCAATTTCAAGATCCATAGAGGATCCACCAGCAGCCAAAACGAAATGATCTAAGTTTGGCCACGAAGAAATCTCTGCCGCATAATACGATTTACCTTGGCTGGCACTCTCTTCCCTCGCAAATCTCTTGATTTTCCAGCAACCATGTCCCAACCTGAATCAGGAGCTCTTCCGGGATTAAAATCGAACGTGGACTGCCCTTCCCATGAACAGATATTCTAAGGAATACACCTTGTCAATTTCTCTCCTTTGCAAACAAGACCTCACGCCACATCGCAGAAAATTTCTTCCAAAAGGAGCCTCGTTGCATAGAAGCTTTCTCCATCCACTTGCAAACCCATAAGGTTTCCTCATAAGAAAAAGCAACTTCGAATACTCTACCTCTACTTCTCTCCAAAAATTTGAAACAAGCCCAATTATGAACATAACTCCTGACCACGTCGAAAGATTTCCTGCCCGCCTGGAAATAAGTGTTGTCTTCAGAACTCATCTTCTACCAGAATGATGGTCACATTGTAGAGAGAGAAATTTTTCTAAATGCTAAAATACAGCCTCAGAAAGTGATACTCAAATTACTAACTAAAAGAGTATTATGGATCACGAAAAAGTAGCTAAAATCAAACTCTACATAGCAAAAGCACGATCTCATAGAAATACTACTAACTATTTACTTGCAAGTTGCATTGTATTTGAGGTGTTAACTGCGGCTTCGACTTCATTAATCTCGTCTGAATTTCCTTTAGCCAATCCTGATCTAATCTTATCTTTAGCTTCAAGACAAGATCTTTTACTTACTCTCTTCCATTTAACTTCAAAACTTCTCGATCAGGGAGATTTCCTACCTTTGCCATTGTGGACCTCAAATGCTAGACTTTGGTCACACAATTTAAGCCCTTCTCAAGAGATCTACCTTTGCCAGGGCTCAGGTCCCTTTTCAAGAGATCTACCTTTGTATGAGACAGAAGAAGGAAGTCTAAGGCTTTAGTCCTTTTCAGATCAAGTCATAAAGTGAGATGGAGAGGATGAGGAAGGAGGAAGGGATTGTTTGGGGAACATATTAGACAACCTTAAGAGGGTAGTTTAGGGAGTTAAGGATCAGGTTTACCTTGGGATTATAAAAATGATAAGATCAGGGTTTATTTCCAGTTCTGTAGTCTTTTTTCTAGAGATTTATATTTAAAAGGTGAGGAGTTGGTTTAACTTGTAAATTGGCTTTTCCTACCGAATCACCGACACACTTCTACAACTTTTCCCAACTACACTTCTACTACTAGGTGCAACTCGTTAGGCAACTTTTTCCTCAACAGAGAACCATAGAAGGCTAATTGGTACAGTGCAAATGGTTGAAAAGTCATTAACTTCCCTAAATACCCTTATCATTGTGTTTGTCCGCAATAATGCTCAAATAGGCTAGAGGGGGGTGAATAGCCTATGATGCCAATTTAAAACTTTTCTTTTTATATTCATAAAGCGCAGGTTTAAAAGGCACAAGCAGTCGGTATAGCGAGCATGTCTGCTGGTAACACGGAATAACAGACTTGCTCTAAGTAGAGTAATGAACTCTGTTGGTGAACTGCTGATAAATCAAAAGCCTGAATAAAGAGTTTTAGCAGCGGAAATAATAAGGCTTGGATTTATTGAGGAAGTTTTAAGTAGCTGTACTCGAATATATGTTCAGAACAAAAAACACACTTAATCCTTCTTCCAAATGCATGTTTAGGAAGTCATGAGAGAATAGCTTTTCAAAAGGTAAATCATTTTATAAAAGCTCATAGAGGAATTAAGGCTGAAAATTGAATGAGAAATAATATGAAAGAACATCTGAAGTTTATTCAAAGACAAACTTACAGAATACATCAACCTAGACTCTTTATGTATATTATCTATCCTTATGGTTCCAAACTTTAATCCTTACTTAATTATCCATTGAAGGAGTTCTTAAGTAAAGATAGCAGTAGGAGATGACAACGAGGAATAGATATGAGAAGACAATTTTTAGGGTCGTTCAATTAAGTTAAGAGATATCCGAATAACTGAGTGAAGAGCACTCAACTTCTTATGATGATCGATGATTGCACAATCAACATCATTTGTAATGGAATACAAATCCGAAGATATGAATGCAATGCATATACAAACATCTCTTTATCTTCCTCGGGTATGATTCAAAAATCTATCTTCAAATCGATCTGAAGTGCTTGGCCTCTAGCTTAGGAATAAAGTCCTGAAGCTCTGTTAGAGACTGAGATCTTCGAAGAAGGATGAAGTCAAATCAAGAATCAAGTTCTTGATCAAGACACCGATCTTTGTCTTGAGATATTTTTGATCTCTCTCTTCTCCTTTTCCTTTTTCTTCTTAGCAAACCACATTAAGTGTTTTGCTAAGGTCTGGGTTCTTTCACCGCAATCTTTTGTGGGGATCTAAGAGAATCGTTGTTGAAGACGATTTCCTTTGTAGATCTCACAGCCTTGTCGAACAGATTCTTGATGCATCTTCTTCTTTTTGTTGTTTTTGTTGTTGTTGTTCTATTTGAGAGGAGAAGAAAGGATTTCTTTTATAGACAAGGGTCTTTTTGATCGTTGAGATATGTTGATAGATTTTCTATCCGTTTTGAATAGTGTTGTCGTTGAAGACTATTGGATAAAGATGCTCGTCGGATCTCTAACTGTTGGGTAAAGACCTTGTCAGATCCTTGAACTGTTGCTCGTGAGACTGAATTGATGTGTTTTTGAAAAGTAAGTCTGAAACATAATGGACTGATGGGTGGTTTGTCCAATAAAGTAGATTCTTTTGACTTTCCAAACCAAGTGTAGAGAGAAGATCTTGCAGCATCTGAGATGTCAGGCTTCATAAAGATCTGAATGACTTTTGAGGACTTGAACATTTTTGTCGCTTTTTAAGCATCTGCAATCTTTTCTCTTTGTAGCACGTGCAGAGTCAGGTCTGCTGGTAAGATGTTCAATACTGAAGAATGAGTCTTCTAGTAGAGAAGACTGCTGGCTGTCGTGGTTACGGTATAAACAATCAAACCATAGCATGTCTGCTGGTGATAAATCTTCAAGATATTTTTGCGCTTATGACAAGTTTGCTGGTGACGAGTCTTCATAAGATTTTTCACGCTCTAGCAGGTCTGTTGGTGATGGTGCATATGAATCGCTAGTCTGTTGATCATCAATGAAAAGGTAGGACTAGACCAGGACATTCCTAATCTAAGACCTATGTCATGTCAACCAAGTTGCCACACTAACTGGTACGCAAACCTTTTAGCCACTTGTTATGACACACGGTAATGGGGATAAGCAAATTAAAATATTCGGAATATGCAAAGAGATAAATTGTTCATCAGCAAGCATATTCCAACACATTGTATTGGGACAGAGGAAATATTTGTTTTTGCTTTGCAAGTAAGAGATATTTGTCGTAAACATCATCGGAGCCTTAGAAGAATTATAAAGGGGAAGAATTCTTAAGAGCAGATTGCTTTTTATGGTTCAAAAAGAGTCCGTCCTTGGCTCTTTTCTATGTTACCTGGATCCTTCATTTTTGCCAAAGTACCCTTATTGACCTGACACGACAAGGGTGTGGCAAATTGATGCTAATTTATTGCAAAATCATTAAATTGACAGATCCGACACCCGTATCTAATCCTCCTAGTCGAGTGCAGGTAACATAGGCTCTTTTCATGTCCTTTCCTGAATATGGGACAAAGTACTTGCAGCTTAAAGAAAGATCTGTAAAGGTCTTAATTCATGTAACCTGGAATCCAAAAGGATATTCAAACCTAGAAACTATGATTGGAAACTACATTTTAACAACTTCTTTGAGAAAACTAAATGACAAATGGACTAGGCTTCTAGACCAAATTCCTGATCCAAAACCACAATATGCATATTGTAGGATGTTTCAGATTGCTGCCTCATTAAACTAATTTTTTGTGGTTTTTCAATAGCCCCATTCAGTGGGTTGCTTCTCTTCTTTGCTACATGACATGGTGTTTAGTTTTCTTTCACTTGTCAATTGCTTTGGGCCCTTGGCTGCTGTGCAGTAACTAACACTGTGTCGTCATAGATTCATACAGACAATAGATTTACACACAACACATTAGTTGACATCAATAGTTGGTGACTGCAGAAGATGAAGTTCTAAATCATTCAAGAATGGGAAAATTTTTATGTCTTTTCTTGGATCCTAATGAGCCAACTATTTTATTTCGAATTGTGATGAACTTTAACTGTTTTCTGCAATAACACTTTTGCAGTGGAAGCACAATAGTTGGAGTAGGTTCTCCAGACCCCCCACAGTTTATCTATGATGATGGTGAATACAAGGATGTCTTCTTGTCAGGTAATCTGCAACTACTTTCCCTTTATTCACATAATTTGCTTCTTTTGGCTTGCGACTCTTGATGGCTTCACTTCTACATCGTGGACAATCCAAGGTGATCTTTCATTTATATACCCAATTAACAAATTTATAGATATCACTCATACTAGGTTCTACCTTTTCTAAGCTTATACTCCTAAAGCATACGAGGAATGAATTTAGTTGCACACGAAAAGTATCGAAGATTTTAATGTGGTTTAAGATTGAGTTTGAATCATACTGCTCCCAATTCCTAGAAAGAGTCCTTCTTTCCTTTCCAAGATGTCCACTTAAGGGAGTTTCTGTAATGCTCCAAACTCGGTACCGACACCGCAGTCCCACAGTATGGCTATGTCACCAAATAATCATAACTTAAATCATAATTATTCCCAAACTCACAATAAATGAACCTTAAAACATCCATCCGTAAAGTCAAAACAAACCCAAGATAATTTGATACAAAATCCAATACTGAACATAAGTCAAACCAATCTTAGTCAAAGTTATCATCCAAATAATAAAAGGAAACTCTAAAAATAGAAAGGGGTGAGCGAACAATGCTCAACAAGTTCATTTACAACCCCTCCGGTTACCAAGGAGTTGACCAAAAACAAGTCAAAGATTAATAAATCAAGAATCCGAATATTTATTATTCAAAAATCAATAGTCGAGAATCAGTTATCAAAATTTCAATATAAAGGATCGGGAATCCAAATGGAAGATAAAGATACAAAGATGACTAGAGTAGCCCAACGCCAATCGTCCAATACCGGTTGATTGGTTGAGGACAACGGACTTCTCAAATAATCTAGTAATGTTGCAAAACCAAGAATGACAAAAATAACATTTTTCATATAAAAAGGCATCTCACATTAAGCTCGATAAATATGTGAGAATTATCGAAAAGGTATAATCATGATTTCGAATGAAATGCAAGCGACGAAGTTTAAATTCAATTATCGACTCAAAATCAGTGTAAGTTTCAATGGATCATCATTATCAAGAAATAAATGGATACCTAACGAATGGTATAAAAGTTCAAAGACATAAAAGAGGTATAATCCATTACCTCGATACACTTAGCAAGGATGATTCCGCAAACGAATGATCGTCCTAAGCTCGCTTTCCCAAGTCTTAAATTTCAATGTAACAGAAGTTATTAACTAATGTTACTCTAATAATTAACTCCTAATGTTAATGCTAATCATAACACCAGTTAATAACTACATCTACTAAGTGGGTACCCATGTAACCTTTATAACTATTTTTATATTAAACACCTCTCAACTCCAAACTATTTCACACGCCGAGCACCTGCGATGCACACCCTTCATCTTTCTTTCTGGTTTTGGCATTAATCACAACTCATAACCACCCATAGCCAAAGACCCACATTCTGCCATCCACCATTGACAAATACTACACCCACATCATACACATATATTACATACATATTTTAATCATACTACACCTCCACACACACACACACAAACAAATACAAACTGGACACACACAAGCACACCTGCACCGTACACACACATATATTATATCATATATATAGAATTGCAATTGTAACACACCTACCAATACACACACACTACACACACGGTACACACAACCACTCGCATACATTTCTCTCTTTCACTTTCTTTTTCTTTTCTTTGTCTAATGCCCAAGCCACCCATCATCATTACTCTCTCTCTCTCTCTCTCTCTCTCGTTCATATCTCCTCTTTTTATTCTCTACATCACACGCACCCCCGACCAATTTTTAATTTGCTCCAATCTAATCTTGTATATGTTATCAGTTCCAAAAGCATGAAATAACATAAAGAGTAATAGTTGAACTTACCTAGTGTACGCACCAAAACCGCAGCCGCTCTCTTCTCTCTCAATTGCTGCTGTGGCCTGGCTCTCTCTCTCTCTCTCTCTCAATTTCCATGATTTCTAACTAAACACTATATATATTCAACTCAGCTGTAGTCCTATCTACATGAATTCTTTTCCGCCATTCAATTCGGTTCCAAGCAAGGTCATCACACACATACCATACTCATTCATATCTTTCTTTACTATGGATATATATATATATATACTCCCTCCGTCCCAAAATTATCGTCTGTGTTGACTTGGCGCACGGTTTAAGAAAACACATTTGACTAGATTATTAATATTAGTTTGATGTGTAGTTTATTTTAAAGCCCATGTGTATGTCGCCCATAATCAAAGTAGGATGAAAAAGTAAGGGTAAAGTGGTAAAAGTGTTGTCCTAAAAAGGAAAGTTTCAAACGAGACAATTATTTTGGGACGGACGAAAAAAGAAAGCAGGACAATATTTTTTGGACGGAGAGCTAATTTTTATTTAGAGTCTATGGTTTACACCTCGGAGCACTATAGGGTCCGAGGTCCTAAATTTGGCAAAACAAGGTTCATTGTTGTATATGCAGAGGGTCTATTCTGTTATTTTTTTGGTGTAAGTTGGCAAGTGCCATGCACTCGCCAATTTATTTGAGGGCGATTGGTCATTTCACTGCTAAGAGTAAGCTTAAATGAATTAAGATAAAACCAAAAAAAAAAAGATATAACCAAAAAGTAAAAATATAAAGGAAGAATGCAATACCCAGATTGTCTTGCGCCCTGATCTTCCAATCATCACCATCTGCTGGCAGCCCCACCTGCAAAGCATGTTCCAGCTATATTTGAACAAATATCAAAATTCATATGGTCACCGTTGTAGGAATTCAATCACCCATTTGCGTCAATACTCTACTGACCACAACCTCTCAATCCATCCTCTACCTCTGTGACCACCAGCTTTGTCTTCTCTCACTCTCTCTCTCTTCCCCCCCACTCCCACCCCATGCTTAAAGAACTAACCCTTGCTGGAAAGTGGGAATCAGGCAGAAACCCAAAAGATAGCCCATCCTCATATCTAAGTCTTGATTGAGCTGCGGTAACTAGGCGGAAGAAGCTGTAGTTACTCCAGAGATGTATCTGAAGGGATTGATTGAAATGACATTTGAGGTTTTGAGTCAACTACAATGTTTTCATCCTCAACCTCCAAATCTCAATTGGATGGGGTTAGAAACTGTGTTCCCATGGAAACTGATTGCAACTCGTTCGTGACATAGGGACATAATCCGAGATGTGATGTATGATTTCCATGAACAATCCAAATTGTTGATTGGTGCATATGATTGATTGTATGTAGTTCTACATACATAAGATTTGATTTAGAGTTGGGACAGGGACATAAGGTCAGTAGTGGCAGGATCGACGAAATGGTTGGTGGTAGTCGCACTAGTGATGGTGAAGGTGGCCTTGGAGCAAGCGAGATATAAAAAAAGATGAGAGGAGAAGGAAGGCAGTTGAAACAAAAATAAATTACACTTTTAACCTTTGAATTCAAGTGATCTTCGATACAGACATAGAGTACCTTCGAGATCATAAGTGAATAAGAAATAACTTAAATAGCCTTTGCAAGTTGGCACATGCACAGCAGATGCCACCTTAACCCCAAAAACCTAATGGAAGTTTAAGATAGACCCTGCTACTGATTAAAAATGTAATTATAGACTGTTTCGCCAAAATTGGGATGTTGGACCCTATAGTCAGCGGCGGATCCAGAAATAAATTTCAGTGGGGTCCCAAATTTTAGAAATCACAATTGTTCCGTATGCATTTTCATATGTTGAGCGGGTGCCCTCCATGAACGGCATCGTTTTGTAAGGTAAAATAATAATAATTAGTTGAGTGGGGTCCCTTGCCCCTAAGTGGTAGCCTTCTGTCTGCTCCTGTGTATACTGTAAACATGCACATTTAACCAATGAAACTCGGAATGTACTGTAAAATGAAATATACCCGTTGTTTTGAGTTCTTTTAACTGCAACATAACTCAGCCTTTCTCCCATTTCCTTGTCGTCTGCTTATATAGATCCTTTCTCGCCATTCCATTCCGTGTAACGCAAGACCATTAGAAAATTATTTATGGGTTGACATGCAATGTAATCTTATCTTGGAAAAATAGAAAACGACCAAAGAAAACCAGCCAATGTTATGTGTTCGTATTCCTAAACGAAAGAATTGCAAATCTGTGCTGCAGTTTTACTCCTGATTTCCCTGCCAATAGCTATGCTTATTATGAAAGTCACGGATCTTTGCAATTTGTACACTAAATAACTATTTGCCTAACTGCCTGTCTACCTTCTTTGTCACTATAATACTTCTCTTGATATAATTCCGTTGGCACTGATAACATGCAGAAGCCAGCTTCATCACGCGAGCAGATAATCAGTGGTACACAGAGCCATTTTCATCTACTGCCTGTAGCTCACCTGCGGATCCTTCTGTGTCTGCTGATTAGTATGAGCTCTACTATTGTATAGTAAATTCGATTATAACACCAATCATTTTATTTCCGACGTTGCGCTCAATTCTGATGGAAGGCCCACCTAGTTCCTTTTTTTTTTTTTTTTTTTTTTAGTAGCTTCCTTGTATTTTGTAGCTTTGGAATGATTTTACTATGAATGGTGTTTTGTAGCTTTTTCCAGAGGTCAGCTGCTGGTAAATACTGCCTCCTGTGATGTCATATTTTTATTGAGTTGGCAAGACATGTCATGTGATACTAAATATAGTGGTTGGAAGTGTAAAATGAATATTTTCGCCAAATAATAATAAGTCAATTTCTTGATTTATTTTCTGTTAAATGTTAAGCTTATTTGATACTCCCTCCTTATGTTCCAGGCAAAGAGTTACCGTTTAAAAGTTAAATTTTCTAATAAAATGACATTTTTAGTAGTTCATTAATAATAAAATGACTTTTATGCCTTAATTTTTTAAAATAGACTCTTTAAGTGGAACGTCTTAAAATAGAATAGTAAACTCTTTGCCCTTTACCCGGAACGGAGAGAGTATTAGGTTCTCTCCCAAGGTGAGTTTAAAGACCGTTTTGCCACCAGCCATGGTTAGATGGATTACTCTACATCATTTTTGTTTTGTTTAGTTGGTGTCATGTTTGTGTCTCACGAACCAAAGATTCAAATAGATACCCTAAATCTCCAATATTTCTTAGATCTATTAGTTTACAAGGTAAAGCATTGCACATCAAGGGTTTGTATGTATAAGCTATCTTTAGTCGGTATTGGCATGAAGAGACACATATAAGTGCTTCCGTCTTGGTTGTGTTATGCCGTCTGTGTGATTTGCTCACCGGATTTCTTTTCCGATGGTTGTGGGGTTGGTTGAGAATGCTGTGAATCTTTTCAAAGAAACGACGGCTTGTCCAAAGGTGAAACCAACTTTGAAAAACATTATTGTTGTGAATAGTAGTGATTCAGTTCCAAGTTTTGTTCTCCACCCTCAATCTTCCAGCTTAGAATTCCTAGGTGGACTAAGGCTCCATTTGTTAAACAGAAAATGATTTTCAAAAATGATTTCTAGAAAATGATTTCATTTTCAGGTGTTTGGTAAATCTTTTGAAAATATACCGGAAAACATTTTCGGATGTTTGATAAATACACGGAAAATGTTACGGAAAATAATATATGAATAAATAGAAAAAAATATATTCTAATATTAATACATATATTGAATATAAAATAGTGTTGAAGTTTAAGTAATTTTCTTTTAATAACCCTAAATTTATCATTAATAGTGTCAAATCAATAAGGTCCATTTTTTTTCAAGCTCACATTTTTTTTGATAATTGATATGAAAAATTGTTTTAAAAAATAAAATAAATAATGTTTGGGACATCCTTAAATAATAATATAATATAGTGGACACTATTTTTAGGATGTAGCGAGTATTTCTTAAAATTATAATTTATAAATAATATGCACAAACTTATATTTATAAACAATTTATTTGTTGAGTGAAATATTATGCGTGTATGTAAATATGTGTAATTTTGGAAGGGTGCGGAGAATGCTCGAACATTCGAAAATGACTTACGGAAAATAAATATGTAAGTCATTTTTCGGAAAAGAAATCTTCATTTTCCGTTGACTCGAAAAAGCTTTTACATTGATTACATTTTTCTAAGGTTACCAAATACCGAAAATGAGAAAAATATTTTCCGAAGTCATTTTCCGTGAAACAAACGGAGCCTAAATGTTGGGAGGGAAAACCCAACGGGAAGGGGAAATATATATTATTCCCTCTATTCCGGGCAAAAAGTCCATTATTCTATTTTGAGATGTTTCACTTAAAGAGTTCACTTTAAAAAATTAAGACATAAAAGTTTCATTTTATTATTAATGTGCTACTAAAAGTGTCATTTTTAAAAAAAAATTCACTTTCAAACGAAGATTTATGGTTTGCCTTTCAAAGTGCGACATCTTCAAACGAGTCTTTTTTCGGAACGGAGGTAGTATTTCTCTCTCTCTCTCTCTCTCTCCTTTGTTCTTTGTTCTCTCTCCTGTAGTTTGTTTCCTTTTTCTCACTTCTCTCTTGTCTCCTATGTTTCTCTTCTCTCCCCTAAGAAACACCCACGAACGAGGTTTAATGGGTACCCATATTACAATGTATAAGCCTTTCATTATTTTTTTGTACAAAAATTGGATTTTATTGATTTTAATCAGTTTAAGTGTCAAATTCTTGTTGGATCCTGAAAAGGATTGTGGGTATTTTGAATGAATTGATCATTTTCTTAGAAAGCAATCGACGTGATGAACGAATCTAGAGATAAGACAAATGATTTACTTGCAAGTGGAAATTTCAAAGATGGTCTAGTTATGTTGTCATTAAGAGAAATTGAGAAATTCAACTAGGTCTAAATTCAAGGACTTGAAAGGCTGGAGCTTGAGTTGAGAAGTTAAGCTATGGAGTCAACAAGGCTAAAAATCTCAAAATGAAATGTGAGTAGAAGAAGAAGATGCACTTGAGTTTGGTTTTTGTGTTAGAGATTTTAGATGGGTTCTTCTAAATGTTCACAAATGGTAGGAGGCAAATAAACACCGTAAGTACTTACACCGAAAATAATGTGTATTTTCAACAATATAATTTTCAAGCTAAAAAATCATGGTTATAATTTTACACTTAAAGAGTATTATTGTACATTGTAATTTGTGAAAAAAAATCAAAAATTACTATATATTACCGACCAGGGTTGGAGCATTACAAAAAGAATTCAAAAATTTATACACTTGCACACTGTAAATTGTGCATCCGTAGAAGAGCTTCCTAGGGTTACTATCAGTTCGCGAGGTCATCAATGGAGTTGGAGTATTGCAAGCGCACAACGGAACACCTTCGCGAGATCTAGCACGCAACTGAGTTGTAGATGATGAAGAAATTGCCCTTACTTGATAGAAATGGTCGATTTCAGGTTAGTATTGTGGTTGGAAGGTGGAGATAGAAGATTGAGATGTAAATTGTAGGTTTCAAAGGTGCCCAATGGAGATTGAAGTTTGGAGATGGAAAATTGAAGGTTGCAATGTATACTAGACATTTTAACGAGGGTAAGGGTAGTTTGGCCATTTTCTAACAAAAGTAGACGGAAATTATCTTGGTGACGGAAGGAGGGGGAATCTTAACTACAAAATGGAACATGTAGGACCAAACTTGTTTAGGTTGAAATCATAGGACTAAACAAATTTTTTATGAAAGTCGAGGGACCAAAAAAATACTTAAATCCAAATTTAATTACTTATTTGGCCTTAATTCATGGTAAATTTTTAAATATAGGACTATTTTTGTCAATACATAAATTTCTACCCATGACAAATTTACTTTTTTGATCTTAATTCACAGTGAGTGGTTTATTACATGTAGGCTATATGTACATATACATTAATTGTAAAAACAACTCACACTTTTATTAATAGAGAAAAAAATATAATACATAATAAGTGGAAATAAGGTTGGTCAACCTCTTGGATTCTTCATCCTCTTTCATTTCTTCCAAAATCGAAAAATGATTAATTTTGCCATTGTACTTTGACAAATCATTACATTTTGCCACTATATTATTTTTAGAGCAAAATTAACATTGAGCTTGAAAAAAGAAATACAATTTCGCCATTATCACTAACTGTCATAAAATTATAAACGATATTAATTTAAGTTGCCTCCCCTAAGGTTTTTTAAAATGTAGGAAGATACTTAATGATAGTTGAAGTTCAAAATTAAATGATTTTATAGTTCTTAAATTATCAGTTTTTTTTTTTCTTTTAGAGGTTAAAAAAATTATATTTTATGAACAAAAAAAAGGAAAGAAAGAATGAAATATAAAAATGCAAATAAGAAGAAAACATATATTACAAAAATAAAAAAAAATTAAGAGAAAAATATCAATAATACAATAGCACTCAATAGCTCTTACAATTGACAAAAGCTATTTACCGGCTATGATTAAATATTTTTAAAATATTTAACGGTTGAGATTTATCACATGCGTGGAGGTGGTTATTCTTTTTATTAATAAATTATTTACTAAAATATTAAATAAATAATTAATAATTATTAATAATAAATTAATAAAACAATTATTAAATAAAGTATTTAATTAAATTAATAAAACAATTATTAAATAAAGAATTTAATTAAGTTTTAATAAATTATTACATTATTAAAAAATAATCATTTTAAATAAATTATTAAAAAATATTTACTAAATTAATAACTATTATTTAATAAAACATATTAGACATAAATCATTAAATAACATTAAAAATTGTAAAAATATTGTTCTTATTAAAAAGAGTATTATTCATAAAAAAATTAACGCATCACAATTTAAATTTTCATGGTGGCTATTATAGGTTGAATAAATGTTTTATTTTTTTTATAATATTATATTTATAATTCTTAATTATAATGGATTTTGAAAAACGTTAATACAAAAATAAGTTATATTTTTTAATCAATTATTTTTATGGATTAAATTACATTTAATGAATGAGTGTTAGCAACTAGATTTAATGAATTAAAATTTTCTAAATTTATTAACGAGTAGATTTCTTTTAAAATTATTATGTTTTATTATTATTATATTCTTATTATATTATTCATTAAGATCAAATGTATATAATATTACAGAAATGTTCAATGAATCGTGTACAAAATATTTGACTTGTGTTTGAGGTAGGGGAATTTGAATATCTGGGAAACAGAGTACTCAAATGTGCAGAAGAATAGTGATGGGTTACAACAATAAGAAACAAATGATTAACAGTTGATGTAGATCTTCTTGTTGTTGTTGAGGACTTCTTTGAATGCACTAAATATATAAGGCTTGATGTTGTTGGAGAGATTCAGAGCATTTTTGTCTTCAAGCTTTAACGATAGTATTTATAGCTTGGCATTCTTGAGATCGTTGGAGAAGACGAAGTGAGTAACAGCTCTATTAGGTTGAATGCATTAAATGCTTGTAGTTGCTTTGTTGATTTCGTCTTCAACTGATACTGAGCAGGTAAAGGTGCAGAGTTGATAAAGAAACTAGCAGGTGAGCAATCAGAGTTGCAGACCTGCAATAGTATATACAGTCTGTATGTGTCAGTCTGTTCACCTGCTCTGTTACTTTTTAGGAGGCGAAAGTCTTCATGCTTTTTCGGAAAAGCTGGAGGGACGAGTCTGATAAGTCAAGCGCTGAAAGAGGATGGATTTAATTCAAATTCAAACTGATTTGAATTAAATAATCTACTAAATCTTGATAAGTTGAAGGGCTGGACACGTCATGCTTTTCCTGAGTGCAGACAAGGTTTGCCGCTGAAGGTTGCTAGAAGTCTTCCGGTGAAGCCTTCAGATGAAGTCTTCTGCTGAACCTGTGAACTCTAGAAAAACTATTCTAAGGCAAAAGATCTTATACATAGTTGCCACGCTAACTGGTACGCAGCCCATTTAGCCACTATGTATAGAACCTAATGTAATGAATGAACAAATGTAAATCAAGATACAATGAGAAACAACAATATCCTTAAAGTCTTTCTCTTTCGGATAATAGTTCATCCCAAAATCTCAAATTCCATTAAGGTTCATATAATATTCATAAACCACTATTGTCACATTCAAGTCCTTGAAGCCATACGCCAACATACGTTGCCATACTACGAGACCTCGTTGAGGTTTTCTAAATTAAAGTGCCAAGTAGTACATTCACATGATAAGACCCTTAGGTTGTAGTCCACGTTCTAAAGATGTCCGTGCGATACTATTTCGCAAGATCAAGGCAATACTAGCATGCTTTGGATAACAATTTGATTATCTTTGCAACTCTACGAGTTGACTTTATATATAGAGTACTAGATCATACCCCATAAAAATTAGTTATATATTAGATTCTCTAATTCTTTATCTCTGATTCCCCGAGATGATCCCAAAATTCCCACTCAAGTCCTTAAACAAGTTAGGGTGCATTCATACATACAAGGCGACTCTAGTGAGTCGGAGTTCCCACATCAATAACCCCAAATCCATAGGATCCAAAACACGGGTAGGTCACATTCCTACAAGTCTTACAATCCTTTTTAAACCCTCTTTATAAATACATTAGGACCATAATACCAAGCCAAACATGACCTTAGTCTATCGATGGCCCAAATTATACAATTTGAAACCCTAGCATAGAAATTTCTCTATAGCCTTTAATTGCAATTACTTCCTTCACAAGTGTTGTTCCTAAATACATTTGGGACATTTTTCATACTTTACTCAAGTCCAAATTATTACCTTATAGGGCAGCCCCAACAAATTCAGATTTTAAACCTAAAAATGGCAATTTCTCAACATCTTGCAAATGTAATTAATTCCTTCACAAGAACTACTCTTAGGCATATTTAGAAAAACATTCATGCTTGAACTAAATCCAAATTAATAAGTTAACATGGCATCCCCAAATTTCGAGATTTCTATCTTGTTGAAATGAAGATTTCTACTTCACAAAAAGTATTCCTAAGCATATATACTACAACTATTATGAAGGGAGTGTGTCCTAATATTGAACCTACAAATTTTATGTGTTTGAAAATGTACCTTAAGCCTTATATTAATATGATTGATCAACAAATAAAATGGAGACAATCGAAGAAGAAGGCAAGAGCTTCGTTTTGGTAGTCTAAAAACTCGATCAGACTCCCGGATCTCCGACAATCGACCGGTGAAGGATGGAGGTGTTCTTGTGTCTCCTTCTCTCTCTAAACCCAGCAAGCTCTCATACGTAAGATGGAAATGGCTGCCAATGGTTCAGCCTTAGAATGTTTGAGTCCAAAATTAGTTTAATCCAAGTGAGTGAGTTATTTGACTTCCTATTGGTTGATGCTTTTGAACCAATGATAGAAACTAATCAAGGGATTGAAATGGGTCAAAGGTGAGTTAAGGTAAGTGACTTGGGTCAGTCAAGGTCGGAGTCAAGGTCGGACTTGGGTCAGTCAAGCAAGGGGGAATGGTTGCGACCACAAAAATCCCAAAATCTAGAAAACATATTTTTCATTTGCGAAGTTACTGGACAGTCAATCTAGTAAAATCGACCATAAATCACTCACGACTCCGATTGAGGTTATTTCTTATTTTTGTCAAACCAGACTCTTTAAACTATAATTTAGAATTTTAAATTTCTCAATTTGGACTTGTATTCATCAAAATATAGTTCCTCCAAGTTCATGTAATTTCACTTTGGGATGGCACCTGAAATCATGGTCCAAAGTGAAATCCATCTGGTACCAATTTCGTACCCCTTGGCCCTAATATTAGTAAGAACAAAATTGATCATGCGATCCGAGTAAATAGCTACCATAGCATCCTAGATAATAATATTAATGCCACGAGGAACCAAGAAAATGAATAAACTCACACATCTTAAACCAAAACCCATAATTATGCTTCTAAGTTCTACTACTACCAACTTTAGTGAAGATTCTGAATAAAAACAGTATTTCAAAACAGACTTTGCCAAACACTCCCTCACAAAATGCGTTTTATGAATATTACTCAGGCATCTAATAATATCTTGTAACTATTAATAGTTTTTTACTTTAGGTATGTACAATATCATCCTTTTCCGCATTGAAAAGATGCCTGGAGTCTTTGAACCTTCCGTGGAGCCAGGATACAGAGGGAAAGGTGAAAAGTTTTGAGGATGAGAGTGACATTGTTCATCATGATTTATGATCAGATTGATAGGAAATGGATGTTTTGTAAGTGATGTGGCAAAAACACAGCTTGGGCCGTCCTTGAGTTGGGTAGGATATTTGGGCTTGGAAACGTCCTCCTTTAGCCTGCTAAGATCACAAACAACCTGAGTGGAAGTGCAAGGCAGGGCCTCACGAAACCCCTCCGGCGTGAGAGTAAGTACCGACTGTGATTGTCAAAAGGCAAATTGACAGAGTAACGAGGCTCAAGAAAGTGTGTGTACCTTGTTAATCATTATGGAGAGGTATTTATAGGCCCCCAAGGTGATTGAATCCGTCTAGGATTCAGTTTCCATAACTGCCGAATCAATCAAGGAGAGGATCCCTTGATTTTAGGCGTGGTAGGCGGCTAGGCGCGTAGATGTAGGAGTAGATAAGGCAAGTGTTCTGCCCAAACATGGAAATCTTTGACTTATCTTGGAGAACAAGCCATCGGTGCTTCCTGTCTGACGCGTGCCCGGGCGAGCAGGGCTCTGCCCGAGTATTCAATATGTACTGTTTTTGAACTCGTTGTTGACCCAAGAGACTGGCCCCTGGTCGTGCGGGCAAGGCCAACGCTCGACCGGGTATAGACAAGATGAAACTGATTGCTTTGCTAAATACGTGTGCTACCCGGACATGGCCCCTGGTCGGATAGGCAAGGCCTTTGCCCGACCATGTTTGGATGAAGGTTATGTTGCTCGGTGCTCACTGCTTCCACCATTTTGCTTGCTAGGCTGTGGGCCCCATATGCATTGTGCTCGTGATTGGCACGTGACGCTTGCTCGTGCCTTGCTCGTGATCCGGCTTGGGCGGGTATATCAGTGGCCCCTAGTTCCCTGTTTGGCGGGCATTCATGCTCGGAGCGGGGAGCACTCAAGTATGATATTCGCACGGGCTTCGACACTTGTGAATTTCAAGAAAAAGCAAGGAATCCATCGGGGTAAACTTGAGGCGTATCAAGGAAGCTTCTCGTTAAGGGCGTGTCAGGAGTGTGGGCGAAAAAAGGCGCGTGAGCCGTCAGGAGTGGAGACGACGGGACGGGGCACAAAGCACGAAGGGCCGTATTTAATGTCCTGTGATGATGGGCCGCCAAGCCTGAGTGCCGTTTCGGAAACTGAGCTTTCCCCCCAAAACAATTCGGAGACCCGCCTATAAAAGGCAAGCCCTCTCCCCTTTTTCCTCTTTTATCGCCTTCGAGATTTTAGAGAGAGAAATTTCTGAAAAGCTCCAGCCGCCGTTGCCGCTATATTTTCCCCCAGATTCTGGTGAAGTTTCCCCCTTACTTCCGGTATCCATTTAGCCTCGGCGTTTGCAGCACTTACACCAACCCAGATCGTCTTCCTTGATTTTTCAATGGAGGCCCATTGTTCCAGAAATAACAGTAAGCTCTTGGCCCTACTCTAATTATGCTTTTGATTTTTCTGGGTTTTTGCCTTTCCCCCTTCATCTTTACATGGTTCTTTTAGGGTTTAAGAGGGTAGGACCGCCCTTAGGTAGAGATCGAGGAATAGAACCCGTGTTCTTGCTCGCTAGTCGGGCAGAGCTTCGCGTGTTGACCTAGACTTAGGATTTCTTTCCCTTTTCTTTGCTAGTTGTCTGGGCAGATTTCTGATAGCCGTCTTCCTCGATCGCTTTGTAGATGTCTGACATGTCCGAGAATGACCGCGAGGTTTTCAGCTATGGTGGGAGGAATGACTCGCTTAGCAGCGAAAAGTCCCCCTCAATTAGTGTTGAATGCGATGAGGGAGCCAGATCCGTGGCCGGGCCAACGGTTCGAAAGCGTGCAGCGGATCCCGTGGTCGACATAGTCGATTCCTCTAGCGAAGAAGATTCTGGCGAGGAGAGTGTGACCGGTGGCTTTGCTGCCGGGCAAGGCCTCGATCAGCAGGTAGCCCTTGTTGGAGACTCGGCTGGACGAGTAAGAATTGAGCGGGTAGATTTGGCCGGAGAGGCTTCAGAGGCCGATGAGGCGGATAACTTGCCGCTTGCCCGGCGCTTCAAGAAAACTGGCCGCTCTCAGGTGGAAGTGGCCCCTGAGGAAGAAACAAATGGCCAGGACAAAGTTCCCATTGCCCGCTTCTTCACCAGGATAGGTGGTACCCAAGTAGAGGTTCCCGTTGAGGAAGTAATCGAGGAAGAAGAAGAAGAGGAAGAGGAGCCCGATTGGTACGTCAATGCAGATGAAAGCCGCTATGCTGCTCACTGGGCCACCCTAGACACGGCGGACAAGGTGACGGCGTGGCTTGCTTCCCTCGGTGTTGATCCTGCCTATTATCGGGCAAACAAAATGGATGTTCCTGCCAGGATTAATCTTTCTTGAGAGCAGGGGAACGAGCTCCTATTCTTCGCCGATTTCTTCCGCGTCGGACTACGCCTCCCGTTAGAGCCTTTCTTGGTGGATTTCTTATACGAGACCAAGGTCGTCCCTTGCGACTTGATGCTAAATACTGTCCGTGCCATCACAGCTTTCACGGTGGCGAGCAGGCTACTAGGATTTGAGCCGGATATGTACTTGCTTCGGAAGTTATTCATCTTTGCCCCGAGCACCGGAGGGAGAATCGGAGTGAGGGCGAACTCCAATTTCTTGAGGTTGTTGTCCGATGTCCCTGGGAAGGTGGAGTCTTGGGACAGGAGGGTCCTGTTTATCGAATCCCGAGTTGGTTGGCCGTTCATGCCCACGGCAGCTAACGAAATAAAAATCCCCAAGGCCTCCAAACAAGATTTTAGCTCGGGAGAAACTGCCCGATTGGTCGCGTTGAAGACCGTCGTTGGCGTGATAGAGGAGAATGAGAGGCGTGTCGGCCAGCAATTCCTTCTTGACTGGAAGGAACTGGTTTGTAATCCGCGTTATTTGTGTTTGGCCGGGGTGATGCGGGCAGAGGTCCCCGAGGTGGAGCCCCTTCTGATCCACGTGCCCGAGAACCCTCACCCTTATTGGGGCGACTGCCATGGGCGTATGTTCAAGCACGAGTGCATCGAGTGTCAACGGTTGGGTCCGGGTGCCGATTGCCGGCCAGTTTATGAAGATCACGACGGTTTCCAGCTAGTCTTCAATATTTTCTGTTTTGCTCATTTCTTTCTCGAGCTCATTCTGATCTCGTTTTGTTTCGCTTCGTCTCAGGGATGAAGAACTTAGCAGTTTTGAGGCAGCGGAAGAAAGAGGCTGACCAACGGGCAGCTGACTTGAAGGTTAACAAGCCTGTGGAATTGCCCAAGGTACCGTTCTGCCCGCCAGCGAAGAAAACTCCGGACTTGGGCAGGGCCGCAAGTCCTTCTAAGAAGGCAGTAGCGCCTAAGACTGCCGCTGTCACCCAAAAAGGAGCCGCGCAGAGGGAGGCTATCGCGGCCATAGCTGTTGATGCCGCCGAGCCGCCCGTGAGGGGTGACCGCGCCCCGCGCGCCATTGGTTAGGGGTGCGCAGACGCGTGCGGATGCGGGACACCACCGCCTGCTCCACCCTCCCTTGTTTAGGGAAGACGAAATCCAAAGTGCGAGAGGAGTGCTGTCTATATTAGCACGTTGGAATGTGCCTCGGTTGCCTTGAGTAGATTTTGTATCCAAAATGGGAACTAAAGGTTTCCTCATGTTAGGTTATCCCTTATTTCGGGGATAACAAGATATGGGAATGCATTACCTTTCCATTCTCATTTTCCCCTTTTATCTTTCAGGGGAAAATAGAGAAGTGCAAGAAAAGATATTGCGACGCCCCCACTTATGGATTTATTAAAATAGCCTTATGGCCCAATCAGATCGCTATGGGAGCTATGATTTTCCCGTATCAAGTTATCCCTTGTTTAGGGATACCAGATATGGGAATACATCACCCTCCATTCCCGATCTCCCTTTTTGGGAGAACAGAAAGTGCAAAGAGGGAATGTTGCGAGGCCTCACTGGATCTGAAAGTTTTAGAGTCGCCACCTTTATTTTAAGGCAAAAATAAAGGAAAACCGAAGAGAAAACCGTAGATTTTAGAAAGCGGGTTCGGGGCTAAGTTACGAGTTGGGAAGGTGCTAGGCACCCAACTCGCCCTTTCGGTCTCAAACGTTTTTGGCTGAAGTATGCTCATTGTTATATTAATCTAGCAAATAAATAAGGTCTTATTTTGACAAGAGAAAATTAAACAGATACATTCGTGGCTACATTATTTACGGACTCGCAGCCGTCTTCTTCCAATAATTACAAACACATTTAAGAATATTTGGCCATTATAATGGCTCTTTTACATAATATTTTCTAATCTAATCCGGGCAGCACAACGGCTTATATTGGCTACATTGTGCCGGATTTAAAATACAACTTTTTGAAAATAAATAAAAGGAAAAAATACAAATGAAATAAAAATACGCTCTTAAAGGTATTACCTTTTAGAGCGGTGGTGCTTCGCTTCCTGTCCTCCTCGGGAGAGGAGTCTTTTTTTGTTTTGAATTGAATTGAACTGGATTGCTGCTTGATTTGATTGATGTTTTGAGGTTTGGGCTTGTCAACTCGGGCAGAGTGACAACTTTATTTGGGTTGGTTTTGGCCTTTTCAGTTGGGCGGAACCTAGACTTAAGTTTTGACTTTTTTTTTAGCTCGTTACTCGGGCAGAGTAACGACTTATTTTGGGATTTTTGGAATGGGGTTTTGAGGTGGATACCTAACAACTAGGATAGGGATCGCTTATAACCTATGGGTTTTTGATTTGGCAGAGTTTGGATGGGGTTTGGAGATTTTAGGGGCTTCCACTCACCTATCTCGCACCTCTCGTACTATTTTTATCGGAGAAAACGAAGCAGAGCTTCGCTGCGATCTAAAAATCGCGGAGCAATTGTGTTCGTAAACTGGGAGCCGGGGCCTCCTATTTATAGTAGTGGAGAGGGACGCGGCTGGAATTTCTGAATTTCTTTCCCGTGCATCGGCCGCTTGTACCTTGCGCTTTAAAGCTTGTACTTATTCAATGTGAGAGAGATGAACAGAAGGATGCTTGGTGCGGCCAAGCCATGCTTGGTGTGGCACCAAGCAACCTTTTGGCGGCACCAATAGCTTTTGGAAGTTTCAAAATTTGTCGTTTTCCCCCCTGCAGTTCACTATTTCGCGCATCCTGCTTTTTCTTTCGCATTTTTGACTTCTGCAACTTGACATTTGTTAAGTTTTGACAATTCTTGATATTTTATGTCAGTCACATACCAGGGGTACGAAATTGGGGTGTCTACAGAGCCCCTCAACGATGGAGTTTACTGGTAACCTTTCGCTTACTTGAGTAGACGAACATCGTTGATTGCAAAGACTCTCCAATTTCGTTCATTTAAGAACCTGTAGAATGCTTATAAGTTACAGTGACAGTGACATGCTATCCAAACTCTATAACCTAGACATTTTTAGTCGGTTATAAAAAATTATCGAAGTTTTTAAGCGAGATGTGAATTAAATGTGCTCGATGGTCGGACCTACTAATGTAGGTCGCCGCCCACGTATTCCCTATTAAAGGAAATCGACTGAAGCGTAGTTCAGGCCAAAACCTTAAACTACAATGGAAAAAGATTTTTGTGTTTTCGAAAAGCCGTATTCTTCCGGTCCGAAACCGTTGTCAAATACGATATGAAGATTTGAATGTTTTTGCTACCACCTTTCAACCCAGTAAAGACCTTGTAGTTGAAACGTGTTAAGAAAAATTTTCTAATTATGTCTGGGCCTTGATCGCTGTCTTGTTTCCAGACATAACCCGAAAACTTTCAAATATCAGAAAATTGCGTTTGACTAAAGATACGTTGCCGAGCACTGCAAATTGCTTTTCTGTTACCACAATGTCAACCGGTCAATACCTTGTAGTTGAAATGTGTTAAGAAAAATTTTCTAGGTATGTATGGGCCTTGATCGCTGTCTTGTTTCTAGACATAACCCGAAAATTTTCAAATATCAGAAAATTGTGCTTGACTAAAGATCCGTCGCCGAACATGGCGAATTGATCATTCTTCAAGTATTTTCGAAAATTGTGAAGTGGAAAATATTATTTTTCCTTCCTCTTTCTTTTTTTTTTAAAATATTCCTTTTTTTTGTGTTTTTGAACTATTCCTCTTTTTTTGTGTTTTTGCAATATTCCTCTTTTTATTTATTTATAATATTCCTCTTTTTTTGTGTTTTTGAACTATTCCTCTTTTTTTTTATTTTTATAATATTCCTCTTTTTTTTTTTTGTGTTTTTGAAATCAAAACTCATTTTGAAAAGAGTTTTTATTTGAAAATAAAATAATTTTTCCTAAAAAGGAAATTATTCCTAAAAGTCGGGGTACTGAATACCGACTGACTTACCTTTGTGCCCGGTGGTCAGCAGATTCGGCCTGATTCGACATTTCGCCACCTTCTTTGTCGGGAATTTATTCTTTTTTTTTTCTTTTCTTTTTCTTTCTTTTGATTTTTTTTTTGATCTGCTGGGGAAGTTATTTCCTTTGTCCTTTGGTGAATAGTCGCAAATTGTGGTTAACAAGACTAACTTTGTTAACTTTCCGTTAGGCTCAGGGACCATTGTGAGAATTTGAGGACCGTGAAATTGGGTACAGAACTTTGGAGGAAAAAGGAAAATTCCTTTTTTCCTCCTAATATTGACGGGAATGAGAAAGGAAGCTACTGCTTCTTCTTTCTCTTTTCATTTGCTTTGTTCATTCCTTTGTTGCTTCGCCATAGTTGCTGCTGCTTGCTATTTTCTTTTCATTTTCTTCATTTCGCTCCTTTTCTCGATTTTCTTCCGCCAATCTCAGTGTTTTACTTAGCAGATGGCCTCTTCTTCACGATCCAGGAAGGGAAAGGCACCGATTCGCCCCGAATCTGGCGGTAGGAGGAGAGAACCTCCTAGCTTGGTTCGGAATCGGCTGAATTATACGTATTCTACGGATGATTGGGGCAACTTGGTGCGAGATCGGGACACCCACATCTCCAATCTTCCCCTAACCACTGTAAGATTTCTCTTTTCAAGCAATTTTGAATATTTCTCGATCCGCTAAATTCTCGCCTTGCTTGGGACTTTTGGAGCACTCTTGACTTTGTTAGTGATGTATATGCATGTCCTACTTATGCCTAAATGATGCAATTGAGTGATAATGCATGTAATTTCTGTGATTTATTTTTGCGATGCACGATTTGAAATAGTGATCACTATTTGACCTTACTATGCATGATTTATGTTCTAAATGCAAATGGAGCTATATGATGCATGTTTTACATTAAATCACATTTTTGCATGCAATAGAATGGCGAAACGGAATATTCGGAGTATACATTTAATTTTTCCGAAACGCTTTTCGGGCCTATTTTCAGATAAAAACAGGACAAAACATATATTTTTTATGCCCTTAGCTTTATTTTCCAAGCATGCAAATGCTGCAGGGGTATAGTAAATACCACAAAGATATTTATTTTGATGATTGGTGGTATTTTACTTTCTTTCTGTTGTATTCTTATGACAGCTTATTGGACAGATGAAATGCAAAATATGAATGCATGAATTATTTTATTTGATGCAGATGCAATGCAGAACACTTATAAGATGATGCATGAATTTTTCACATTTTATTATGCGCATGACAAATGCAGTTATAATATGTACGTTGAGATGCAAAATTAATTATATGAATAGCTTGTTGTGTTTTTTTTCTTTTTGAAAATTATGGAATTTAATGAATTTTTTTTTTTTATGAATGAATATATATATTATATATTATTTTTTATATAATTTTTTTTATTATGAATTTTGAAAAGGAATGATTTTTTATTTACATGTAAATTTATGCACATGTATGAAAATAGTATGTGACTATTTAAAGAATTATTATTTTATATATATTTTTCTTCTTCTTCTTTTTTTTGCACAAGATTTTTTTTTTAAAATTTTTTTGTAAGAATCATGAAGTATAAGACATGCGATATGTTCATTATTTATTTAAAGAATCGTATAAATAAGGTTAGAGAACTTACCTCATTTTTTTCTTCTTTCAGGTTCGCAGGGAGCTTGAGAGGGTCCGGGTATCTTATCGTGATGTAGACGATATTTACACCATGTTACCCAAAGATGCCCAATTGCTGGTAGAAGGCTCGGGCTTTGGTACTTTTTTGCATTCTTTCTCTCGCTTCACCAGCTTTCTCCCTATTTTTGACGTGTTCGGGACTTCTCTCGTGGGACACCACCCACACTTTCCACTCAAATTAATCGGGGAGGCAACCATGACCCCTTTGCGACTTTGTCGCTATTACGTGAATCCCTACCAAAGAGATAGGGAGACCTTGGCTTTAGACTTCACTCTCCGACACCGTAGGGAGGAGATCATAGACCTCCGGGCTTCGAGCCTCGCTCAAGTCATCTGACGAGATTTATATTAGCAAATGCTCGACATTGGCCCGCAATAATGCCATGCATGTATCACCGATGATGAGGTCGCCATTACTCTGTAGCCCGAGCTTTTTCTTTTTCCTGGTTCATCGCTTTTTGCTAACTCTTCTCGCCACCATGAGGGCCTCTCGTCCCCGGCTTGCCTTACGGACTTTGATCTGATCCCCGCTATGATTGGGGACAGCCGTGGGTTTGCCGAAGGTAGTTGTATGCTTCTATGGATAGAGCCATTTTATGAATGATTCGACCGACTCGAATGGGTTTTGCCCCGTGGGAGGTACATGCCTTTTCCTCGCTTTTTCATTCACACATTTTTTTTATGCATCATCATTTTTTTATTTTCATCATCATTTTTTTTGATCATATTTTTTTCATTTTTTTGATCATTTTTTTTTCGTGTGTCCGGCTTTTTCATTCTTCGATTTTCACTGGCACCTCGTTCATGGGTCTCACTGCCTCCGATACTTGTCCCAAAGATATTGACAACAACATGTGGTCGATCCGAAAGATGATGGTGGTTGCAAGTCCTGTGGAAAGAGTGCCGGAGCGGATTGTTGGCAAATCTAGTCCTGCTCAAGAATTTTCTCCCTTGGGAGAGCCTCGAGGGTCATTATTATACCGCTCGACGCTCAACTGCCGAATATTGATGGTTTCCGCCATGGTAGATTCTTGTACATGGGCGCGGGTGAATAAATCGGCCAGATTTTCTCGATGGCTCCAGTGGTGCCTCCCGCCTCCGCTTGGGTGATAGAGCCGAACAAATGCTCGACCGTTCAATATTTGGGAAATACTGCCTCGCGCGATGATTATCCGGTGATGTCATACGAGGATTTCCCGAGATTAGAGCCGCATCCCCTCCTTTGCTCCTCAAGCAGCCCAGCGCATCTTACCAAAGTTCGGTCATCCACTTCACGCCTCGACGAGAACCCGATGTTCACAGAGCCGATAATATTTTCTACTTTTCAAGATGAATGGGGCGGTGGATTAGTAGAGCGTGTTCTTCCATGTCGAGATCCCAGAGGAGCGCCGCCCCGAGCAGTGCCTGCTCGTAGACACATCCACCTTTATTGTTTATTTTATTTTATTTATTATTTTTTTACGCATTCATTCTTTTTTTTATGCATACTCTTTTTCTCTTTGAGACCGACATTTTTTTATTTTCTTCATTTTTTTTCGTGAACGTGTTCACTTACAAAAACCGCCAGGGATTTTTCAAGACGCTAAACCGTCGGTCGATCGATGAGTTTTCTTGGTGGGGAGCGCGCCAAGGGCGACCCGTACGCCGAGATGACAATGATGATGATGACGATGATGATGACGACGGCCGGGCCGCGGCAAAGGTCGAGGAGTTGTAGCTGGTCCCGTGGTGAGGGGTGGTGCCTTCCGTAATACCATCGAAAGCATACTAGCTTTTGATTTCCCCATGCCAACATTAGTATCTTTTTTCTTTTTTGCATTTATTTTTATTTTTATTCTTTGCATATATTTTTCTATAAAAGAAATCGGTATA
>CM028382.1:99640001-99702424 GCA_013146195.2 Codonopsis lanceolata | reverse complement strand
ACGAGACGGACTGCCGATTCTTCACACTAGCGAGCACATGCTGTGAACTTGTCAGCGAGTACCATGGTCGGATATGATTGCCCAGAGGGAGGCCAAACTGCACCACACGGTCATGTATGCGAACTTGATGATATTTGCCTCAGAATCTTTGGCCGGGGTTTTGCCTCAATCCACTTCATGAAGTAATCTATGGTGACTACGGCGTACTTGTACTTGTATTGTGCAGCGAGGAATGGGCCGTCGGATCGATTCCCCACATGTCGAAGGGCCGGGGCCGCAGCGGGGTTTGCAAAGTGGATGGAAGCCTTGGTATGTCCGCATATCTCGGCATTTGTCACATTCGCGAGCGTATTTCTGCATCCCTTAAGGGTGATCCAATAATACCACGCGGGACCACTTTTGCTAGAGCTCTTGTGCAGGGTGGCCGCCATTCCCCACATTTACTTAAATGAAGCACCCTCGGTTAGCCTGGGGGTACAGTGAGCATAGGTCGACCTTAGATCGCTTGTACAATATTCCACCGACTTCTAGAGTAGCAGCAGGCTTGGCTTGAGCTGTGGCTTTGACCTTGTGCAGGCGAGAACTCCTGTTCGATGTAATCCTTGTAATCATCAATCCGGCTTACGGCCGGGTTCGATGTCCATAATAACCCGTGCATCGTGGTGGGATTTCATGTGTTCGATCATAACGAGGGATTTAGTAATGCAGATTTTCCTCGGCGATCTTGGACAAATAGTCTGCTCGCATGTTGTGCGCTTTCGATCAATCGATTATCTCCCAAAACTTGAAATTTTTCAAGATTTCCTTGACTAGCTCGTGATACTTGAACCAGGGTAGGGTGATGCACCATATATTCCCCTGGACTTGGTTCACAACTAGTTGTGAATCCGAGTACACTTGTGCCAGCGACTACGCCCATGTGCATCGCGAGCTCGAGCCCAGGCGATCATTGCTTCATACTCGGCAACGTTATTGGAGGCGGGAAATTTGAACCGAAGAGCTAGCTCAAACTCGTGATTTAAATCGTCGGGGCTATGAGAAGGATGCCGGCTCACGCTCATCGACTTTGCTTTCATTGCCCCATCTACGTAAAGATCCCAGCGGTAGGCTGGTCGGGGTTGTGGCAGTTCAGCTTTTACGCTCGGGCTCAACCGGTTGCTTGGCCTCGGGATCCTCGTGTTGGGTGAAGCTTGTTTCGACCAAGAAATCGCTAATGCTTGAGCTTTGATCGCTCGTCAGGCAAGTAATCTATGTGGAACTCTGTGAGCTCGATTGACCGGTTGAAGCGATCTACGATGTGTCGGGTTTGTGTAGGACTTTGCTTGTGAGTGGTGCATCTGTGTATACTATAATTACATAATGCGAGAAAAATAAGCCCTTAATTTTCGGGCGCTATGACAAGCGAGTAAGCTAATTTTTCTACATTAAAATAACGACCCTCAGGGAGGGCCTTGGATACATAGTACCAGGCTTTTGAACATCTAATTCCTCCCCAACTAAAGCAGCGGCCACGGCACAGTCGTAGGCTGCTAGAATCACAAATAAAGGCTCATGGGCATGGGGCTCTTGAGGAGAGGTGGTTTGCCAAGGTATTCCACTGGCTGCTCGAGGGCCTTGGCACGATCGCATTCCACTCGAAACCACTTGTTGCAGCGAGAACCTTGAAGAAGGGGAGGCATTTTCGGTGGCCAGAGATGAAGCGGCTAAGGCGATGACCACCTGCCATTCAAGCTAGCTGGATATGTTTGATGCGATAAAGTGCTCCATGTCGAGTAGGGCTTGTATCTTCTCGGGTTGGCCTCGATCTGCGTATTTGGTTGACCATGAACCCAGAAACTTCCACCTGCTCGGACCAGAAAGCGCATTTGCTCGGATTGACTTCATGTTGTGCTTGCTTGATTGGCAAGCGTCTCGCCCGGGTCAAGTATGGTCGCGGCCCTTTGTTTTGATGACCATGTCATCTATGTGAGCCTCCATGTTTACCTTGATCGAGGAGCCGAAAACCTTGTTGACCATCTGTTGGTAAGTGGCCCTGCATTTTCGGCCGAAGGGCATCATTTTGTAACAATAGAGACCACCTGCTGCCCGGAAGGCTGTCTTCGCCTTATCTTGCTCATTCATTTTGACACAGTGATACCACAGTGCAGCGTCCGAGGCGAGCATTCGAACCCGGCTATAGAATCGACAAGCACATCTATGCGGGCAATGGATAGCAGTCTTTCGGGCAGGCTTTGTTGAGGCTTGTGAAGTCTACGCACATCCGCCATTTGTCATTGGCCTTCTTGACCATTACCACATTAGCCAACCAGGTCGGGTACTAAATCTCCTCAATGATGTCTGCGCTTTCGGGGAGCTTCTCGACCTCGCTTTGATCTTTACATTCTTCTCGGGCGAATCTTGCCTTGGCCGTGTTGGATGGGCGAAAGGCGGGATCGACATTGAGTCGTGGCGGGCAATGTTCTCGGCGATACCCTCATGTCTTGCCATCGAGGCGAACACATCCAAGATGTTCTTCAACAGCTTAATCAATCCTTCCCGAGCTTCAGGAGGCATGGCCTTCCCAATTTTGATTTTTTGCTCGGGGTAGGCTGGATTGATAATGACCTCTTCCAGCTCGCCCTCTGGCTGAATGTCGGGCTCGTCTCGGACATGTAGAGTGTCCATCTCGATGTCTTGTGATTCTGGGCGCTTAGCCTTGCGCCTGGAGGGTTCTGGTACCGGGGGTTGCTCGGGAATATCCATTTCCATGGGATCACCGGCCTCAGAAATTTCCCCATTCCCGGACTCGATATTGTTAATAGGGACAGAGGCCGAAGCGGTATCAGTAGGGCTACCACAGGCTGATCGGGAAGGTCCTCAATCAGTTTTGGAGCCGCCGCAGTTTGGTCGGGAATGTCCACGATCATTTTCTGCTTTTTTCGCTGGGATTCCCGGACATACTCCCACATTTCCCGGGGCTTACTATTGAGGATCCCCACTCCACTCTCAATGTAGAACTTAGCTTTCTAGTGAGGGATGGAGGTGACCATTTGGAATTTGGCCATTGCTGGAGCACCTAAAATGCAGTTGTACGTCGATTTCAGGTCGATCACCAAGAATGTGATCATCTCAATTCGGGTTTGGGCTCCATCACCCATGAATACCTCGAGCTCGATGGTACCCTTGACGCCTACTTGGTGATTGGTGAATCCTTCAAGCTTTCCCAGATAAGGCTTGAGCATGGCGTCCGGTAGCTCCAATCCCTTGAAGCAGGAATAGTACATGATGTCCCTGCATGCTCCAGTGTCTAGCAATACTCTGTGAACTTGCCAGTTGTTGACTAGGCAGGAAATAACCAGGGGCTGCTCGGATGCCAATGGAGTGCTCGCCCGACTCACTGCGGGAAAAACAGATGCTCTGCTCCCATTGTATTCTTTGGAGTGTTGGCGACTCTGGACAAAGGAATATATGTGCTTCCCGAGCTATGTGTTGGACGGGAGCTCCTCTTGAATCATGTTTATCACCCCTCGAATCTGAGGGGCCTGGCCACCTCTTCCTCTTGGGGGTCTTCCCTGGTCATTATTGGCGTGGTTCCCTGCGCCTTGATCCCTCTTGAAACGATCTAGCTTGCCCGTATTGATCAGCTTTTGAATTTCCCTCTTCAACACATTACAATCCTCAGTGGTGTGACCAGTACCGTGGTGGTACTCACAATACTTTGTGTTGTCCCGGGTATGAGCGAGCTCAGGATCGAGGGATAAGGGATGGGCAGAGCATCTCCCACCTGGAGCATGATTTCTTCCCGCGTAGTGTTTAGCGGGGTGAATTGAGCTTCTCTGAATCTCTGCCCGGGGGTGGAAGTTCTCTTTCTGTCCCTCGAGCGGTGGTTGCCCTCCGGGCTCTGGTCGGTGGCGTGGCCGAGCTACCTTGAGCCTTGTCCTTATTCTTGGCTTTATCAGCCTTGACACTCTCGGTCGAGCAAAAGAGATGTGAGTTTGCTAGCAGCTCTGCCTTGGATGCTCCCGGGTTCATCGCTAGCATTGTTTTTAGTGGCCCTGCCCTCATGTTGTTGAGGTAGCCAAAGGTAATCTCAGGGTCACTTGTCGCGGTCACTTGTTCGAGCATTTCTTGAGCCTCTTCATAGCTTCTTTGTAGGATTCGTTATCTCCTGCTTGATCTTAGCAAGGTCGAGCGGTTCTTAGGGGTCGGGCTGCATTGCGAATTCCTCAAGAACTTTTCTCGGAGCCTTGCCCGGCTCCCAATGGATCCCAGGGAACTACGCTTGACCGGGCTTGCGCCTTTCCACTGGAGAGCTCCCTCGAATGCCCGCATTTTCAAGGCTTCCACATCGTGACCATTCGGTTGTGCCTCGAATGATCGAAGCCAATCGCTTGCCCGCGTCTTCCCGAAATATTTGTCGAACTGGGGGAAGATGACCCCTTGCGCGGGTGGCGCATTTTCAATTTCGGGAGTGAATGGGCTGCCTTCCAATGGCTTGGTGGCTCCATAGCCGGGCTTGGCCACGGCTAGGTTAGCCATTTGCTTTGCCATGTCCCTTTTCATGGCCTCCATTTTCTCGGACAGCCGCTTCTCCATGTCCTCGGTCAATCTGGAAGAGTGGGTTGGATCTGACTTATTGCCTCGTACGTGCGGGCAGAAGGTGGGCTCGCGGGGAGGATCCGGAGCCTCTGTGTGGCCGGGCTTTGTTCTTTGGCCATTGTGCTTGTGAGGTTTCGGGGATGTGCCGCGCGCCCCGCAGTTAGGGAGTGCGGCGTGCGTGCACGGGCGGACCCGCTCTCGTTCCACCTCCCTTGTTTAGGGGAAGAGCGAAATCCAAAGTGCGAGAGGAGTCTTTGTCTATATTAGCACGTTTGAATGTCCTCGGTTGCCTGAGTGGATTTTCTATCCAAAATGGGAACTAATGGTTTCCATGTCAAGTTATCCCTTATTTCGGGGATAACGAGGATATAGAATGCATTACCCTTCCATTCTCATTCTCCTGTTTTCTTTAGGGGAAAATAGAGAAGTGCAAGAAAGGATATTGCGGCGCCCCCACTATGGATTTGTTAAAATAGCCTTATGGATCATTCAGATCACTATGGGAGCTATGGGTTTCCCGCATCAAGTTATCCCTTGTTTAGGGGATACCAGGATATGGGAATACATCACCCTCCATTCCGTATCTCCCATTTTTAGGGAGAAACGGGAAAGTGCAAAGAGGAATGTTGCGAGGCCCCTTTGGATCGAAAGTTTAGAGTCGCCACCTTTATTTTAAGGCAAAAATAAAGGAAAACCAGAAAAAAAAAACCGAGATTTTTAAGCGGGTTCGGGGGGCTAAGTTACGAGTTGGGAAGGTGCTAGGCACCCAACTCGCCCTGATCTCAAAAGCGTTTTTGGTGAAGTATGCTCATTGTTATATTTATCTAGCAAATAAATAAGGTCTTATTTTGACAAGGGAAATTTAAATAGATACATTCGTGGCTACATTATTTCACGGACTCATGCAGTCTCCTTCCAATAATTACAAACATATTTAAGAATATTTGGCCATTATAACGACTCTTTTACATAATATTTCCTAATCTAATCACTGGGCGACAACGGCTTATATTGGCTACATTGCGCGGATTTAAATAACAACTTTTGAAAAATAAATAAAAAGGCGAGAAAATGTAAATAAATAAAATAACAACGCTCTTAAAGGTTTTACCTTTTAGAGCGGCGGTGTGTCTTCGCTCGTCCTTGACGGGAGAGGAGTCTTTTTGTTGAATGCAATGCGTGTGTTGTTGTGTTGATTTTTGAAGTTTGGGCTTATCAACTCGGGCAGTGTGACTTTATTTGGGTAGGTTTGGCCTTTTTGGTTGGGCGGAACCTAGACTTAGTTTTTGACTTTTAGCTCGTTACTCGGGCGGAGTAACTGACACTGGGATTTTTGAATTTGGGGATTTGAGGTGGATACCTAACAACTAGGCTAGGGATCACTTATAACCTATGTGTTTTGATTTTGGCGAGTTTGGACGGGGTTTGGAGACTATAGGGCTTCCACTCACCTATCTCGCACCTCGTACTACTATTATTATCGGAGGAAGCGAGCGAGCTTGGCTGCTGCGATCAAAAATCGCGGATGAAAATGTGTGTCGAAATGGGAGGCGAGGCCTCTATTTATAGGAGGAGAGGGACTGCAGCAGGGGAATTTCCAAATTTGTTTCCGTGCATCGCCGGCCGCTTGTACCTTCGCATCAAAACTTGTACCATTTGAATGTGAGAGATGAACAGCAACTTGCATGGTGCGGCCAAAGGCACCCTTGGTGCGGCACCATCAAGCTTTACAAGTTTGAAAATTTTGCACTTTCCCCCCTGCAGTTCACTGTTTCGCGCATCCTGCTTTTCCTTTCGCATTTTTGACTCCTGCAACTTGACATTTGTTAAGTTTTAACAGTTCTTGATATTTTATGTCAGTCACATACGAGGGGTACGAAATTGGGTGTTCTGAGAGCCCTCAACGATGGAGTCTACGGGTAACCTTAAGGCTTCGAGTAGGCGAACATCGTTGATAAACAATAGACTTTCCAATTTCGTTCAATTAAGAACAGGAGAATGCAATTGGTAGTGCTTATAATGCACGTGAACATGCTATCCAAACTCTATAACCTAGACATTTTTAGTCGGTTATAAAAAGTTATCGAAGTTTTAAGCAGATGTGAATTTAATGTGCTCTGATGGTCGGACCTACTAATGTAGGCTGCCTACGTATTCCCTATTAAAGGAAATCAGACCAAGCGTAGTTCAGGCCAAAACCCTAAACTACAACTAAAGTGAGGATGTCATGTCCTTCGAGCCAAGCCGATCGAGAACACAACGAAAAAGATTTTTGTTTTTCGAAAACCGTATTCTTAGGTCCGAAACCGTTGTCAAATACGGTATGAAGATTTGAATGTTTTTACGCCACCACATTTCAACCGGTCAATACCTTGTCGTTGAAACGTGTTAAGAAGAATTTTCTAAGTTATGTCTGGCTGGTCGCTGCCTCCTTTCCAAACATAGCTTGAAAATTTTCAAATATCCAGAAAACTGCGCTCGACCGATAAAGATCCGTCGCCGAGCACGGCAAATTAATCATTCTTCAAGTATTTTCGAAAATTGTAAAGTGGAAAACATTCTTTTCCTTCCTTTTCTTTTTTTCGCCTCCCTCGTTTTTTTTGTTTTTTCAATATTCCTCTTTTTTTGTGTTTTTGAAATATTCCTCTTTTTTTTTTTTTTTTTGAAATATTCCTCTTTTTTTTTGTGTTTTTGAATCAAAACTCAATTTGAAAGAGAGTTTCTTTTTTTTTTTATTTTGAAAAACAAAGCAAAGTTTTTTTTTTAATTTTCCTAAAAAGGAAATTATTCTAGAGTCGGGTAGAATATCTGCGTACGACTTACCTTTTGCACCCGGTGGTCGCTGATTCGGCCGATTCGACATTTACGCCACTCTTCTTTGGGAATTTATTCTTATTATTATTTTTTTTTTTTGTGATGGTCGGACCTATAAAGATAGGCTGCCTACGTATCCTTTTTCAAGGAATCAGACCAAACGTAGTTCGGCCTAAGCCGAAACAAACAACCAATGAAGAAAAGATTTTTATGTTTTCCGAAAAGCCGTATTCTTCCGGTCCGAAACCGTTGTCAAATACGGTATGAAGATTTTTGTGTTTTTCGAAAACCATATTTCAAGCCGATAAATACACGTCGTTGAAATACGTTAAAGCATTTTCAAAATCATGTGCAATTTGGCCTTGCCTTGTTTCCGGACATGATAAGAAAACTTTCAAATTTTCGAAAACCGACTCGACTCGATAAACTAATTGCCGTACGTCGAATCACGACAAAAGGGAATTTTCTTCAAAATTTTGAAAAGCTCAGATCAATCGATCGAAATAAAATGTTGGATACGACAAAGAGATTTTTCTTTTTCTTCTTCCTTTCTTTTTTTTTTGTTTGTTTTTTTATGACTTTATTTTTCCCTGACTCTCTTTTTTTTTCTTTTCTTTGATTGATTTTCCTTTTCTTTTATTTTTGCATTTTTTATTTTTATCTATTTTTTTTTTTTTCTCACCGATACTTCGATGCGCTAGATTTTTTTTTTGGCACTTTTGAAGCATTCCTGACTTTATTAATGATGCATATGCATGTCCTATTTATGCCTAAATGATGCAATCATGTAATGATGCATGAAATTTATATGATTTATTTTTACGATGAATGATTGAACTAATGGTCACTATTTGACTCTACCATGCATGATTTATATTACAAATGCAAATGGGGTTAAATGATGCATGTTTATGCTGCAGGGACAAAGTAAATGCCATGAGGATATTTATTTTCATGCTTGGTGGCATTCTATTTTCCTTTTAGCATACCCCTAATGCAGCTTATTGGATAATAAATGCACATGATGAATATATGTACTACTTTATTTAATGCAAATGTGATGCCTAAAAATTATAAGATGCTTATTAACATGATGCATGTATATCTTCCTATTTTATCATGCATGCAACAATGCAAAATGTAATATATATCTTTAAAATGTAAAATATATTTTTATAATGCCTATAATGCAAAAACATTTATCTAGATGCAAAATAATACAAAAAATTGCTTTGTTTTTTTTTCTTTTTTTTTTGTTTTGTTTTTGTTTTTGTTTTTTTGTTTTTGTTGTTTTTGTTGTTTTTTTTGTTTTTGTTTTTTTTTTGAAAACATGTACAAATATTTACAATGCAATCTAATTTTATATGATGCAAAATAAATAAACACATGCAGACTCAAGGCGCATGCATAAAGTAAAGCTATACCGAGCTAATGGGTAATGGCACGCTGTATCCCCAAAATGGATTTTAAAGGAATATACCTTCGGGCTCGAACATGCTTCCCTTTCTCTTTTTTTTTATGAGTATATGCGGGGAAAGGAAAAGGCAATCACTTCCTTCTGTTCTAGGCCATACCATTGTTGCAGGGCTATACTTGGCATGAGGTTATTTTCATAGCCCTTGCATTTCTTTCATAATCAGACAAGGTAGCAGTGAATGATCGGATCCCAAGTCGTCAGGTTGTTTCAGGACAATGACAACACAGATGATGAATAAGACGAGGACACTTCTGGTGTTTCTCATCCTGATGAGACTGAGCTTTTTCTGTGCCTTGCAGAAGAAGTATATGGGACCGCCTGCGGATGCCAGCATTGATGGACAAGCCCGGCTTAAGCTGCAAATGAAGGATAGTTTTTGGGGGAAACAAAGGGGGTAGAGGCAATAATAGATATGTACAGGCAATTAATGTATAACCTAAATTTCTTTAGCAATTATTCCTAAGTTGCACCTTAGGACCTGTAATATTATATTTTAGTGTTTTATTGTGAGCTTTATGTCGTGGTTTTTCTCTTTTCCTTCTGTCAGACGAGCCCCCTTGCATGCTGAAGACTGGAGGTAAGATGTCGAGGTTTCAAAGAGTGCCTTCCCTCTCCTTATTCTCATGATATATATTTTTTATTTGTTTGGCTCTAACTTTTGCCTAGGTCGCCCTTTCGGGTTTTCAACCTAGCGAGCCCTTATTTTTATTATTATATTTTTTTTTGTTTGCTCTAATTTTTGCCTAGGCCGCCCTTTCGGGTTTTCAGCCTAGCGAGCCTTTATTTTTTCTTTTTCATTTTTTCATTTTTTTTTTCATTTTTTTTAAATGCCCTAACTTTTGCCTAGGCCGCCCTTTCGGGTTTTCAGCCTAGCGGGCTGGAGAGGGAAGCACTTGTTGGATAGAATGGATCGAGCACCATACCTTTTGAGCTTTGTTAAAATTGGAGGGCTGAACAAGGTCTTCTTTCCTGGCTTGTGAGGAGTACGACATCTCCTGACCGGATCCCATTGACATATATAGCACATCGTGGAAGAGAGGGGTAGCAGCCTTTGATAAGTAGCCCCCAACATTTTTTTTAGCTCAGACGGCATGACATGATAGCAGTAGGTCCCCCAAGGGATGAGGTCTTTTCTTGGTTTCCTGCTGCTTTTGATTTGACTATAGCCCAGCATCCTGTTGTTGGATTTGGGAATGGTCACTACATTGGGCAGCCAGATCGGGTATTCTCCATTTTTTTTCTCTTACTCTTTTTTTTTTCTTTTTTTGTGTTTTTTTGTGTTTTTTTTTTACCCGAATGAAGTTGACGTGCGGCTGTTTCATGCTATCTTTCTTTTTTCAACTTGTAGTGACCATTCTGGCTTGGTGCGGTGGAGCTTTTGTCTGATTGGCTAAGCATCCGGATATATGTGGATTCGGTGTTCGACTATGGCTGGATCTACCCCTAACACATCTTCATAGGACCGTAAGCATGTCCACGAACTTTTGAGGGATCCATGGGTGGTGTTCTTTGGAGCCTTGCGTGTAGTTGCCGATTCTCGACTTCTTTTGATTTCATTGTCCGCCCCCGATTGATGGTGGATCGCCTTCGCTGTCGTTGATGATGTCTTTGGCTCTACTGACTTTACAAGCTCAAGCAAACATTTTTTTTTCTTTTGGGTCCTATTAAATGACTCATTATTATAATTATTTAATGTGTCTTTTAATGCAGGTGCAACTAAGAAATAAGCAAAGACGTTTAGATTATTATTAAAAGCACACCGTACAGGGTTTATTACATTATTGAGGACCTGGGGTTTGAGATCCTCAATTGTAGGGAGCGGATTGGTAGATGACCAAATCCGTAAGGCTAGGGAAAGGAATAGGGTACTCATTTAGGGAGCGGATTGGTAGATGACCAAACCGTAAGGCTAGGGAAAGGAATATGGATAATATATCCGAAGCGGTCCGCCAGATCTGTGAGCGTTAAAAGCGGGCCGGTCGTAGTATACTAGTTCTGCAGAGGCTTATTAGAAACAAACTCAAACTCAGCAGGGAGTTTTTTTTTTGGAGAAGTGCCTTTATCCATCATACCCAGGAAGCTGTCCCCCAAATTTTCATTAGGAACTTCTTGGTTAAGGATTCTAAGCATCATGGTTTTCAAATTTTCGATGTCAGCCTCCATTTTGGCGGGCGGGAGAGTTGGGTTTTGGTAGATGCCGGGCGATTAGGGGAAGGTCAAGTTAATTGTAAGGCCGCGTAAGGGTTTTGGGCGGGATATGGATATTGGGCAGGATATGGAGGGTGTGATGAAAAAGGATTAAAATTTTGGTAATAATAGGCATTTGGTGGGTTGGTGTTTGGCTGGGAAATTGGATTTGGAGGAACATGGAAGGTTGATGCTTTTTGGGGGACTGCGGGGGAAAAGATTACCTCACTTTCTGCTGCCATACTGCTCGGATATGTTCTTTATGTACCGATTCTGCCCTTGTCTGATCTGATATTGATACCCTCTTGTTCTGATTTTTGCACTTATTTCCCGTATCAACCGGCCAGTACTATTTTTGCCTTTCCAAATTCGGGTCAGGTTTCTGAGGAAAATGGGTTATGGAGGTATCAGGAGGCTGGCTGAAGGCTTTTTGGGTTTGGAGTACAGCGTGCCTTTATTAGTGTATTTTATTTTAATTGTTTGTTCCCTACAGCTTGACCGGATAAGCACCGCTTTATTTTGACAGCCTCGGGACTTTCCCCGAACAAGGATTCTTTCTCCGCAGTATAGGACCAACGTATTCCACCGCTTCGACTCCTAGACCGGATCGGTCCCAGCGAAGGGCTTATACTCTTTCCAGGATCCACCATTCGAAATGGTCTAGGTCGAGCATCAGAGAATAATAAATCAGCCCCTGTTTATTATTTGTTTTTGTTATTATTATTTTTTGTTGTTGCGCAATTTATTTTCATCATTCATTTTTTTTAACTTGCGCTTTTTTTTTTGTATTTTTTTTTACAGGGGCTGACCCACAATTCAGAGATGCAAAAACCGGTCGGTCTATGAAGTGTCTTGAGAATCTATATGCATTCTAGCGTTGGTTCATGCAGGGGGTAGGCTGACCATGGTGTAGGGTAACAGTTCGGAATATAGCTATATGCATGTGCGTGTGTGTGGTATCTAGAAAGTCAAAAATCTTTTATTTATTTACGATATATAAACAGAAAAATAAAACATATATGGCCTGTCTTGCTGTTTGTGTGGATATTCTCGGCTTTTTTAGTTTGAGCGCAAGCAAGCAAGCACATCACATTTTAAGAAATAGAAAGAAAAGTGGGGAAACTATCTATCCCTATTAATTACAAATTTTGGTCCTATGTTCCCAAAATAAAATGACAGAATAATGCAGAAATGTATAAATGTACAGAGAAAATAAAAAAGAAAATGAACTGAAATAATAATATAGAGCCGGAAGTAAAGTAAAGCCCCGACTCTTTTTGTTGTGTTCGAATTTATTGTAACATATATAGTATATATATTTTTTTGAATTTTCGATTTTATATATATATATATATATATATTTTTTGATTTCTGATTTTTTTTATACTCTTAAACATATCCGTAACAGGTATCGGAACGAGACTGCTGCCAGTGGAGGATCATATCCACAAATATAGCCACGGCCGTAATGGGAACACTTTATTGAAATGCGTAAATTAATATAACGAGCATACCGCAATTAAACATAGAAAAACAAAAAAAATTTATTTTATGAGTCTAGCCCTCCATTTTATTTAAAATAAAACAACTCCCCAGAGTCGCCACCGTGAGGTTCAGGGGATGTGCCGCGCCCGCGCCTCTTGGTTGGGTGCGCGTGACGTGCGGATGCGGACACCACCGCTTCCGCTCCACCCTCCCTTGTTTAGGGAGACGAAATCCAAAGTGCGAGAGGAGTGCTTTGTCTATATTAGCACGTTTGAATGTGCCTCTGCTTGCTCGAGTGGATTTTCTATCCAAAATGGGAACTAATGGTTTTCCATGTCAAGTTATCCCTTATTTCGGGATAACAGATATGGAATGCATTACCCTTCCATTCTCATTCTCCCCTGTTTTCTTTAGGGAAAATAGAGAAGTGCAAGAAAGGATATGCGACGCCCCACTATGGATTTGTTAAAAATAGCCTTATGGCTCATTCGGATCACTATGGGAGCTATGGGTTTCCCGCATCAAGTTATCCCTTGTTTAGGGATACCGGATATGGGAATACATCACCCCTCCATTCCCGTGATCTCCCTTTTTTGGGAGAACAGGAGTGCAAAGAGGAATGTTGCGAGGCCCCACCGGATCCGAAAGTTTTAGAGTCGCCACCTTTATTTTAAGGCAAAAATAAAGGAAAACCAGAGATTTTAGAAAGCGGGTTCGGGGGCTAAGTTACGAGTTGGGAAGGTGCTAGGCACCCAACTCGCCTTTCGTCTCAAAACGTTTTTGGTCAAGTATGCTCATTGTTATATTTATCTAGCAAATAAATAAGGTCTTATTTTGACAAGGGAAATTTAAACAGATACATTCGTGGCTACATTATTTACTGACTCGCACTGCCTCCTTCCCATAATTACAACATATTTAAGAATATTTGGCCATTATAACGGCTCTTTTTAATATTTCCTAATCTAATCCCAAAGACAACGGCTTATATTGGCTACATTGGCGGATTTAAATAACAACTTTTGAAAAATAAATAAAAAGACAGAAAATGTAAATAAATAGAAATAACAACGCTCTTAAAGGTTTTACCTTTTAGAGCGGCGGTGTGCTCGCTCTGTCCTTCAGGGAGAGGGAGTCTTTTTGTTGTCTGTGCGTGTGTTGTTGTGTTGATTTTTGAAGTTTGGGCTTATCAACTCGGGCAGAGTGACAGCTTTATTTGGGTAGGTTTTGGCCTTTTTGGTTGGGCGGAACCTAGACTTAGTTTTTGACTTTTTTAGCTCGTTACTCGGGCAGAGTAACGGCTTACTTTGGGTTTTTTGGACTGGGGATTTGAGGTGGATACCTAACAACTAGGCTAGGGATCACTTATAACCTATGGGTTTTGATTTTGGCAGAGTTTGGACGGGGTTTGGAGACTATAGGGGCTTCCACTCACCTATCTCGCACCTCTCCTACTAATATTATCGGAGGAAACGAAGCAGAGCTTCGCTGCGATCAAAAATCGCGGATGAAAATGTGTGTCGAGAACTGGGAGCTGAGGCCTCTATTTATACTAGAGGAGAGGGACGCGGCAGGAATTTCCAAATTTGTTTCCCGTGCATCAGCCGCTTGTACCTTGCGCCTCAAAACTTGTACCATTTGAATGTGAGAGATGAACAGCAACTTGCATGGTGCGGCCAAAGGCACCCTTGGTGCGGCACCATCAAGCTTTACAAGTTTGAAAATTTTGCACTTTCCCCCCCTCAGCTTCATCGCGCAGATCCTCGCTTCCTTTCGCATTTTGACTCCTGCAACTTGACATTTGTTAAGTTTTAACAGTTCTTGATATTTTATGTCAGTCACATACCAGGGGTACGAAATTGGGGTGTCTACAGCTTTTGCCTCTATACACTCACGAACTCTACGACGACCATAGCTCTCTTCCCGATCATGGTGCTCGTGTCGACGGTGGTGCCGGTGAGAGAGATTTTGATGGCTATATCTACTCTCAGCCTGGTCGTCTGCTCGTTTTATTGCCTCCACCCTTTGCGACGGTATGTGAACGACAGAGGGCATACGTCTGCTTGGATCGGGCAACTGTTGGGAGGCATGGCCATCGCCAACAGGTGCCGGGCGGCTGAGAGCGGGCACCACCATGTCTGCAACTGGCACCGGGGCATGGCCCAAGGCGAGCAGTTGCTGATTGAGCGCATACATCTTACTGTAGTATTCTGCCTGAACTTGTAGAGCAGCAGCTTGTTGGTCGGGGTTTTGTCCGGACAGATTCGCGTGGCTGCCCTGACTGTTCTCCCGTTGGCGGTTGAGTTGCACCCTGAGATCTTGAGAGCGTGCATCACGCCTCTCATTTATGACCAGCCTGGCATCGCGCTGGCTCGCACGGCTTTGACTGGCATGTTGGGAGGTTTTCCCCTCCGCATATGGCACCTCGTTGCCATGGGTGGCATGTCCAGCAGCACTTTTTGATTTCAAGTTTGCACCCCGTGCGGTGCCCTTGGTAGAGGGTTGTTCACAACCTGGTGGCTGCCAGCCTGTTGATTGCTAACGGTGGCATGATGTTTGCTACCCTTTCCAGCCATTGCAATAAAAAGAAATTAGGAGCTTTTACCGAAAAAATTTGGAGAGAAGTGTTAGAACTTCGTTTCCCGGCAACGGAACCAAACTGATGTGGCAAAAACACAGCTTGGGCCGTCCTTGAGTTGGGTAGGATATCTGGGCTTGGAAACGTCCTCCTTGAGCCTGCTAAGATCACAAACAACCTGAGTGGAAGTGTAAGGCAGGGCCTCGCGAAACCCCTCCGGCGTGAGAGTAAGTACCGAATGTGATTGTCAAAAGGCAAATTGACAGAGTAACGAGGCTCAAGAAAGTGTGTGTACCTTGTTAATCATTATGGAGAGGTATTTATAGGCCCCCAAGGTGATTGAATCCGTCTAGGATTCAGTTTCCATAACTGCCGAATCAATCAAGGAGAGGATCCCTTGATTTTAGGCGTGGTAGGCGGCTAGGCGCGTAGATGTAGGACTAGATAAGGCAAGTGTTCTGCCCAAACATGGAAACCTTTGACTTGTCTTGGAGAACAAGCCACCGGTGCTTCCTGTCTGACGCGTGCCCGGGCGAGCAAGGCTCTGCCCGAGTATTCAATATGTACTGTTTTTGAACTCGTTGTTGACCCAAGAGACTGGCCCCTGGTCGTGCGGGCAAGGCCAATGCTCGACCGGGTATAGACAAGATGAAACTGATTCCTTTGCTAAATACGTGTGCTACCCGGACATGGCCCCTGGTCGGATAGGCAAGGCCTTTGCCCGACCATGTTTGGATGAAGGTTATGTTGCTCGGTGCTCGCTGCTTCCACCATTTTGCTTGCTAGGCTGTGGGCCCCATATGCATTGTGCTCGTGATTGGCACGTGACGCTTGCTCGTGCCTTGCTCGTGATCCGGCTTGGGCCGGGTATATCAACAAGCAACAATTTCTGGAGGGTTCCTCGTTGTGGCTCACCTGTACATTGAAACACATCCTGATTATTTTCTGTATTGTTTGTTTTTGAATAATTTTAGTCATCTACTATATATGAAGCGGTCTGAGCCGTTTAACTTTGTTTGTTGGTATAAAGTGTAGGGCGTAAATCGGAACCACCGAACTACGGAACCGAACTGAACCAAATCAAATCAGTCGGTTTGGTTCGGTTTTGGTCGAAGACGGTTTGGTTTCGGTTTCAAAAATTAGAAAACCACACGGTTCGGTTCGGTTCACGGTTTTTTGTACCGAACCAAACCAACTTATATATTTTTATTTATTTATTATATAATATATATTATATTAAATTTATTAACTATTTTGAACCTTTGATTTATTCATATAATATATATACATATAGACGCATACTAAGCCAAACAAAATCTTTATTGTTGGAGAAGTATTATTTTTTTCATTGTTTGTGCTTATTTTAGAATTTGTATTGTTTTATTTATGATAATTTGTTGTTAGTATGTTATTTCCTAATTTTGATGTTAATTCCAAATTAAAATTTTATCACAAAACCGAACCAAACCAAACCAAACCGAGTGATTCGGTTCGGTTCGATTCGATTTGAAAATTTTGGAACCATTAGGAGATGGTTCGATTTGTGATTTTGGTATAAACCAAATCAAACCGAACTACTTACATCCCTAATAAAGGCCATGTGTTTTAGAATTTGGGGTCCCAGTTAACTTAACATTATTGACTTCTGATTTGAGGGTCTGACCCTAGAATTTAGATTGAGTATGAGGCTATGAACAGCGAAGTATGACATAGTGTTATCTAGCAAATAAATTCTACGTATATGAAAACAGTTCCTCCTGGCATACTTTCTTAAGCACATACCTTGACATGTTCCAGATGGTTGATATATCCAATTATTTTGGTTCAAGTAGAAAATGACAACAATATTGTCAGGTACATGCTCACTGAAGAAGGCAAAGAAGTTGCACGTGACTGTCTTTCGAGATCTGGATTGGTTGATTCCATTGAAAGTACCTTCTCTACCGTTGAAAGGCCTGCCAATGTAGACCGAAGCAGTATGTCAGATCTGGACTGTTCTCGTGCTGATTCGGTTGAAGAAGTTGTTTTGCAGTATGTTGGCTCACGTACGCAGAGGAAATCAGTTGATGTTCCACCTGAATCTCTTGACAGGGTATGCTTTCTAAATATTCCAAGTTCTGTTCCTTAAAATATGTGAGAGCTGGAAGATGTTTATCACTTATATTATTATTTCCTTATTTCACATTTGGTGGTCTTGGAAACTGGGTGGCAAATGAACCCAACTGAGCTTAACTCTTCTGTCTTTCGTCTCGGCTGGTTCTGTAAACAAGTGTAAATTTTCTGCTCAAGATTTACCAAACACATGAGCATAGGCCGAACCAAGCTCAACCCATTTAATTTTTACGAAGAAATGACTTACAAGATATAAAATATACTTTTTGATACAAATTTGATGTAATTAGGGGTGACAATTGAGTGTTAATGGATAGTTTTGGGTTAGGCCATTAACACCCAATTGCCACCCCTAGATGTAATTATAGTTTATTGACATACAAGATCGTTTTTTGGGGGATAAAAGTATGCTGATATATAATAATAATCAAATGACATAAACAAGCTGTATAAAACTAACGAAATGTGTATATACTTGTATCAGTGAAGGTTTGATTCTGTTCTTGCCGTTCTTCCTGTGAGTGTGCCGTGAACAGAGAGTATGAGAGAGTGATCTGAGAGAGCCTTGGTTTGGGTGACGGGTTACTGGGTTTGGTTGAGCTGTTCGACCACCTTCGTCGTTCTTGATTGCTGGAGTGGGTCTCGCCTGATTTGGTGGCTTTGACCTTGGCAATAGTGGGTTGGTTCCCTAGTTGGACTCGTTGGTGGATATGGTCGTGAGAGGGTATCTGAGCCGAATGACAAGCACATAGCCGAGGTCTTTGTGACCGATTACGGCGAGTTGTGTTCTTGAAACACAGCGTTTTGGTGTGCTTTGTCTGTGGTTTTAGTCTCCTGTTCTGTTTCTGTTGGTTATTGTTATTATAACTCACGCTCTGTTACTGTCCCTGTTTTAGATAAACAGCTCTGTGAATATTTCTCCACTGTTAGTTCATAACACATTGGCGAGATATTAGACTGTGTGTTACCAGAATATTAGTTTGTCTATTTACTGATTTATTGACCCCCCAGTGATTAAAATGTTACCCCCTTCCCAAGTTGTTATATTATCCGCTTTATGTTAATCTGGGTCTGTTATTATTCTGGTTACTTCCGATTGTGTATCATGGAACTGTTCCTGGCTATTTACTTGTATTGGTGAAAATACTCAACAGTGGTATCAGAGCCACCACCCGTGTTCCCGTACTGTGAATCGGTAGAGTCCCCTTCGATCCAAACTTTTAGAAACTCTCTCCTAGAGTTTCTTGGTGAGCTTCGGTTACCCTTGCTTTATTTTACGATGTGCGTTATATCTGTCGATTGATATATCTTCGTATTTTATGTGCTTGGTTTGTTGCTCTGTTTGGATGGTTTTAATTAATGTTATTTATTTCTCCTGTTTAATTGATATTTTTCCTTAAATCATGTTTAGTATTTTTTAGATCCGTTTGCTACTTGCTTATTTTTCTTGGATATTCTGTGGTTGTTATATTGTTTGTGTGATAATTTTTTCAAAAATGGCTTCGTGTCTTATGCTTTGGAACCCTTTAATGGTAAAAGTGACTTTTCGATTCGGCAACAAAAAATGAAAATTATTTTAATTAAAGAAAAAGTTATCAAAGCCGTAACTCATGAGTTTGCTAAAAACATATCGGAAGAAGCTATTCGTGAAATGGATGAAAGTGTCTATGCCTCTCTTATTTTGAACTTGTCTGATTCGGTTATGCGAAAATGTGGTAAACACAAACATGTCAAAAGTCTTTGGGAAAAATTGGAAGAACTTTACTTTGAGAAAACTCTGTCAAGTAAAATTCATCTTCTGGAAAAAAATTTCAGTTTTAAATTGGATTTAAACAAAGACATGGATGATAACATTGACGCATTTACAAAGTTAGTTGAAGATATTAAACAAACCGGTGATGAACACATAGACGATTATACCTCGATTGTGCTTTTGAATGCGATACCTGAATCTTATGCCGACATGAAATCTGCTATTAAGTACGGTAGGGATAAAGTTACGCTTGATACGGTGATTTCGAGTCCGAAAGGCAAAGAGTTAGATTTAAAAGCTTCTAGAAAAGGTAAATCGGATTCCGGTGAGGTTAATATGGTGAGAGGTAGGACGTTTGAAAGAAACAATGATAGGGAAAACAATCAAAATCAGAACAAAGGCATAAATCAGAATTCTGGAAATGGAAGAAATAGAAGCAAGAGTAGGTCTGAAGGGAGAACTAAAGGTAGGAAATGTTACAACTGTGGGGAAATTGGACACTTTAGGAAAGATTGCTCTAATCCTAGAAAGAAAAACATGAATCAATGTCAATATCAGAACCAGCAGAACGACTGTAATGTGGCTTGTTGTGAGACTAGTGCCGATGTTTTTGTGGTAACAAAATTATGTGATGATGCTTTGAATTCTGTGCATTCCATGTTTTCTTGCGAAAATGAATGGTTAGTGGATTCTGGTTGCTCATTTCACATGTCACCTTATAAAAACATTTTTTGCTCTTACAAGGAATTAGAAACTGGTTTTGTTTTTGTGGCCAATAAGAAAATTTGTCCTATTGTTGGAATCGGTGATATTTGTTTGAAATTTGATTCGGGAAATGTTTTTACTTTGAAGAATGTGAGACATGTGCCAACTTTGTTCAATAACTTGATGTCTTGTGCCGCATTAGAAGATGATGGGTTAGAGGGTAGATGGGGTAAGGGTTTGATGAAAATTACGAAGGGCAATTTGGTAATTTTGAAAGCCGAAAAACGAAAGAGTTTGTATGTTTGCAATGCTGTCCCGGTGTCTTTTATTAGAAACCAAACAAATGCTTTTAAGAATGAAAATTCTGATTTGTTGCATAAAAGACTTGGAAATTTGAGTAGTAAAGACTTAGAAATTATTCACAAAAATGAATGTTTTGTTGATGATGAGATTTCTTGTGTGTCTTTGTGTGATACTTCTGTGACTTGCAAACATCATAGGGTTAGTTTTTCGCCTCCCCCTCTGGAAAAATTCTCTTTTAAAAATTATCTTGAGTTGGTCTATGCGGATGTGTGGGGTCCTATGTGTGCGCCCTCGCATGGTGGGAATAGATATTGGTTATCTATTGTTGATGACTTTTCAAGGAAAGTCTGGTTTTTCCTATGGAAGATAAAAGTGGTGTTTTTGATAAATTTAAAACATGGAAACTTTTGGTCGAAAATCAAACCGGTAAGAAAATCAAGAAACTTAGGACGGATAAGGGGTTAGAGTTTTGTAACGGTGAGTTCGGGAGATTCTGCGTGGAGAGTGGGATTGATCATGAAATATCTTTCCCTTGCAATTTGGCCGAGCGTATGAATAGAACTATGTTAGAACGAGTGAGTGTTATGCTTGCTTGATAGGCTTTGGGAGAGGCATGCTTGCTTGTATGTGTATCGATGTCCTTCTATCCCGTGTTTTTCGATTGTGAAATTGATTTTTCGAATTTGCATTGTTGTGTTTTTCGATACATTCATCGAGAGAATAACAAACTTGAACCTCGGTTTCTTGTGTTTTCTTAGGGTTGTGTTTTCTTAGGGTACTTGGAGAGGGTGAGAGAGTATAGATTGTTGATGAGAGATGAGGATGACGAGAGACTTGTCATGTGTAGGGATGTAGAGTTTGACGAAACTGAATTTCCTTACTTGTTGCCTGCTCAACCTGTTAATGCTATTGTTGCACCCCCTCCCCCGGCTCCAATTGTGGTGGAGCAACCCTATGTTTTGGACTCACTTGATGTGAATTCGTGTATGCAAACTGAAATTGTGGAAAAACGTGAAACTGTGCTTGCTAATTGTGAAATTGTTGATAAAGAATTTGAACTAAATGAGGTGGATGAAAATGTGATTGAAATTCCTAGACTTGAAAATTTAGGTGCGTATCAAATTGTTAGTGGTAGGCCTAGACCTTTTGTTAGTAGGCCGTCTAGTTTTGATAGAAATTTTCACATTTCCTCATTTGTGTTTGGTATGCTAAATTCTTCTAACAATTTGAATAATCCCATGATTTACAACAATGGTGCTTTAAGATTTGGAAATCCTAGTGATTGGTTGAATGCTTTAATGGTTAATGTTAATGCTTTGCATGTGAACCATTCTTGGACCTTGGTGCCCCTTCGTGTAGGTGGACTTACTTCTTTTAAAGCTAGGTTGGTTGTAAAAGGGTTTTTTCGAAAACAAGGGATTGTGATTAAGCTTGCTTTAGTTGCTTAATTCGATTGGGAGGTTGAACCTTTGGTGGTAACAAAAATTCAATCTAGTTTTAAAATGCTTGATTTTTGATACTTGTGATTGATGGTTTTGTTTTTTGGTTACCCGAAAATCCTCGACGTACTTGGTGTGTGTCGTGGTATCTTTCTTGTTCTTACTTTGTGTTTGAGAATAAGTTAGATTGGCTTACTTTGTGTGAGCGATGGTGATTTCCTTAAAATCCATGGGCTATTCTTTGTGATTAGTTATGGTGTGTCTTGACTAATTTTACTTTGTGTTTAAATTAGTTAAGTGTTTTCCCTGCTTTGGTCCTCCTTTGTGTTGGATCAAGTGCAAGGTTAAGGCGATGATGACACATTTTCTGCTAAAATATCCTCGAGTCCATTGGTAGGAACCGGCACTTGATCCAAGGTGGAGATTGTTGTGTTTGGAGGCCCAAATGATATTTTGTGGCAGCCCCTTTTAATATCTCCCTAAGCCCAAATCTGGCAGCTTGGCCCATCTCACTTGTGTAGCCCGGAAGCCTTTGTTGTTGGTGATTTTATTTGGGAAATGGCTGACAGCTCACTCCTTTATCATTTGTTGGCATTTGATTGTTTCCCTTGTACAACTCAGCCCCTTATCCATTTGTTGGTAACTGTCTTTGCTTAGCTGTGGTCCCTGCTGCTCACCTTTTCTATATTGTGCCGCCCCATATATATTTCAGCCTTCCGTCTTTTTGCCGAGGGCTTGAAAAAAGATAGATACAGAGCGTATCTTTGAGGGCTGTGAGCAGAGTAGAAAAATTCCCCGTCAGTAACCGTTCGTCTCTCTCTTCTTCTTAGTCCTTCTGTCACCCTAGATTAGGTTGGTCTTCCCTCTCCGTCTTCTTTCTTTGTGAAACAGTGAGTTGAGGGTTTCCTTTATCTGGTGGGTGAGTATCAGTGAAGGTTTGATTCTGTTCTTGCCGTTCTCCGTTCTTCCTGTGAGTGTGCCGTGAACAGAGAGCGTGAGAGAGTGAGCTGAGAGAGCCTTGGTTTGGGTGACGGGTTACTGGGTTTGGTTGAGCTGTTCGATCACCTTCGTCGTTCTTGGTTGCCGGAGTGGGTCTCGCCTGATTTGGTGGCTTTGACCTTGGTAATAGTGGGTTGGTTCCCTAGTTGGACTCGTTGGTGGATATGGCCGTGAATGCCGAATGACAAGCACTTAGCCGAGGTCTTAGTGACCGATTACGGCGAGTTGTGTTCTTGAAACACAACGTTTTGGTGTGCTTTGTCTGTGGGTTTAGTCTCCTGTTCTGTTTCTGTTGGTTATTGTTATTATAACTCACGCTCTGTTACTGTCACTGTTTTAGATAAACAGCTCTGTGAATATTTCTCCACTGTTAGTTCATAACAGATTGGCGAGATATTGTACTGAGTGTTACCAGAATATTAGTATGTCTATTTACTGATTTATTGACCCCAGTGATTAAAATGTTACCCCCTTCCCAGGTTGTAATGTTATCCGCTTTATTTTAATCCGGGTTTGTTATTATTCTGGTTACTTCCGATTCTGTATCTTGGAACTGTTCCCGGCTATTTACGTGTATTGGTGAAAATACTCAACAACTTGCCAATTTTCTGAAATTATTCGCGGAAGACTTATATGTTGCCAATTGCCATATAATTTATGTTAATTCCCAACAGTTACTGTTGTGGAGCCATGTTGACCCTTGTTTGGGGTTGGCTCATTGATGCGGAGACATAAGAATGTTTATGAGTAGTTTCTTAGCCTTTATTGTTTAGGGCTTTATTAGAATTTTACTTTTTAGTGAGGGTTCTTTTGTGTTGTTTAGAATAAGTTGTTTAGCCTATATAAAGGCTCAGTATTGTAGCCGAGTGATTTAGGTTGGAATCAATGAAGTTTTAGGTTTCTTTGGTTGTAAGTCTCTGGTTGCCCATGGTCACTTCCAAACTTATTTGAAGTGTTGGGTCTTAATAGTTCTACATCAATTTAGTATCAGAGCAAAATATCAATTGTGTTTGTACGTCTCTTTTTCTGCTGTATCTTCGTCTTATATCCATTTCTTTGTAGAAAAAGAAAAGAAAAGAAAAGAAAACAACCGTGCACTTTACCAACAATAGCGCAGGTGTTTGACTGCAACAGCTGCACCCATGTCATCAATTGTTAGTCGCGCATCCCTTCGCCTTCGACACAGATTGTCCCTTCTGATGTCCTCACCGCGACTAATTGCCACGATCTAAGAATCGTATCCTCGTATGCTTTCAAGCAATTAATTTTACTTGCAAAGGCCACACATCAACATTTCTCTGTTTTTTCTTTATTTCCTGCTAAACACTTGGAGTTTGCTATTGAGTTTTCTAGTTTATTTCTGTATATTTATTTAGCTCCTATTTCTGTAGAGGCACTAAAGTTTCAGCTTTCCTACTGTTATCTCTTCCTGTCTTTGTTATTTCTTTTGCTTGCATTTGGTTCTATTTATAGTGGCTACACTAGAGTTATAGCATAGTCAACCGAGCTTTGGAACTACTACTTTTTTTTCTTCCTATTAAATAATTTCTTTAGTTAGTTTTAGTTGAATATTATCAACTGACTTTTTTAAAACGTTGTAATAGAGTTTTTACAACGTTTTGTAAAACGTTGTGTTAGGCAACATTGTAATAGGCCCCCCTTTTTTGACAACGTTTTTTAAACGTTGTAAAAAGTTTTTTACAACGTTTTTTAAACGTTGTTAAAAATATTTTACAACATTGTAAAAAGTTTTTTACAACGTTTTTTAAACGTTGTTAAAAGTATTTTACAACGTTTAAAAAGTCTTTTACAACGTTTTTTAAACGTTGTTAAAAGTCTATCACAACCTTTAAAAAACGTTGTAAAAGACTTTAACAACGTTTAAAAAACGTTGTAAAAGACTTTTTACAACGTTTAAAAAACGTTGTAATATGCTTTTTACAAAGTTTAAAAAACGTTGTAAAAGAATTTTTATAACGTTTAAAAAGCGTTGCAAAAAGTATATTACAACGTTTTAAAAAGGTTGCAAAAAGTATATTATAATGTTTAAAAAACGTTGCAAAAAACAGTGTTCTAAAAATCGGCCTAGGCGGCGTAGACGCTAGGCGCCAGCCATCCGCCGCGATTAACGACAAATCAGATCAAAAGTCGCCGGAGAATAAAATCTCCGACTAGGCGCCTTAATCGTCGACTAGTCGCTTAGGGTTCTAGGCGCCGACTAAGAATTGTTAAACAAAAGAGAGAGAATCAAAGTTTGATTCCTTTGAAGCAAAAGTGGGAGAGAAGAACATGAGGGTCTCGATCTCTCGATCTGGCCGATTTGACCAATAACGGAGAATGCAGTCCAGACGGAATAGGACGAGAAGTCTTCGGTCCTTTTCCTCATTAACTTGTACGCATGTAACAACAACAAAGAGGCCGATTTGAGAACGTTTAGAGAGAATCGAGGGACGCTTGGCTCGCAGACCAGATGGGGTTTTTTAAGAGAGAGAGAGAGAGAGAGAGATAGGGGCGCAAGAGTTAAGAAAAATATGCCTGGGGCTTTGACGGGAAGGGTTTTTCACTTTTCCAGTTTTCCTCCTTTTTGAAATTTGGAGTTAGGTTGTACTAGTTTCCACTTTTTCACATTTTTGAAATTTGGAGATACAGTTTAGACTGTAGATGTAGGCTTGTAGCCCCTACCTAAGTGAGTAGCTTTTGACATTTTTTTTTCTTAATTAGTTTTCTAATCTAATGATATTTTATATCCCTCCCTTCAAATTTAGAAAAGATATACTGCTAAAAGCAATTGATGGAAAATTATATAATATATCAATATTAATAATTAATTTAATTACTTTTTCTTATTTTGTTTGTTAGATCAAACATGACAATAATTTTAGGATGGAAGAAGTATGTATATTAAGGAAAATTATCAAAAAAAAAGAGGTAATTATGCCTTAATTCTAGGCCCTGCCTAGGCCCCGATTACGCCCCGACTAGTCCCCTGGGCGCTAGGCCCTAGTGTACCGCCTAACGGTCGCCTAGCGATTTTTAGAACCTTGGCAAAAAGTCTATTACATCGTTTAAAAAAAGTTGTAATAGACTTTTAACAAAGTTTAAAAAAGCGTTGCAAAAAGTATATTACAACGTTTTTAAAAAGTTGCAAAAAGTCTATTATAACATTTAAAAAACTTTGTAAAATCTATTTTTTAAAAAAAATTTTAATAGCATTTTGTTCCAATTTTGAACCCCCCACCTAACACAAACAGAATGTCAACTATGCACTACAACAATTTCCTCAGATGCACCTTGGGCCCCCTCTCGAGTTGTGCAATTACGTCTAATTAAAACAGTCATTCTACTTTTATACATGAAACAAGCCTAGACAGAAATAAATAACGAGATAGAGATATAAAGTATTCAAGCCACACGTATGAAGAAAAAATTACATTTTCTCACAAAGGCGGCACGTGAGAAGTGCACTTTCCGCTATACCACTAGCTTCAGGGCTACTCCCTCCGGCAATCCTGCAAAATTTGCAGGCACAATTCGGACAGTGCCAATCACCTTTGGGAAGCATCTGAAAAGAGAAACATGATTAGAAAATAATCCAATAATAAAATATTTTCAGATCTAAGAATCATGCCACCAAAGCAATGACAAGCCATCGTTAAACAAGACAATCAGAATGAACTATTTATCTTAAGCTCCAAATAAATGAGTATCCATCCGCAACCTTTTACCTTTACAGAGAAATTCATCTAATCACCAAGCTTACTAAAAAGGTTATATCACACAATTCAGAAGACCCCTGTACTTGTCCGCAAATTAATTAGCACGAATAGATCTGACATCCTATCAATTTTCTTTTTCATTGCAGTAGATCTAGTCACTGGTTTCCTTACTGTCAAAACTTGATTAAAGAATTAGAGAATATAACAAGACACAACAATAATCAACCTGTGATATCTCAAAGTCCCTACCCAACGAAATCTATCATATTCCAGATATGGATAAAGATCTTCCTCCAGAAAACTGATCAGATATACTACTTTAGAGTAAGAGAAGATGCATACTACTTTAAGGATGAACATGCTAGTAAAAGATACCATGATTGCAAAATGTAACAATAAAATAGACACGTTCCCTGTGTGGGATGGAAACCAAATCTCCTACTTGCAATAGCTACAATAGTAATTGGTCAAAATGAGTGTTGTGCCCTAAATAAGGAATTAATTTGGCATATATTAATGGATGACACCAACATAAATTGGTCAACTTGATTTGAGATATGTATCTTGGGTTCCAAATCACACTGATTTCTCACATTTGTCAAGTTAATAGGGTGAGACTAGTTCTTTAGCTAGAAGTCCCAGAACCCCTTGAATATCAAGTTAATGTCTGAACTTTCACATACAACTACTGTAAGAGTTTCACTGATTGCACCTATGCATTATTTACTATATCATGCAACTACATTGTGACCATCATTTCACTAGACAAGTGCAAGAATCTATATTCAAATTTTAAGCGATAGTCCATAGCTTTGAAATAATAGAAAGTAGTAAATTTAATATTACAACTAGGTAAGGTGGTGAATTTCAGAATAAATACAACTGTGAGCAGATTGAAATCAATTTTTCCACAACCGTCATTGAAGTTTATCAGGGTTGGTTTAAGCAAGGAAATGAGGATGGAATCCAATGAATCAAGTTGTCATCCTCATTTTCACTTTGTAATGATCCATCCTTTAACCTAGACGTAATACAACTGGATAACATGAGAAGTGAGTTTGACCGATACAAAAAACGATGTTTTAAAGTAGCATAATTAGTATTTTGTTTCAGTCCCAGTTTTTTGTCGGTATTAAAGGCAGCAAATTATTGATTTATTCACCCTCCTTCCTTTTGGAAAAGGATAACCCTCCAAGATCCCCACTTGAGATGCAGTTGATGCATGTACAACCATGGATATCCATCCCAGCACAGTCTAAAAGGAAAAGCGAAGGACCTAGATGCCTCCGGGACAACATCAAAACATAAATTGCAATATGAAACTGTCCACATGTCCACAATTTCAAATTCTTCTAGCAAGAACTCAAAGTATGTCTCAAAGACTTCAGCTTCATTACTTGAATCCCTAATTATCACATATGGTAGAACAAAACAACTGCACTAGTCGTATCCAATAAATCCATGAATAACGGAGCTCACCTAGCAGTCACCAGCACCAACACGAGCGAAAATACAGTCCCGAACAGAAATGCTAGCTTTATCACACGGAACAAAGGAACCAACTTGTGCCATCAGGATGTTCACGCCAACTTGTATGCCAAGCAAAACAGATAGATCTAACAAAATGATAACACAACAAAACATAGCAAAGTAACACTATCAAGTTAGTCCATATATATTTTTTAATGTAAATATTGAATCGCAAGATCAGTGGTTTTCTGCAATGAGGAAGCTCTAATGGAAGTCAAAACATTTTAATATAAGGGTTGGCTCATGAAAGCCTGTTCACTGCTTAAAAGAATGTATCAACTTGCATCATGCCCATCGATGACTTTTGGAACCAACTCCTTCCTCTGACATGGATTGTGAGAAAGACAAAAAGATGCATGTCAAGAGCACTTCAATCAAAAAAATCTAGAGGAAGCATTATCCTTAAATTGCGTGATATCTTACCAGTTTACCGTCATTTGGTATAAAATTTACCCAGTCTTGTGCTTCCACACAAGGATGCCTACTGCCTTCTAATATAATATCTCCCACATCCTGTAACCCAACAGCTCAATAAACATACCAATAACGCAGCTTTATTAACAAGAAAGAAAATCGTTAACCTAATAAAAACAAAAAAACTGCAAACTGGTGAATCATTACCGATGAAGAGATGTCTGGTCTTGTGTATGGAGTGGGGCACGTAGCAGCCAAATTAGAAAAACTAAACAAGACATCCAACTCAGATAGCAACACAGACAAACCCTCAAACACCTGCAAGATGGAATACTCTATAGCCCAGAAAAGGTATCACCTACTTAGCTTCATCAGTGGGGGAGAGTTCAGTCCCCTGTTTCTCATTTCCTTTGTTTCTTCAAATGTCAAGCCATCAGCGACATTCTTCACGAGCTTTGGATATATTGGTGAGTATGGCTTCCATAGCATCAAATGACAGGCCTACTCTTGGGATCATAATTTCGACCATGATACAAGAGCAGGATATTGATATGTCAGTAAATAATCTTTCCACCAGATTTATCCTATACAGACCACATCAGTCAACAAGAATGGAACCATAGGTAGAACATTTGAAACAATGAAACATAATGTTTATAGTTCAAACCTCGAGGTGGAAACAAATGTTGTCCATGTCAAGGGTGGGCACTCCTAAGCACTTGATTCTCACAACTTCAACCTTCTTCCAATGATTGTGGATGTCATCAATCATGTTGTGATTCTCACAGCTTCAGCCTTCACTCGGGAAACAATTATGTTTGCTAATGATCTAGATAATCTGCTACACATAAAGACCCCTACAACTAAAGACAAAATCAAATATATGGTCTTCATGTTAAAAGGACTTACAGTGTTGTCAAAGATTGTAAGGTCGTAAACCATGGTGGAACATCTGAAGGATCAAAAGAGTTTTTGCTCATATCCCTGTCATGATATTGGAAAAGTTCTACTCAGAGTATGCATTTACATAAAACACATTCTTTTTGAAGGGGAGAAGAAGAATTCAACTGATCACCATCTTTATATATAATTCCAGGTCTTGCCACTTACAAATAATTGAGGAGATTCATGCCAGTGAGATCGTGCAAGGAGCCAATCAGCCTATTGTTGGAAAGGAACCTAAAAACGTGCAATCAAACGGCTCCCTTAGTTGAGGAAAAACTTCAATGCTGCATTATGTTGATGTCCTGTACAAATATATAACACCTAGCTTTACATTTTAATAGTTTCTCCCTTTTCTTACAGCTCGTTGACATGGCTAAGGTTGTTCATGTTTGATGGCACCGCTCCACTCAGTGAATTCCTGTCAAGCCGTCTGATGTGGGCGCATAATATATTCGTCAATAGTTGCAAGAAATGTAAATATTGTTTTACTTTGAGTAAGTGATCGAGATACTCACAAAACTTCCAAATTCACGACAAGTCCTATTGTGGACGGAATTCTACCGCTAAACAGGTTGTTTTCAAAAAGCATGCCCAAATAAACATTCATCATTTTAATGCAAATACAGCTTATGTTGAAGCAATAACTTATTTTCAGTAATAGCCACTCTGTCGCTTTGAATAAACAGTTGATCGAATTCGTAACATACACATGTATCGTGGTCATATTTGCACTAAAGAGCCGAGCCGATTTTACCGAGATCCGGTTCTTTCCAAGTGACTATAAATCATGGACAAAGTTAATTCAATATTTTGACCAGATCGACATAGAAGTCAATAAATTATTTCAAGATGAAAATCTGAGAACTGGATGAGCGATATGAAAATAGACTAATGCATCAATGGAAGTTCCCTTACAAGTTTGTTAACTTCTTCAAATTTCCAATTTGTGGAGAAAGAGATCCAGTCAAACCTAAAGGATTATACATTGTCTCATAAAGAGGATTTCGCTAAGCTCTTAACGATTGCAGTTAAAACGATTATACAAGAAGAAAACGATGGTGCCGAAACGTCATGAGTCGCAATTCCGTCAACGCTTGATGTCTCGAGAAGGTCACCGGTCAAACCCATACTCGATAATGTACTTTGCAAATAAAAGTAATAAGGTCAACTAAATATGAATTAGAAATTTACACAACCATTACTAGATGAAACAACGGGAGGAGGGACCGACATGGAGGTTACACGTGAGTTGGTGCACCCAATTCCATCCCGCTCCACATGGATCGATACCAATTGGGTGGCGTATTCGCCAAACATCCTTGAGAGACGTAGTATAGCAACGCACCATAAGTAAAGCTTGATTTAGCTGCTATTGAATTCTCACCTTCAATCTAATCCTAATACTGTAATACATAAAGCCCATAGTGGTTTCTGATGAATGGGATTAACATGAAAACCAATTCTCGACTGGGACACATGAAATTAGTTGTTAGGACACTGCAAAACTCAATAATAAATGTTATAAAAACCATTATTTTTACAGTTTCATGTACCCAAATGTACTGGATTTTTCAATCCTAAACACAATTACAGGTTATAGTTTGTTGTTTGGAAATAGTGAATCCAAAACATGAGCATCAACAACAGAGTCATCTTGATCATCCGCAGATGTTGAATCTGACAGAGTTAAAACCTACAACATAGTTGACAAAATAAGTACTGGATAACGGTTCAAAAACGCATGGCATGAAATTACTATTGAATCAGATAGTGCAAGGCAGATCAGAACATATGCATACATGTCCGAGACCTACCTTTCGCTTTGCTGCATGAAACCAAGCATCTGCACAACTCTCAAAATCTGTATAGTTGTTGTTTACTAAACAACAACTATACAGATTTTGTACACAGAAGTGAACTCCTTCCCCCTCCTCCTTTATCCGGGCTTGGGACCGGCAATGAAATGCTATACATAGCAATTACATTGGTGGAGTTAAAAAGGGGTTAGTTATCTAAGTGGTGCATACATCATTAAAAAGCAATTATATATATAGAATACCAAATCAACAGAATGTCTTGTTCTTGACACAGAACATAAAAGTCCAAAATAAAAGTCTTTAACATAGATTAATCAAAAGTGATGAAATCTTTAGGCCATGCGATTGTACTCCCAACTGCATCCTCGATCAGCGACATGTGTGAGTTAGGCCTAAACAGTGAAGCCTTGGGATCTAATGCCATAACCACCCAAACTTTCCAAGCATCCTTTCCTAAGGGAACGTGGTGCACCAAAGCATCAGGATCTGTAGATGCAACTTTCGCTTCTGCAACAACCATCTTTTGCCAATTGAATAGTTTGCATTTACGACCAACATCGTCATTAATGGGAACAACTCTTGAATTTAAATTAGTACAACCATGAACGTTGGAGCTACCATTTTGTGAAGGTGGAGTGGTTGTCTTTTCATTCACATTACCCCATGAATGCTAAGAGAGTGTGTTAGCATTCCCATTAACCTTTGATGCCAAATTATGAGGACAAACACATATTAACATGTAAAATGACAATTTAAAATAACTCTCTAAAACAATGAGGATTATTGTAGAACACTTGCCTGCATGAATAGATTTTTCAGGAACTCCACCTGGTTTGTCAACTCTGAACCTGGGTATTTTTTAAGTACTCCAACTGATTCGTCAAATTGAAAACCTGGTTCTGAAGTGCTTCTACGTTCTTTGAACCTCTCATGTGGACTCCTACTTGAGAAGGGGTAATACCAAATCCCATCCCTCGAACTCTCCCATTCCGTTCGGGTCCAAGGATATGAGAGAGTGCATCTTCATTTATAGGTAATAATGGCGAAGGAGAGGTTTGTGATGAGTTGAATTCTTGAATTTTACTCTTGAAATTTTATAAACAATAAGTATTAAGATATAGAACAGTAAAACACAATTAGAAAATAGATCATTTAATGAAAATGTACACTTACCACACAATCAGCAGTAAATGTAGTCGGTAGTTCCCCATTTTTTTGGTGTGTGCTTTACACCAAACATCTTCTCTCCTTATAGCTGTATTTGGACTCTCCTTTTTCTGAAAAATAAAACATTATAAAAATTGCAAGACATAATATAGAAACAATAATCCATATATTAGTCGATTCATAGAAAGTTACCATTTCTTCCTCAAGTCGAGCATACCCCTTCCTGCTTGTGTGTGGGGTTTGATTCTTTATCCTGATGTCCTTAAACTTTTTACTCTTCACCTACACCAAAAATTCAATTTTAAACAAATCATACATTACAAAATCCTTAAATAAAAACTCACAATGTACCTCAAATTCATTAGATAGCTTCTGTGCTATAAAATTGTTCCAATCTTGAAGAGATTCTATTTTATCTGGTTTAAGGACAACATATCTAGACTCCTTATCCGGGAGTTGCGATGCTTCTCTAAGTGATGCTATAAGTCTTGACTTAAACTCTCTCCAACGTGTGCCCATCACTTGAACAAAAAGCGTCTTGTATAAGTCGTCAATCTTGAACCTCCCCTAAAAAAAAACATCACATCATTTATATAACATGTGCACTTGACAATTTATGTTTGAGCATGAGCCAGCTATATAATTATTACCTTAATAGATGTCCACAAATCATCCTTTAGTCCTTCATTAACTTTCCTCCAACTATCAGTAGTGACTGGTACCATGTCTCGTACCAATGCACCCAAGTATGAAGATAACCACGCAGAGTGCAAACCTATAGGTTGTCCTCTTCCATTAAATTCAACCTCTACTAGATCATTAGGAGTTACGGCCAGTTTTCTCATCTTTGTAAGACCTCTTGTCCTCTTTCCCAGTCTTTCCTCTTGTTCAATAGATTGATTAGGCACTTCATTGGATATAGAAGGCCCATGAGAAGGCATTCTTTAGGCAGTAGAATTATTTTGGGAGGGAGAGGGATTAGAGCCTCTTTCGGAAATCCTTGAGGCTTCATTTCCCTGTTGTTGCGATATTGAAATGGCTGTTAGATTTAATCGTTTGGTGCGCTTCTTCCCTTGTTTTGAACCCTGCATAATTCATTATCAAATATGAAGTTAGTAAACACAATTTTTTTTGGTAAGTAGATAACATGAATACGAAAGTTTAAGTTGATCTAGTCAAGTCTTACTTCAGCCTTTTCATTCGCCATAGCAATGATGATGATAAATTGAGGTTAGGGTATCTAAAGATCCACCTGTTAGTTCAAGAAAAATTTCAAATATTAAATATTATATATGACATACTCACGAAAAAAAACAATATACTCATAATAAAGAAACATTTATTAATTTTACCAATATTCCGTCACAACCCACTCTTACACAACTACCATCTGGATCGTCCATGGTTATATCAAGCAAAGTTGCATCTAGTGGATTATAGGATGATTCATCATCCTCATTAGGCTCATCATCGTAGATATCCAAATCGTGGTAGCCTCTTGGTGGTGGCCTCACTACGACTTGCCAATTGGAGAATTTGCTTTCTCTCCAATAGAACACTTGGGACGCTTGTGTTGCTAGTATAAAAGGATCTCCTTTAAATTGATCTTGAAATTGGTCAAAGTTGACTAATGTAAATCCATCTTCAACCTTGACTCCACGATAAATATTTGCCTAGTCGCATTTAAATAAAGGAATTTGGAAAACAAGATAGTCCAACACAATAATGTCACGCAAGATCACATAATGACCTATTGTATTGCTACTAGATTGTTCATTGTCATTTGACGCTGATCTACGAATCGTAGTTGCTTCGAGTGAAACACCACTATTCTGTGTGGACTTTTCAGTGGCCTTCGTGCGAAATCGACGACCATTTATAATAAAGCCTGAGTAGGAGAGTGCTTGCTTTCTAGGTCCATACGAAAGCCACTTTATTACATCAGAAACATTACCAGTAGTCATGTCGAGTTTAACCTATACATGTATTCAAAACAAGAATGTGTGTATTCATAATATGTAAACTAATCTATTGTGTAATAAAATAAACCAAAGTGTTGAAAACCTTATTCGTAAACCAATTAGAGAAAGTCTCTGAATGCTTCTTTGAAAGTTCTTCATAAGAGAGATTATTATGTAACTTCTTCAATTCTTCCATACGCATCCTAAAAGAAAGAAAGAGTGAAAAATAAGCATGACGAAGAAATTGGACAAAATTTTGTTTAACTTAAACTTACTCTTCATATGGTTCCACTTCCGCCGTATTAAACAACACATATCGATGAGCATTCTGCATCTCTTCATTAGACAATATAGTATGCTCTCCTTTAGAAATTGGTCGTCCCTCGAACATTTTTTCATCTTGAGAGTCCTCATTACGATTATGTGTTTCACCAATTTCATTAGCTTTCTTGATATATTCACTTCAATATCTCATGCACTCTTCGTCAAGATAGCATTCACATATGCATCCTTCAGGACGTGCACGATTTCTAATAGAGTCCTTGCATGTCTTCATAAATCTAAAAAAGATCGAATAAAAAGGTGAAGACAAACTACTAAGGGTACTGAAAATTAATGTTTGATGAATGAATAGAATAGGAATACCTTTCAAATGGATACATCCAATGATATTGATTTGGTCCACAAAAACGTGTTTCCCGTTCTAAATGTATTGGCAAGTGAATCATAATGTCGAAGAAGGAAGGAGGAAAATATCTTTCAAGGATGCACAATGTCTCAACAATTTCTTCTTCAACAACTTCTAGTTTTTCTATATCAAGCACTCTTTGACTTATACTGTTGAAAAATGAACATAGTCGAAATATCGCATTTCTTGGCCCTTTGGGTAAAATTCCTCTCAATGCGACGGGCAATAACTGTTGCATTAAAACATGGTAATCATGGGGCTTGAGACCGAATAACTTGTCATCCTGCGCAAAACAATTTACAATATTTGAGCTGTACCCGTCTGGAACCTTCAAATTTCTTAGTCGCCAATAAAAGGTCTCCATCTCCGAGCTTGTTAACGTATGTTGTGCAGGTGGAAGGAAGATCTTATTATTTTGTTCAACCCTTGGGCACAAATCTGACCTAATTCCCATATTTTCCAAGTCTTTACGAGCATTAAGTCCATCTTTTGATTTTCCTTTTATATCAAGCAAAGTGAAAACTAAACTCTCACCGCAATTCTTTTCAACATGCATCAAATCCAAACAGTGACGGACCGGAAGATACTGAATCAAGACAAAGACATAACATTATTGACTAATAAACACTACAATTTTATTCAAGTATTATTAAAGTTCAAAAAATGGTTTACCTCGTAATAAGGTAACTCAAAAAAAATTGGCTTCTTCTTCCACATGAGGCCCGTGATCAATACTTTCTTTCTTTTATTCTTACTCTTCCTCTTCTTGTGGCCCTTAGATTTTTCCCTTCCTTTTCTTGTTTCTTCCTCATTGCTCATTTCCTCCCCTTTTCCAAAATCATTTTTAATAGTACTAACAACTTTTAAAACATCAGAACTAGTCAATATTGGAGGCTTCCGCCTCGTCTCAAGGGTTCCATCAAACCAACTCTTCTTTTTTCGATAAGGATGATTGGATGCAAGGAACCGTCGATGACCCATGTATGCACAGTTGTTGCTGTAAGGCAGCCATATTGAACAAGTATTGACACCACAAATAGGACACGATGCCTTACCTTTTGTAGTACATCCAGCCAAATCTCCATAAGCTGGGAAATCATTAATTGTCCACATGAGAATGGCCCTCAAATTGAACATGCTCTTCCCGTATGCATCATAGACCTCAACTCCACTTATCCATAATGCTTTCAAGTCTTCAATGAGTGGGCTTAAATATACATCAATATCATTTCCTGGTTGCTTCGGCCCAGGGATTAACAAAGTTAACATTAGATTCTCTTTTTTCATGCATAGCCATGGGGGAAGGTTGTAATTAACAAGCATCACGGGCCAACAACTATACGTAGAACTTAGATTACGATGAGGATTAAATCCATCTGTAGCAAGTCCAAGTCTTAAGTTTCGATGATCCGATGCAAAACAAGGCCACTTACTATCAATAAAACTCCATTGAGGTGAATCAACTAGATGTCGCATCTTGTTATCCTTACTATGATGAGTGCTATGCCACAGTAATTGTTCAGAATTTACTGATGATCTAAACATCCTTCTAAATCTCGGAATAATCGGAAAGTACCTCAAAACCGTAGCCGGTACCCCCTTTTTAATTTTGCGCTCATCTCCTTTCCCGACCACTTTCCACCGGGATTTCCCACATCTTGGGCAATTATCTAGATCTGCCAGGTCTTTTCTAAATAGACAACGGTCATTGACACATGCATGTATTTTTTCATACCCCAAGTCAAATGTCTTAAGTAACTTTTTGGTAGCATATGTAGAAGCAGGAAGTGTATTTCCTTGTGGAAACATATCACTCAAGACTTTGAGAAGTTCGGTAAAAGCCTTATCTGACATACCATTAACAACTTTATGTTTGAAAAGCACTACTGTCGCTATCAGCTTTGTGTAATTAGTGCAACCTGGGTACAGGGGAGTTTCTGCTTCATCCAACAATTTAGAAAACCCTCCATCTCTCCTTTCTTCTGTATAATCTGCAATCTCTTCCTCGTTAACACGCGCATCTACGAACATCCTATATGTATCTGATACTTCATTGCGATCATATGTCATTTTTGAGGAAGTGCCAAACGTTCTTCCCCATGAAAAATCCATTCCTTGTACGTCGGATCCATCCCAAAGACAACCAAGTGTGACACCACATTATCACTAGTCTGGTGAATGATATTTCTGCACCGAGTACAAGGACATTTAATTTTGGGGGGATTTCCTAACTTCTCCATAGTTCTAGTAACAAAATTTCTTGCTCCATCACTATATGCGGGTGATCGATGTTTTATTTAATCTTTTTCCTTGCAAGTGGACAAGACTATTATAGAATAGTATTGGAAGCAAGGGTTGAACCCACAGAGACAAGTGATCACGAACAGTGCAATTTATTAATAGTAAATTATTAATCTAAAGGAGGTTTTTATAATTATTTTATTCTAACTACTATTTATATTTAGCTGTTTAACTAATTAGCAGTAATTACAGATATGAAGATCTTATGGTGGGTGGCAATCTAGGATTCTGGGTTTCACTTATATCTCCTTTATGTTCAATTCATAATACTTATCATTCAATTTTTGGGTTCGTTCACTAAAGATAGATATAGTCTGTTGAACTATTGGTTCAGCCTCCATCCCCGCAACATTCATCCATTCTATATCCTAAGCACAAGAACTTTAATCTAGCTGTCACCTCGATTTATGATCTATCTGTCACCTAGATCATGTATGAACCTGGTCCTAACTTATCACTCTCGTGCATCAATAGGTCCAATTTATTGTGATGGTGAGCCAGTGTACGACATATGCACATTGGTCATGCAGTTATCCGTACCTCTAGGCCTTTATTGTTTGCAATTACATTCATTTGTTCAAAGCAAAATAATATAGGGATTGATAAACACCACAATCAACAAGAATTGAATGAATATGTATATAAATCAAAACATAAATTCGATACAAGTTACCTCCCACCTCCTAGATTATGGATGATTTAGTTCATCATAGACAATGAACAACACATGGAGATGAACGGAAACATGATTTGATCTTCAATACTTGTAATTACACAATCTAACTATGTTATACAATCTAAAAACTATCTAAAATCTACCTAAAACTGTTCCCAACCGTTTTTCTATTTCAGGCTCTTGGCATCCGACTTCAATATATACTCGGGAGTTGTAATCCAATCGAATCTCTGTGTGAAAATACGAAAAAGTCGCATTCTGACCACCTTGCGGTCGCAAGGTGTTGAGTACCTTGCGTCCGCAAGGTCTCGATTTCCCGGCCTTTCTTTGTCTTGCTCTTTAAACATCGCCTACCTTGCGGTCGCAAGTGTACTTGCGTCAAGGTCTCATTTGGTTTCCTTCGTTTCTTCTTCATTTTTCATCTTTGGCCCTTCTTGGAATTTGCACATAAAACCCTGGAGTTTTGCATATTTTCACTAACAACCCTGAAACTTACAAAACTCACCGAAAACATATATCAGTAGCCAAAAGCCTCGTGAAATAGCATAATTTAAGTCATAGAAGCATATAAAATCGACATATAAAATACATCGATCAGCGGGCAATGGTCTACAAAGAAAGCTTAAAAAATTTAATTCAATAGAAATAAAAGAGCATGACTATACCAAATTAATCTTTGAGTTTAGATTTGAAACATTGTCAGATTCACCCAAGCTTTATCCATCAAAAGAATGGGATTCTAACTTCAAACCTAAACTAAGAAAATGCACGCATGTAATCACCATATCAGACACAAGTATACAATATATATAGACTGACTAATTGCAATCAATGTGCACTTCATTATGAATGCTAGAGGAAAAAAGTTAAACATAAAGATGAGATCAGTTTGGGGAACCGCGAGTGCATACGTATACGTAGTGCAAAAGTTTAAATAGACATCGTAGGTCTGGCTGCATTTCTGACGTAGTGCAAAAAAATGTACTAAACTGAGTATAGCCAAAATGTTAAGATGGATGTGTGGTAAAAATAGGAAAGATGAAATTCTAAATGAACATATTTATGAAACCATAAAGGTAACTTGTTTAGGCACAAAAAATTGCTTGAGATGGTTTGGACATATGCTACATAGACCACTCTCAACAACTGTAATAAAGGTAGAGGAAGACCAAAATTAACATGGATGATAATGACTAAGGAAGATATGAATGACTGTGTTGACTGATGACTATGCTTTGGACCAAATTGAATGGGCTAGCCTACCCCAAAATGATGTCAAAGGCTGAGTTTAGGTGAGTTGTTGTAGTTACTTTGTGCTACATAAGTAAAACTAGCAAGTGTGAATTGAAATAAAACCTTTTAATTACCGCTTTCGTTGCAAAAGGCTTTGATGTGAGCGCTCCTAGCTACATGGCATATATCGATTACATTCCCCGAAAGTTCACTAGTCATAAGCTTTTCAACATAAGTCCCAATTTCTTCTCCACTCTTGGCCCAAAATGCCAAGATCCTGAACTCCAGCTACCTCGCTTGCAAACCTGACACATCTGTTCAACATAATAGCAACATGGTCAGAATAGAACAACCACAAAACTAAATTGCAAATTGAAAGAAATGAAGGAAATCAAGATCGTTCATTATCTCAGGCATTATAATCTAGCTTCACTGTCTTCCATTTACAACTCTTGGAAGACAAAGAAAACTCAATTGACACAATCTAATATAATTTGAATACACAACAATGAAATTCACACTGTACAAACCACTTGGGAACTGGAAGTGCAAAATTCACGCTTTAAAATGCTATTCAAAACTTATATACATGTATGAAATTTGAAGTGTCTAAGGCTATTTTTTTCTTATAACACTTGATTTTAAATTCAGTAATTATCATACCTAGAAATCAATTTCTAATGTGTTCGGTACATTTCTTTATATATTTTATTAAGCATGGTGTTTGCATACTCCCATAAAAGAGACATCGGAAAAGTGCATAATTATCAATCTGCCTGTTGAAATCCTAATCCAATGTTCAGACTTCACCTAGATGCTGATTAATGGAGAATATTGGAACTTTCCAAACATTTAGGCTAAACCCAATTTGAAACTGGACAAATACTAACTTAAGTAACTAAACCCATGTGATATGAAATTTGAAAAATCTCAATAACTACGTTTTGTTTATAATTTTGTATCTAACCAATCACTTAAACAACACATCTGGTTGGAGATGGATTCTGGAACTAGCTATGGATTAATATATATCTTGGGCCACCATTAATGCCAATGTAGAGATGGGAAATAATAGAGAAGTTATAATGCCAGCAATCTAATGGCAAGTACGAAGAGACCATAACAGATATTGACGCAAAGGCTAAGTGTAAGACCCTCCTAATGTTATATCAGTAGTGACAAGACAAAGGGGTCAAGTGAGAAACAACAACTTGCAAAAGATAACATGGTTTTGTCTTCCAAAAATATACGAGTACTGTCATTATCTAACAAGTTGTGAAGCATCATACATACCCTACCAATTGATTATACCTTTGCAGAGAGACTAGAAATAGAGAAAATGCTGCATTTAAGAATCTACTCTATTTAATTATGGGCTTAATCAAATAAATAATGCCTAACACACATTACCCACACATAGGCACGACAGTTGGGGTGGGTTGGGTCGGGTATGTGACAGGTTGAGACGGGTAATGGGTTGGAAGCACCTAGTCTGAACCGATATCGGATTAAACTAAAGACAAACGAGTGACATTCGACTAAGCGGAAAACTGACTAAGTTAATATGTGAAATCATCTTTGAGGTTGTTGTGAGACAAGCAGCTAGTCTCGCAGACAAACATCAACTGTAAATGCATTGACAGATTAGAGGAAAGTGTACTAGCATCAACATTCTTAGACTCCATAACATAGCAGATGACGCAAATAAGATATGCATGTTAGTATAATACTCATGTTTTCTCTCTTGTTCTATCTTTGACAAATATTTGCAGATGGGTAAATAGAGAATACCAATTAAAGAAGGAAGAAAGTTATGTAAAGTACTAAAGTTGTATGTTTTTAAAACTAGTTGAGTTTTACGAAATTGAAATGGCAGGAAACAACTAAACAAGGCATTGCAGATCAATGGCATAAGGGTGAATGCTCTGAAAGTCATGACAAGCTGATCATCAAAAGCAAAAATAACAAACATTTTGTTTCGAAAAAAGACGGCTTTCTCCCGCAGACATGCAACAGATTTGACAAAAAAAAGAGGACATTTTTATTGAACTGTTAGTCCTAGTTTACATCAATATTTCAAAAATGAAGCAGGTCTCCTATGGTGGTAAAACTACATGTTCTTTTGGGCTAGTTAGATGGGGCACCTTTTTCTTCTTTGTTCAAAACCCTTTACATTACAAGTCTCAAATAAAGGAATCGCGAATTGAAGAAACCAAAACAAATAAAATAAAAATGACAGAGAATGTTAGAGAAACTACAATTACTTCTATTAATAATTTTGTCACATCAAGGATGTATAATGTATTTAGCCTCTGCAAGGTTTCTCCCGAGAATCCGAGGAAAAAAGGAAAGAAATCTGTACAATCAAATTGTACTAAATGCTTTACAAAATTGTCGTTTTTCTAAACTACGCCATATTTCTAACTTACAACCCCATCAATTGAGAGGTGAGATCAATAAATAAGTCCTCTCTACTGGGAATGGTCAGACCACCCATTGGATGCTCAAACCCATATTCTTGTTCAGCTTGACTTAGAAGAGACTGAAATGATGGTTGGTTTAATATCGACACTGGAACTACAAATCTACTCTTTTCCTGCTCTCCAACATATACTGCAAAATGTCCTTTTGGAACATCTGATGTCATGGAAGCTTCACGAGCTGTCATTGAAAACTGACAAAGGATTTTCTTAGCTTGAATGAGGCGAGGCATGCGAATAGCCATGATTCTACAAGGAAATATTATTCTATAGATTGAATGAGAAAGAGAGGAGGTCTCAAAGGATTTGTAGAATGCTTTAAATGTTTGTAATAGTATAAGTTCTTGAATATGTTGTCTTAAGCCCAAATCTTTGGTGGTGTATATATATATAGATGTAAGGGGTAAGTGAATGATCCATCAAAATGTAGATTGAGTGGTGTAGAGGCAGTAGGATGATGGTCTAATTAGTGAAAGACAATGGCACATGGTTTTGTGTGCCCGATACTCAGCAAAAAATATATTTTTGGCAAAACCAATATCATTGTGGAGGACCATCATGCCCACTCCCCAGCACTTGAGGCCATGACATAAAGAGGAAAATTGTGGAGATGAAGCATAACAAGCAATCTACTAGAGTAAGTGATGAAGATACTACTATAGATACCACATGCCTATGCCACCCAAAAAAATTAGAGTTCTAAAATTGTTCCATTGGTCAAAATGAGCATATACATAACACTTGGGTCTAGAAATTACAACCTGAAACCCGTTAACCCACCTAACCCGATTTGAAAATCATTCGACTAAACCAAATCCGTTAATATTTTTGGGTTGAAACGGGTCACCTGACCCATTCTGAAAATCATCCGACCCAACCCAACCCGTTAAAATTTTTTGACCCAAAAAAATATTAACGGATTGGATTGGGTCAAAGCGAGTCGAACCCACTACCCATTTTTACCCAATAGTTTTATAAATGTATGATTTTTTGTGGGGTAATTCGTGTTAAGCCGGGCCAACCCACGTTGTTTTAACACAACCCGATTCAACCCGACACATTTTATATTTGGGTTTTAATGGGTTCTACCCGTCTCAACTCAACTCATATCCGACCCAAGCCACCAAATTGCCAAGCCTAATAACAACACATAGATTGCAGTTAGGAATACTGAGTTGTATCTACTTCGGGTCTAGGGATCCACCATTAAGCAGCAATTTTGATTTTACCCGAAAGGCATATCATATCACCTGTTTATAAGGGCCAATTTTGGATCATTTAAAGATTGAGTTAGAAAGAGAAGATCTCAAAAGAGTTTTGCAGAGATATGCACTGATGCACACTATCTTAAATTATATTTGTAACCCTGTACAACATTTAAAGAAATTTCAGTTAAGCATTACACAAAGACCTAAAGTTTGGCATTGTCACGACATCACATTTGGGAACTGACAGGTTTGGCCTTATACGATCATTTGAACTCCGATGATAGATATCAGATGACTTTGATGGATGATTAAAAAAAACCAACTTTGATGGAGGATCTCTTTTGAAACTAATACTATTTTCAAATCTCCTGAAATTGAACAGGATTACAACCCTTGTGAGCTGTTAATACCACACAAAATCAATATGGCATTGAGGCAATGATTCATCCTAGAATAGAAGTATACACCTCAGAGAGGAAGTACCTATATGTCCATATTCAATAACGAAGAAATAAAAGAAACAAATAAGAATGCAGGACTAATTGATGAGGAAGTACCTATGGAAGATTTTGTGATCGACGTCATGCTAGCATTTAAGTTTTGTTTAATCCTTTTCATTTTATCTGCTTGTCCACAAGGAAAGTTACATTGAGAGATGACTAATCTTCCGGTAAATGGTACATCTTACTGAATCAACCAATGATCTATAAAAATAAAGCAAAAAATGGAAATTTTGCATTCTTGAGAACAGAGTTAATTAGGAATGTATAGGTGCCAAATGAATGGAGACTAAAACCATAATTTGAATCCGACCTTGAATTTTCTATTAGCAAAATGTAAACAGAATGTGAAAAGAATTTCAGTAACTCTATGTACAAGGAGAATTTTTTCCCTATGCAAGAACAAATACAATACTGCTTTACAAAATTGTGTTAGGTATGACAGATTATAGTTCTAACTCATAATCTGCTCAATTGAGAAGTGAGATCAACGAAGGTATCTTCTGAGCAGGGAATTGTGAGACCACCCATTGGATGATCAAACCCAAATTCTTCCTCTGCTTGACTGAGAAAATCTTGAAATGAAGATTGGCTTAAGAATGAAATAGGAATCACAAATCTCTTCTTCTCTTGCTCCCCAACATAAACTGCAAGATAACCTTTCGGCACATCTAGAGCTGTGGGGGCTGTGTGGTTTTTAGTAGATAATGATCGTCGAAGAGTTTGTTTAGCATTAATAATCCGAGGCATACGAATAGCCATTATGTGATAAAAGATGAGTGTTTTGAAAAAGTGTACAAGAAAGAAGAGGAATCTAAAAGGGATTTCAAGAGAAAGCTGTTTCAGTAGTGTTTGGAGGATTTGTTTTGGTAATGAACCTAATTGTACCTACATATATATAGATGTTAAAGGGTCTGTCTATCTATAAAACTCTTGTCAGATGAGTCGTGGAAAGGCAGTTTTCGGATGGGGTCAAGTGAAAAGCAAAAGCAGGTGAATGCCACATGGTTTTGTCTTCCAATAAAGCATCAAAGATCTGTATTTGGCTTAACCATTTATTTTTGAAACATTATCGCCACCAATCTCAACGGGTAAGTGGATAGTGGTGGAGAGACTACCTATGATGCCACTGTTGATGACTACCTAGGATTCCTTTGCGCTTTAAACTACACTTCAAGTCAAATTAAGATAATCGCAAAAAGACAATTTATTTGCGATTCAGGTAAGAAATACAGTGTGGGAGATCTTAATTACCCGTCCTTTCTTTGTTCCTCGCTAAACTTCAGTGAAGGGGGTGGGAGTACAACAAAATTGGCAGTTCATAAATTCTCAGAAAATAAAATCGCAACATATACCATCAGAAATTTGTCACAAGCTCAATCATATTTCAAGAAATTAAGAACAAGTGTTGAGACGAACTAATATCATACAACAAAATTCTACATGTACTCACAAATCAGAAGAGAGAGAATTAAGGGGTAAGTACCAATAACAACGAACGATTGTTGCTACTCCCTCTTTGCTGACAATCCAAACCGACGAACTTTGCTAAAAACCCTAAATTTTTGAGTGAAAATTCTTAATAACAGAATTCGAGAGAATTTTTGGAGGAGAGAGAAAGAGAGAACGAGAAACAGAGAGAGATAGATAACGCACCTATAAATAGCTCTTCCAGTAGTGATGATCTATGTTGTTGATTGTTCTGGTAAGAATTAAGAGATTAGAAAGAAGAAACGATCGATGAAAGGGGCTGAAGCTTGAAAGAAGAGAGGGGCCGGCTAAGAGAGGGTTTTGGGGACTTGGGATTTTGACTTTTGGATCTAATATATGTCTGCTCTTATTTACCTCGCAAAAGGGGTGATAGCAGGACGGCGAAATTTTTCATTTTAATAACCCGGCCAATTAAACTTTGTAAACACCACAACATTTATGTCAAAAACGTTGTGAAATATTTGGTAGCAACATCGTTCCTTTCAAAACGTTGTAAAACATTCCAAAAACACAACGTTTGTTTAAAAAAAACGTTATCAAATAAATGGCTATAACAACGTTTATTTTAAAAACGTTGTAAAACACGAATTAACAACGTTTAACTAAAAAACGTAGTCTAAAACCAACTTTTAACAACGTTTTTCTAAAAACGTTGTGAAAAAAACGTTGTAAATGCTCTTTTTTGTTGTAGTGAGAACCTCGACTGACAAAAGAAATAGAAAAACTACGAGAAAAGCTCGCATTAAAATGCCAAAATATAACATAAGGTCCTAAGGTGCAACTTAGGAATAATTGCTTAAGATATTTAGGTTATGCATTTATTGCCTGTATATATCTATTATCTTGCTACCTCTACCCCTTGTTTCCCCCCAAAACTATCCTTTGTTTGCAGCTCAGCCCCGAAGTGGTCTATCAGTGCCTACGGCGTCCGTCCAGCTGGACTCATATACTCATTCTGCGAGGCACATAAGAGGCTCCAGTCTCACCAGCGCGAGAACCCCCAGAAGTGTCTTCGTCCTCATCATCGGCATCTCTATTATCTTGGATAGCCGTATTGCTCTGGGCAAATGACGATCATTCCCGAGGCGCGCCCCATCCGGTTTGAGGGAGGGACAACCTCTTCTCGTTCCCAAGGATTATTCCGCCGGCTTGCATTGCTCGATCGAGGCGTGTTCTTTGGGACCCGCCTCATTTGGACCAGAGCCATCCGGCACCAAGCCGTGCACCCGGCTAAAATCATCCTGTAGGGTCTGGGGAATCACTAGTCCTGAACTCTCTATATCCTCGCCTATCTCCATCAGGCGAGCATCTATGCCGCTAGTTATGTGACGGTCCAACAGTTGTCTCAGTCTGCGCCTAATTATGCGGGAAGGCCCCTCGGTGGCCACCATGATCCATGACAAGTATTCATGGGAAAGGAGCATGTAATCAGAATAAAGGTAATCCACTTCCAGCGTGTCAAAGTCCTGCTGCCATATATTCTGAATAATGGTGCCCAAGTCCCTATTTATCTCCAGCTCCACGGCCACAAGACGGCTCGCATCAGGAATAAGTTGCTCCCTGCCAAATTGGCGCAAGATCCTATCTGCCCGATAAAAAAAGGTACGCTCGATCCCTGGCAAAACAACCTGGGCATAAACCCCGGTATACTGGAGAAAGCGGCGAATCTGCCAGTGGTTGATAACCCATAGAAAGCGGCGAATCTGCGCAGAAAGCTCTCGACCCAGTCGGTCTCCGAAAAATTGGTCTGGGGATAATGACAGCGAGAGCCATTAGCTTTTGCCAGGGCCTCCAGCTCCGACTCAGTGTATGGGACTATATTGTGGAACTGACGGGCAACGTCAGAGTAGACGTCGAGCAAGGCCCATTCAGCCATAGTTTGCATATCAACTACCCCGCGGCCAGCGAGCAGTCGAAGAATATGGTTGGTACCATGTGCAAAATATGGCACAATGGCCTCATCCACAGCTTCATCGAAGGCAGTGGAGCTTTTGAAATCATCCTCGAAGTCTTGGGACTTCTTATAGTTCTCCACTGTAGTCTCCTCAGCTTTCTTCAACCTCGCCAGAAGGGCCACCTGCTCACATTTTTCCTTCACCAAGCTCTCGCGAGTGGTGGTCGCCTCGCCTTTTGCGAGCTTCCTTCTCTTCATTATACCGATCATAAAGATTGGTACAAGTGGAAGCGATCTACGAATAGAGGACAGATGGTCAGAATTAGCAACATGGAGGAAAATAAAATGCAATAACGGGAAAATACTTTACCTCGCTCAGGCAGAGCCCTACATTCCCGACTAGAACATGGCCGGTAGTATCTCAATCCTTGGCTAGGCCGTCATGCATGGCCCTCTCAATGACGCCCTTGCCCACCAGGCCTCCAGGGCTTTCGCGGGCATGCAGATTGATGCCCCCTAGCAGAGGAGCATCCCCAGATAACTCTTTTACCAGTGCTCGGGCAGCGCTGGTGGTGGTGGGTGATCGATGTCTTATTTTAAATTTATTTCCTTGCAAATGAACAAGCCTATTGTAGAATAGTTTTGGGAAGCAAGGGTCGAACCACAGAGACAAGAAGATCACAAATAGCACGATTATCGGTAGCAAATTATTAAACTAAGGGGGGTTTTTATATTGATTTTAATCTAAACTAATTATTATTCTAGGGTTAGCTAATTTAGCAGCAATCACAGGTTATGAAGATCTTATGGTGGAGGGAAATCTAGGATTAGGGTTTCACTTGTATCTCCTCTATCGCTTATTTTGATAAAGTATCATTCAATTTCTTGGGTTCATTCACAAAATATAGATATAGCCTGTTGAATTACCGTTCAGTCTCCATCTCCAAATAATTCGTCCATTCTATATCCTAGGCACAAGAACATATGATCCTAACTGTCACTTAGGTCATATATAGAACCTGACCCTAACTTATCACTCTCATGCATCGATAGGTTCAATTTATCATGATGGTGAGCCAATGTACGACATATGCACATTGATCATGCAGTTATCCGCACCTCTAGGCCTTTATTATTCACGATTACATTCATTTGTTCAAAGTGAAATAATAGAGGGATTGATAATCACCACAATCAACAAGAATTGAATGAATAAAAATATAATTAAAGCATAGATTCGATACAAGTTACCTCCCAACTCCTAGATTAATGAATGTTTAGTTCATCCTTGAAGATGAACAGCACATGGAGATGATTGAATACATGGATCGATCTTCAAAACTATAATTACAATAACCAAATTATGTTATACACTCTAAATCCTATGCTAAAGCTATAGAAAACTACTTTATGGCCGTCCTTGAGCTCTGGCTATCGTCCTTTATTTATACCAAGGAGTTGTAGGGGGTTTAGGAAATTTAGTCTGGCTTGAAAACCTTCGAAAGTCGGTTCTGGCCACCTTGCGGCCGCAAGGTCATTACCCCCTTGCATCCGCAAGGGTCTTTATTTTACGGGGCTGAACTGCTGGACTCACTTCCTACCTTGTGGAGGCAAGGTAGAAATACCTTGCGGCCACAAGGTCTCCAGACTTCACCTTTTGTCGTTTCTTTTTCAATTCACACTTTGGCCCCTTCTTGGAATATTCACCAAAAAGCCTTATAATTCATATAATTTCACCTAAAACCCTGAAACTCATAAAACAACTGAAAAACACATATCAGTAGCCAAAAGCCTCGTGAAATAGCTCAATTTAAGTCATAAAAGTATCTGAAATCGACGTATAAAATACATCGATCAGTGGGCATCATAAATTCGACCTGCCTCCAGCTGGTCCCCTCGCCCTGAACGGGGACAGATAAGACAGGACCAGGGCTCGAGCCCCAGCGGCAGACATACCGAGCAGGAGGAGGGGTTGGACTTTTCTTCCTCTTCCCCTTTGCCTTGGCATCCTTGGCAGCGGGCACCACAAAGATGTTGGCAGCTGGCGGCTCGGTGGCATTATCAGCAATAGTCACGATGGCCTCTCTCTGCACGGCCTCCTGTTGGGTGGTGACAACGACCTTCGACACCGAAACTTTTTTGGTCGGGCTTGTGGCCCTGCCCAAGCCCGATGTTTTCTTCGCTGGCGGGCAAAACGACACCCTAGGCAAAGCCACGGGCTCGTTGGCTTTCAGGTCGGCTATTCGCTGGTCAGCCTGTTTCTTTCTCAGCCTCAGCACCGCCAAGTTCTTCATTCCTGAAACAAGACAAAGAAAACGGGATTAGCAAGGGCACGAGCAAAAGATGACTAAAGCGTAAACGACGAAACATAGTTTTAGTAGACAACCATCCCGATCTTCATAAACCGGCCGGCACCGCACTCGGCACTCAACGATTCGCTTGAACATCTTTTCCGTGATCATCCCAAGATGGATGTGGGCTCTCGAGCACGTGAATCAAAAGGGCTCTACCTCGGGGATATCCGCGCAACACTCTTGCTGCATAAGTTCCGCGGATTACAGACCAGCTCTTTCCAATCAAGCAGAAATTGTTGGCCGACGCGTTTCTCATTTTCTTCAATCACACCTACTGCAGCTTTCAACGCCGCTAACCGGGAAATCTCTCCCGAGCTGAAGTCTTGCTTGGAGACCTTGGGGATCTTCATCTCACTGGCCGCTGTGGGCGTGAATGGCCAGCGCACCCGGGACTCAATAAACAGGACTCGCTGTAGACACCCCAATTTCGTGCCCTTGATATATGACTCTGGCATGTGATATCAAGAACTGCTTAAACTCAACAAATGTTAAGTTACAGGAGTCAAAATTGCGAAAGGCAAAGCAAGATGCACGAAACGGTAAAATGCGAGGGATAAAAGTGACAAATTTGAAAGTCAAATAGTGACTTGGCGCGGCCAAAAGGGTCATCTGGCGCCGCGCCAAGCTCCAAAACAGTGCCCAAAGAGTTAACGCATTGTGCAAATTGTCAGGCGCGCGGTACAAGCCGATGAAGCACAAATCCAACTATAAATACAGGTGCCCGGCTACGCTTTTGGGAGACATTTTTTTTGGACGAAGGCTTGAAGCCCGAAGACACTCTGCATATTTTTAACGCAATGAGCGATCCGTTAGCGAGAGTGATCCCCCTCTCTTATAAAGCCTCGAAACCATGCCAAAACTCCGCCAAACCAAAAACCACCGGTTAAAAGTGATCCCTAGCCCTTTAGTTAGGTATCCACCTTATTTCCCGCCCAAACACCATAAAGTAAGTCGTTACTCCGCCCCGAGTAAGTAGGCCAAAAACACAAAAATAAGCCGTTATTCCGCCCAAGCAAAAGGCCAAAACCACCACAAATAAGCCGTCATTCTTCCCGAGTGAGCGAGCCAAAACCACCAAAAATAAGCAAATACTCGCCCAAATCACAAAGAACAACAACAAAAAAAAGACTCCTCTCCTGAAGGTTAGAGCGAGAACACTCCGCTCTAAAAGGTAATAGATTTTAAGGGCGTTATTTTTTATAAAGTTGTTCTTTAAATCCGGCCCAATGTAGAAAATATAAGCCGTTGTGCTGCCCGGATTAAGTTAGAAAATACTATGTAAAAGAGCCGTTATAATAGCCAAATATTTTTAAATATATATGTAATTATTGTAAGAAGACGGCTACAAGTCCGTAAATAATGTAGCCGCGGATGTATTTGTTTTTTATTTTTCTGTCTTTAAATGCTTTATTTATTTGCTAGATAAATATAACAAAAAGCATACTTTAGCCAAAAACCGCTTTTGAGACCGAAAGGGCGAGTTGGGTGCCTAGCACCTTCCCAACTCGTAACTTAGCCTCCGAACCCGTTTTATAATCTCTGGTTTTTCTTTTTTTGGTTTTCCTTTATTTTTGCCTTAAAATAAAGATGGCGACTCTATAAAACATTTTGGATCCAATAGGGCCTCGCAACACTCCTTTCTTGCACTTTTCTGTTTTCCCCTAAAAAAGGGAGAATGGAAATGAAAGGGTGATGTATTCTCATATCCTGGTATCCCCTAAACAAGGGATAACTTGATGCAGGAAACTCAAAGCTCCCATAGTGATCCGAAATAGGCCATAAGGCTATTTTTTATAAAAATCCATAGTGGGGGCGTCGCAACATCCATTTTTGCACTTTTCTGTTTTTCCCTAAAAACGGGAGAATGAGAATGAAAGGGTGATCCATTCCCATATCCTGGCATCCCCTAAACAAGGGATAACTTGATGCGGGAAACCCAAAGTTCCCATATTGGATCGAAAATCCACTAAAGTCAACCGAGGCGCATTCCAACGCGCTATTTTAGACAGCACTCCTCTCGCACTTTTAATTTCGTTTTCCCCTAAACAAGGGAGGATGTAATGAGAGCAGTGATGTCCCGCATCCGCATGTACGCGCACCCCTATCCAAGGGCGCGTGGGGCGCGGGCGCAATGCCGGGCGACCCACAGTGGCGAATCTACTGGGGAGATCGTTTTATTTTAAATAAAATGGAGGGCTAGACTCATTAAAAAAAAACTTTTTTTGTTTTTCGTTGTTTCTGGCTAAACTATGATTGTTATATTAATTTACGCATTTGAATATTGTGTTCCTATACATCCGTGTCTATATTTGTGGATATGATCCTCCATCTTGCAGCAGTTTCATTGCGATAACTGTTACAGGTGTATTTAAAAATATTCTCTTTTTTTTAAAAAAAAAAGAGCAAAAAAAAGGGTTTTCAAAAAAAATAAAAATATATAAATTGAAAGGATTAAAACCGAGGGATTGACCATCGGCATGAAAAGGACCCGACCCTCGGCACAAAGAGGGTCCCACCTGCAGAACCACACGTTGCGAGGATAGGACCACTCACCCCTAAGATAAATCACTTCAACCTCGGCATCATGACCCTCGGCACTGTGACGAGCCCAACCACGACTGGCCTAACCGACCACGGGCACCCTCGGCCCCGCCACCAAATCAGTCTTCATAAATCCTCAGCCTCGACAAATAACAAAAGCGTTCGTCACAAAAACCACTCGGCCTCGGCCTCAGACCAATCATCCACCCCGACAAACCATTTCCCTAGGCCCGAGAAAACCGCTGCACGCCATTACCAACTCTCTGACAAATACACAGTTCACTCATTCCTGACGAATACCCTCAACGCATTTAATAACAGCCGCTTTATGCTCCTCCAATTATTAGTCGCCACGCCGCCATAAACTTCGTGTATAAATGTGAGAGCCCACATTCGTAGGCAAGGTAAGTAATTTCAGCAATATCACAACTCTCTTATCACAACTTCCTATCAAACAATTATCACGGCCTATTTATTACCAATTCTCTACCGGAAATCTGACTCTCACGCCGGAGGGTTATAGTCGGGCCAACCCGACACCTTAACGGAGTTTATCGCTTTACTTTGTGCGTGTCAAGCGAAAAGGACGAACCGTAAGCCGCCACATCATCCTCGCCACACGTGACGCCAAGACAGATCACCACACTTTTTGCGTGATCGCTTTGGTTCCATTGCCGGAAATCGACTTTTCTCACCCACTGGCCCACGCACGAGGAAGGATGGTGAAATCCAAAAAGCAAGCCTCGAAGAACGAACCCCCGTTGCATCCACCCACCCGTAAAGGAGCATGCCGAGCACAAAGACGGTGAGGGACGCAGGGGGGAACTCCGCTGCTACCCGAGGTGTCGCCAGGACCAAAGAAGGATCGCTCGAACAAACGGCTCTCGAACAAAAATAAAGACACCGACGCCGACCCCGAGAGGTCGAGTCTTCCAGGGGCTAACGAGGAGGAACCGCGCTGCAAAACAAATAAGCCCACGATTCAAGAAGAGGCCGAGCAGAATACGCATATTGGGAGCACCAAAAGGCCTTGTGCACAAAAAATACAGAAGCCGAGACCAAAATGCACGAGCTAAGGCAAAAAGCCCTGGCCCCGTAACCCATCAACGTGCAAAGCACCCGGCGGCGCCATCCAACTCGGTTTGGCGGCGTAGGGTGGGAACTACGAAAGCCAAAAAGGCAAAGTTTACCACCAATGTCAAATCAAGACATGGAAAGAGGGTGGCCGGCGAGGGATCTAAGACGAGCTCATTCTCGCCTAAGATTCCCCCGCACGGATAATTGTGAAGCCCAAAGCGAGGAAGGGAGTCTCGGCCATACGCCAGCCTCGACCAACAAGGCCCCTCCAGTCTCGACATCCTCTCGCCAACTAGCAAAGGAGGCTCGTTTGGGGTCCCCATGAGAAACATGATCGAGGAAGAGCCCGAGGTACCACAGAAAAGGGGCTAACTACATCCCCACTCAAGCCTTTGGCTCGGCACGGCGATGATCGATGACGATGCCGAGATTAGGGCATGGATGGAGAAGTTGGAGGCTCGGCGAGCTCGAGTTAACTTGGCCATCAAAAAATTGGAGGGCCATTCATCAAGCAAATAAGAGAAGTGGAAGTGCCTTCGAAAGTAAAGATTCCGCACTTTGAGGACTACACGGTAACACGACTGCCTGGACCACGTGTCGGGGTTCGAGTTGAAAATGATCATCGTAACTGGGCGACATATGGTGCTTGGTGTTCGCTTGGGACCCTCAAGAAGCGAGCTCAACAGTGGTACAACGGGTTAGCACCGACTCTATCACCGTTGGGATGACTTTAAGGGGCATTTTGAAAAAGTTCGCTTCGGCAGTGCTCTCCCAAAAAGCGAGACACTGTGGCGTGAAACAAGAGATTGGAGAAACCGCATCTTGGCATACATGGCACGCTTCAAAGAGGTCTGGACCAAATCCCGATATTCCCGACACCTCCGTAAGGATGTGTTTGAGCAGTTTGTATGAGGGAACGCCGAACAGCTCCTCATGCGACCAAGGGACACAATCGGCGAAATGTTCTTGGCAGCTCAGAGGGTGGCTCTGCTGGACGGCGAGCAACCCCCCACCACAACAAGCTCACGAGCGGTCACGTCCCTTCCAGACCAGACGCTCGCAAGTAAGGGAAAAGAGCAGGGGAAAGCTCGGCAAGAGGACGCCAACTCGGCGAAAAGAAGGGAGGAGGAACGAGGTGCCAAATTCACTGGCGAGATCAGGGGGCCAAGAGGAGACTTCGAGTTGGAAGACTTCACCCCCCTCAATGAATCTAGGGAACACATAATGGACGTTTTCCTGAGAGAAAACAAGATACGTCCACCATTCCCCATGAGGTCACCGGTAGAAGGGCGAAATCAACGAAAAAGATGCAGCTTCCATAACGAGATTGGCCATATCACGGAGGAATGCATACAGCTCAAAAGAGCAATACAGAGGGTGATAAACGAGGGAGATAGAAGGTTTGTGGCGAGAGAGGTCCACATTCGCGCCCCCGGACCGAGGGCTCCGGGGGGCGACAACAGACAGCCCGACAACCGGCCAGTGGTAAATACAATCCGGGAAGAAACCCAGAGTATCACACAGTTGAAGAATGCAATCAACTGCCTGAACAACTCGGCGGAAAACATCATGGATGGGATGGTTGAGCACGAAATGGTATTCAGGGATACCGAGCTGGCGGTCAATGATTATGCTCGTCAAAACCCGTTAACTCCTCGCAAATCGGCATTCACAACAGCCTAGTTAAACGGGTCTTGATAGACACAGGGGCGGGAAGAGATGTGATGTACTATAAGTGTTTTCTGGCACTAGGGCTCGGCGATACCCACCTCACTCCGAGCCGAGTCCAACTGGAGGGCTTTACAGGCCACAAGGTCACGGCCAAGGGAACCGTGGCACTCAAAGTCAGCCTGGGCGAGGGGGATACCACTAGAAGCGAGGAAGTCACTTTCCTCGTCCTTGATCTCCCCTCCCCATACAACGCCATCCTCGGCGCACCTTCCCAGGCCAAATTCCGAATGGTGGCATCAATGGCCCATCAGCGGGTCAAGTACATGACCTCGTTCGGAGTAGGGGTCCTTAAGAATGATGCTCGTACTACTTTAGAGTACCTGATCAACGAGAAAAAAGAGGCGGAGAAAAGATTGAAAAGGCCAGAGGAGGCCGAGGGAAGAGAAGATGAACAGGCCGCCAAACGAGCCAGAGGGCTCGACGGGGAATGCTCCACCCCGTAGCAACCAAAGCAAGCCAAGGAAGTTGGCCCGCGTCTGGAAGAGGGAATGTCGAGTGCCGAGACCGAGAAAACTGAAATCGAAAGCCTCGATGTTCGAGACCATCCAATCATACAGCCTATGTGATAACCGCAAGATTTCCACGAATTTTCCCGGGAATTTTCTGTTATTTTGTGCTATTTTTGAATTAATTATGCTTTGGAAATATTATTATTTGTGTTTTTGTGCTTAATTTAGGTTTCCAAGCATAATCGAGCTTTTATACGGTGTTTAGCACGAAGTTCGAGACAATTCCGGGCTTAAAAGTTGTTTTAGGAATTATTTGCTCAATGTCCGTTAAGCCCGTCAAGAGATCCAAGGCAAAATCAGCTTAACAGAGGCTAACGGAGGCTGAAAATATTAACTGAGGACCAAATTGATAACCTGGAAGGAACCTGGCTGGCGGCGCAAAAATTCTGAAGACTTAGGGGTACCGGAGCAATTACAGAAAGTCAAGGGAGCCGGCGCAATTAGCTGAAACTCGCCAGCGCGTTGTCGAAGCCCAGCGGTGCCACTTGTCAGATTCTGCCGCGTCCACCCCACTAATGGCGACCCGCGGTACTTCTCATGGATCGGGTATGACCCGCGTGTTCCAGCCCACCTACCATCTCTCCAGCCCACTTTTATCTCTCCTTCCAGCCCACTTTCAACCTGGATCAACCCGCGGCTCCTCCCTGGTTCAGCCCGCGACCCAGCCTTGCCCATCAGCCTTTTCCTTCTCCATTTTGTCCCTAACTTTTCTATGTGCTACCCATTATACCCCTCTGCCCTTTGCTGCTTCTCTCTACATTCCAGTAAGCCCTCATTTGCAGAATTCACCGAGCCCCATTTACGGGCATTAGCCCTAAATGGGGCACCAGCTCCCATTTCCACCATTTTCATCCAAAACCTTTGATGCTTGATCACCATTGAAGGTTTGGAACATCAAATCAAGGGCCAAGGACGCACTTGCAAAAGATTTCAACTCCGGATTCGCAACTTTTCGGTTCAATTCTTTCTACTCATATTTTTAGATATTTGTTATGGTTTCTTGGGTTGAATTATTTTGTAATTGTTGAATTGGTTTGTGTTTAATTTATTTATGGAAATGCAATTATTTTCTATGTTCAATGTAGTGTTTTAATTTAATTTATTTCTTTATTTAGTATACAAGCATGTTGGTTATTATTTTGTGAAATTAATGCTTTTAATTATCTGGCCAATAATTAAATGATTTTAGAAATATTTAGGATCCGCGAGAGCTACCTATTTATTTCGGACGAATCAATTTAATAGTTGGTGTTTTGTGACACACACCGATAGCCGTTATGAGACTAGGTTTGACACGCGATCGAACCACCTTAGCCATTCGCGAGGTCGGAGAGATTAGGGTTAACTATAAGATGCGAAAGCCCGTAGTTAGCCAATTTAGTTGTCTCGGCTACCAACATGACTTGTAGAAAAATATAGAGAGTTTCTTTTTGCGAAGTATTACCCATGCGTTTGGTTATTATTGTGTTTTCTTAATGCTTTTAATGGCGTAGCGAACCATTAGATGATCTCTAGAATGATAGGATACGAAGCGAAAGCCCTTCCTATTATTCCGAAAATCACAATAGTAGTTTGCGTGGCGTGAGACCGAAAGGAGATCGCGCGTAGATAGTCTTTGGACGCTTGTTTACACATGCAGTTATTTTCTCCCCTGTGTTATGTGTTGCGATGATATGAGCCCGTAGCAAGGTTGAGAGATAGCTAGATTTGCTATACGTAGCGAAAGCCCGTAGCGAATAAAATAGCGCATCCGACTACCAAAACTTGAGTTAAAGAAAAGCAAAAAGAGGATTAAATTAAACACCGGCTAGACTAGAAATAATGCATTCCTATATTTTTATCTTGATTTGTTGTTGCCAAACCACATCCGCGTTAGTTTAGATTTAATTGCTTTCTAGGTTGTTTATATTTTTAGATTTTAATTTAATTTCTTTTCGCTCAAATATAATTAGTTAGCATAATTTCGGTACTTAGTTGGAGTGAGAATTTCGTGCATTCCTCGTGGGATCGACTCGTACTTACGTACTTTATTACTTGATACGGCCGGGTAATCTTGCCCGAGTTGCGTTCGCGCACATCAAGTTTTTGGCGCCGTTGCCGGGGAATGATTTAATTTTTGCTCCTATATGCTAATATCGATACCAAGCGAAGCTGATTGTAATTTGAGCATGTTTTTTTCTTAATTAGTTTACTTGCTTTTGTATTTATATGTTTTGTATATTGAGTCGCTTTTCGAAGCCCTCCCGAGTTTGTGGGTTTGTAGGGAGGTGTAAATAGTGTCCCCACACAAAAATATTTTCTTTTCTTTTTTATTCCATAATTGCATTTCTACTCTTTTCTTTTGAGCTTGATTTGATGCAGAGGTTTTAGCGCTTCATTGTTGAGGTTGCTTGTTGAGATACTTGGAGTGGATCTTTTCGCCCTGACTTCATAAGAGATCGACTTTGAGGGAGTTTTCTTTCCTTCACTTCTCCTTTTATCTTTATGTTTAGGGAGTATGGTTGGGTTAGCGAACTTCGAAAATTCTGAAAATCTTGTGCTATATACGCCCCAAATTATTTATGCTTTGATCATTCATTTCTCCATTTTTGGTGCTCTTTGAGTCTTGCTTGCATTATTTTCTTGGAGTCAATTTTGAGATTACTATATGCATAGTTGAGGATATGTTTGTGATTCATGTGGTAGCATCACCTCATTCATGATAAATATTACCCAAGTATTGGTTGGAAATATTTTTATGCGTTGCTTTAGTGATGGTTGTGCATGTCTAAGAGTACCATTTTGTGAGTCTTAATACCGAGAGTTACATGTTGATGATTAAAAAGCTTGGTTTGGGCATGTGTGTATGACAAGAGTATGATATAGGCCATCTTTGGACCGTTTGTGCCTTTCTCTATCCTACCCATTTATTTCACAAAAATCCCTAGTGTCCCCGTTGAGCTCATTTAAAGAATGGCGTGTGCCTAGAGCACACAATGACCCCCATTCGACTTCATTTCTTACACCCGCATTATCCTATCCCATGAACCTATACACTTTAGCTATTGCCCTTCAAGAGAGCATGATTTGAAATGATTTAATTTATTTTTGTAATCTTGTTGGGAAGTGTATGCTTCATGAAGGTTTTGTGTTCATTAATGTTGATGTTGGGAATTTGAATTGTTGTTGAATGGTGGTGGAAAAAAAAATGAAATGAAAAAGAAAAGAGCCCCCTTTAAAAGCAATTAAAAAGAAAGAAAAGAAAAGAAAAGAAAAATAAAGGGTGGACACAAAAGAAAAAAAATGACATTGTTCTATATTTTCTCAAGGAGATATAAGGATGGTGCTTAATTGTTGTGGTAGATGAGATGCCTTTTTCAACCCAAAGTTTAATGTTTAAGGGGTTGTTGAAGTGAGTTTGTGGTTAATTTGAAGAGTTGTGCTTCCATGAAGCTAGTCATTATGTGAAGACTTCAAATTCTTTGCTCTCTTGACTTGCTATCCTTTCCTTCATTTGTAGCCCAAACCTTGGCCAAACATTACAAGCTTGAAAAGTCCTATTGATATTGTTATACCGTGTGTTCATGCCTTGCTTTGTTAAAAAAATGTAGTTAATGACTCTTCCGGTTTGACTTGCATTTGGTATCTCGGTTGGCCGTTCAATCTAAGTTAGAGCATTGCTACTGTTGGGTAAAAAAAATATTTTATGGTATGAATGATTGTTTGATAGCATATGAATCACTTTATACCTCTATTATGCATGTTTATAATCTTTTGGTTGATCTCTTGGATGGTAATGCTTGTGGAATCTTATTTGAGCGCCGCCATCATTTCATGTTGTTCTCGAGCATTTCCATATTCATTTTCTTTGCTCGTGACGATCAAAGTTTAAGTTTGGGGGTGTGATAACCGCAAGATTTCCACGAATTTTCCCGAGAATTTTCTGTTATTTTGTGCTATTTTTGAATTAATTATGCTTTGGAAATATTATTATTTGTGTTTTTGTGCTTAATTTAGGTTTCCAAGCATAATCGAGCTTTTATACGGTGTTTAGCACGAAGTTCGAGACAATTCCGGGCTTAAAAGTTGTTTTAGGAATTATTTGCTCAATGTCCGTTAAGCCCGTCAAGAGATCCAAGGCAAAATCAGCTTAACAGAGGCTAACTGAGGTCGAAAATATTAACTGAGGACCAAATTGATAACCTGGAAGAAACCTGGCTGGCGGCGCAAAAATTCTGAAGACTTAGGGGTACCGGAGCAATTACAGAAAGTCAAGGGAGCCGGCGCAATTAGCTGAAACTCGCCAGCGCGTTGTCGAAGCCCAGCGGTGCCACTTGTCAGATTCTGCCGCGTCCACCCCACTAATGGCGACCCGCGGTACTTCTCATGGATCGGGTATGACCCGCGTGTTCCAGCCCACCTACCATCTCTCCAGCCCACTTTTATCTCTCCTTCCAGCCCACTTTCAACCTGGATCAACCCGCTGCCTCCCCTCGGTTCACCCGACCCAGCCCATCACCTTTTTCCTTCTCCATTTTGTCCCTAACTTTTCTATGTGCTACCCATTATACCCCTCTGCCCTTTGCTGCTTCTCTCTACATTCCAGTAAGCCCTCATTTGCAGAATTCACCGAGCCCCATTTACGGGCATTAGCCCTAAATGGGGCACCAGCCCCCATTTCCACCATTTTCATCCAAAATCTTTGATGCTTGATCACCATTGAAGGTTTGGAACATCAAATCAAGGGCCAAGGACGCACTTGCAAAAGATTTCAACTCCGGATTCGCAATTTTTCGGTTCAATTCTTTCTACTCATATTTTTAGATATTTGTTATGGTTTCTTGGGTTGAATTATTTTGTAATTGTTGAATTGGTTTGTGTTTAATTTATTTATGGAAATGCAATTATTTTCTATGTTCAATGTAGTGTTTTAATTTAATTTATTTCTTTATTTAGTATACAAGCATGTTGGTTATTATTTTGTGAAATTAATGCTTTTAATTATCTGGCCAATAATTAAATGATTTTAGAAATATTTAGGATCCGCGAGAGCTACCTATTTATTTCGGACCAATCAATTTAATAGTTGGTGTTTTGTGACACACACCGATAGCCGTTATGAGACTAGGTTTGACACGCGATCGAACCACCTTAGCCATTCGCGAGGTCGAGAGATTAGGGTTAACTATAAGATGCGAAAGCCCGTAGTTAGCCAATTTAGTTGTCTCGCTACCAACATGACTTGTAGAAAAATATAGAGAGTTTCTTTTTGCGAAGTATTACCCATGCGCTTGGTTATTATTGTGTTTTCTTAATGCTTTTAATGGCGTAGCGAACCATTAGATGATCTCTAGAATGATAGGATACGAAGCGAAAGCCCTTCCTATTATTCCGAAAATCACAATAGTAGTTTGCGTGGCGTGAGACCGAAAGGAGATCGCGTAGATAGTCTTTGGATGCTTGTTTACACATGCGCTTATTTTCTCCCCTGTGTTATGTGTTGCGATGATATGAGCCCGTAGCAAGGTTGAGAGATAGCTAGATTTGCTATACGTAGCGAAAGCCCGTAGCGAATAAAATAGCGCGTCCGACTACCAAAACTTGAGTTAAAGAAAAGCAAAAAGAGGATTAAATTAAACACCGGCTAGACTAGAAATAATGCATTCCTATATTTTTATCTTGATTTGTTGTTGCCAAACCACATCCGCGTTAGTTTAGATTTAATTGCTTTCTAGGTTGTTTATATTTTTAGATTTTAATTTAATTTCTTTTCGCTCAAATATAATTAGTTAGCATAATTTCGGTACTTAGTTGGAGTGAGAATTACGCGCATTCCTCGTGGGATCGACTCGCATTTACGCATTTTATTACTTGATACGGCCGGGTAATCTTGCCCGAGGCGTCACAAGCACATCAAGTTTTTGGCGCCGTCCGGGAATGATTTAATTTTTGCTCCTATATGCTAATATCGATACCAAGCGAAGCTGATTGTAATTTGAGCATGTTTTTTTCTTAATTAGTTTACTTGCTTTTGTATTTATATGTTTTGTATATTGAGTCGCCAAGCCCTCCCGAGTTTGTGGGTTTGTAGGAGGTGTAAATAGTGTCCCCACACAAAATATTTTCTTTTTTTTTTATTCCATAATTGCATTTCTACTCTTTTCTTTTGAGCTTGATTTGATGCAGAGGTTTTAGCGCTTCATTGTTGAGGTTGCTTGTTGAGATACTTGGAGTGGATCTTTTCGGCCCGGACTTCATAAGAGATCGACTTTGAGGGAGTTTTCTTTCCTTCACTTCTCCTTTTATCTTTATGTTTAGGGAGTATGGTTGGGTTAGCGAACTTCGAAAATTCTGAAAATCTTGTGCTATATACGCCCCAAATTATTTATGCTTTGATCATTCATTTCTCCATTTTTGGTGCTCTTTGAGTCTTGCTTGCATTATTTTCTTGGAGTCAATTTTGAGATTACTATATGCATAGTTGAGGATATGTTTGTGATTCATGTGGTAGCATCACCTCATTCATGATAAATATTACCCAAGTATTGGTTGAAATATTTTTATGCGTTGCTTTAGTGATGGTCAGTGCATGTCTAAGAGTACCATTTTGTGAGTCTTAATACCGAGAGTTACATGTTGATGATTAAAAAGCTTGGTTTGGGCATGTGTGTATGACAAGAGTATGATATAGGCCATCTTTGGACCGTTTGTGCCTTTCTCTATCCTACCCATTTATTTCACAAAAATCCCTAGTGTCCCCGTTGAGCTCATTTAAAGAATGGCGTGTGCCTAGAGCACACAATGACCCCCATTCGACTTCATTTCTTACACCCGCATTATCCTATCCCATGAACCTATACACTTTAGCTATTGCCCTTCAAGAGAGCATGATTTGAAATGATTTAATTTATTTTTGTAATCTTGTTGGGAAGTGTATGCTTCATGAAGGTTTTGTGTTCATTAATGTTGATGTTGGGAATTTGAATTGTTGTTGAATGGTGGTGGAAAAAAAATGAAATGAAAAGAAAAGAGCCCCTTTAAAAGCAATTAAAAAGAAAGAAAAGAAAAGAAAAGAAAAATAAAGGGTGGACACAAAAGAAAAAAAAATGACATTGTTCTATATTTTCTCAAGGAGATATAAGGATGGTGCTTAATTGTTGTGGTAGATGAGATGCCTTTTTCAACCCAAAGTTTAATGTTTAAGGGGTTGTTGAAGTGAGTTTGTGGTTAATTTGAAGAGTTGTGCTTCCATGAAGCTAGTCATTATGTGAAGACTTCAAATTTTTGCTCTCTTGACTTGCTATCCTTTCCTTCATTTGTAGCCCAAACCTTGGCCAAACATTACAAGCTTGAAAAGTCCTATTGATATTGTTATACCGTGTGTTCATGCCTTGCTTTGTGAAAAATATATTTGTTGATGACTCTTTCGGGTTTGACTTGCATTTGGTATTTCTCATGACCGCTCAATCTAAGTTAGAGCATTGCTAATGTTGGTAAAAAATATTTTATGGTATGAATGATTGTTTGATAGCATATGAATCACTTTATACCTCTATTATGCATGTTTATAATCTTTTGTTGATCTCTTGATGGTAATGCTTGTAATCTTATTTGAGCCGCCATCATTTCATGTTGTTCTCGAGCATTTCCATTCATTTTCTTTGCCTCGACGATCAAAGTTTAAGTTTGGGGTGTGATAACCGCAAGATTTTACCTAATTTTCCTGAATTTTCCGTTATTTTGTGCTATTTTTGAATTATTATGCTTTGGAAATATTATTA
>CM028382.1:99536053-99639901 GCA_013146195.2 Codonopsis lanceolata | reverse complement strand
AAATTTTTTTTTTGCGCGCCTACTATGTATATTTTTTTTTGAACTTGCGCATTTTTTTTTGACATGTATATTTTCTTTGATTTGGTTTTTTTTGATTTTTTTTTTTTTTTTTTTGGCCGGGCGACCCATAATTCAAAATGCAAAAACCGATCTGCGAAGTGTCTGAAAAACTATATGCATTCTAACGTTGGCTTATGCGGAGGGTAGGTGGCCATGGTGTAGGAGTAACAGTTCGAATATATTTACATGCGTGCACGTGTGTGCGGTATCTAGAAAAGCGATAAAGCCTTTATTTATTCTGATATGAAAATAAAATAAATTTGGCACATCTTCTTTGTTTGTGTGGATTTTCTTTTTTAGTTTGAGGCGAGCAATAAGCACATCACATTAAGAAATAGAAAGAAAAGTGGGGAAACTATCTATCCTATTAATTACAAATTTTGGTCCTATGCCCAAAATAAAATGACATAATGAATCTTTGAGATGTACAAATATCTGATTCTGAGAATAAAGTGAAAAAAAATGTCTTGAAAGAAATAAATGAAAATAGAGCTGGAGTAAAGCCCGACTCTTTTTTTTGTTTTTTTTTTTGTTATCTTGAAAATAAAAAACATTACATATATATCATATATATATATAGAGTGTTTTGAAAAAATTTTTGTCGGCCAGTGCAGCGGCGTTGTATGCTCGGCGATACCACACTCTATTCGAGAATGCTTTAAGGGTATCAACGAAGTTTCCGGCCATTAATATACTTAGGCCTTAGCCTTATATATATATATATATATATATATATATATATATATATATATATATATATATATATATATATATATATTTTTTTTTTTTTTTTTTGAATTTTTTTATTTGATTGATTTTTTTAATACTCGAACATGCTCATGAATATCGCCGGAGCAGGCTAGCTGCCGAGATGGAGGATCATATCCTGAAATATAGCCGCCGGCGAAGTAATGGGAACACTTTATTGAAATGTGTAAATTAATATAACGAGCATATTGCGGCGAGAAACAAAGAAAAGCCAAAAAGGTTTTATTTTATGAGTCTAGCCCTCCGTTTTATTTAAAATAAAACAACTCCCAGCCAGTCGCCTTGTGAGGTTCAGGGATGTCCGCTCCGCACACGCGCGCCCATGGATAGGGAGTGCTTGGCGTGCGTCAGGATGCGGGACACCAACGCTCTCGTTCCACCCTCCCTTGTTTAGGGAAGAGCGAAATCCAAAGTGCGAGAGGAGTCTTTGTCTATGTTATACGTTGGAATGTGCCTCGGTTGCCTTGAGTGGATTTTGTATCCAAAATGGGAACTAAAGGTTTCCTCATGTCAAGTTATCCCTTATTTAGGTGGATAACGGGATATGGGAATGCATTACCTTTCCATTCTCATTCTCCCCTTTTTACGTCGGGGATAATAGAGAAGTGCAAGAAAGATATTGCGGCGCCCCCACATGGATTTATTAAAATGGCCTTATGGCCCAATCGGATCGCTATGGGAGCTATGGGTTTCCGCATCAAGTTATCCCTTGTTTAGGGGATACCGGGATATGGGAATACATCACCCCTCCATTCAGTATCTCCCTTTTTAGGGAGAAACAGGGAAAATGCAAGAGGGAATGTTGCGTGGCCCCCTTTGGATCTGAAAGTTTTTAGAGTCGCCACCTTTATTTTAAGGCAAAATAAAGGAAAACCGAAAAGAAAACCGAGAGATTTTAGAAAAGGGGTTCGGGGGCTAAGTTACGAGTTGGGAAGGTGCTAGGCACCCAGCTTCGCCCTTCGATCTCAAAGCGTTTTTGGTGAAATATGCTCATTGTTATATTAATCTAGCAAATAAATAAGGTCTTATTTTGACAAGGGAAAATTAAGCAGAGATACATTCGTGGCTACATTATTTACGGGACTACTTAGCCGCCTCCTTCCAATAATTACAAACACATTTAAGAATATTTGGCCATAATAATGGCTCTTTTACAAATATTTTCTAATCTAATCAGGCGACAACGGCTTATATTGGCTACATTGTGCGGATTTAAAATACAACTTTTTGAAAATAAATAAAAGGAAAAAATACAAATGAAATAAATAAAAAATACGCCCTTAAAGGTATTACCTTTTAGAGCGGTGGTGTGCTCGCTCTGTCCTCTACGGGAGAGGGAGTCTTTTTTTGATTTGAATTGATCTGGACTGGAATTGAACCTGATTTGAAGCTGAATTTGAACCGGATTTGATTGGATTTGATTGGGGCTTGTCAACTCGGGCGAGTGTGACTTTATTTGGGTTGGTTTTGGCCTTTTATTGGGGCGGAACCTAGACTTAAGTTTTGGCTTTTTTAGCTCGTTACTCGGGCAGAGTAACGGCAGGGTATGTTTATGTGTATTTTGGTGCGTGCGTTTTTATATATTTGTGTGTGTGTGTGTGCGGGTGAGAGAGGGTATATATATGTGAGTGTGTGTGAGAGGGGGATTGCCGAGAGAGAGAGGGAGTATATTGTGCAAGTGTGTGTGAGTGAGGGAGTATTTTATGGGTGAATGGGCTGGGAGAGGGGGTCGGGAGTGGGAGTGAGAGAGAGGCGGGAGTGGAAAGGGAAATGAGAATGAGGGAAATGAGAGAGAGTTAGTCGAGAGGCCTTTTTTCGAGAGAACGAGGAGTATAATATATATATATATAGGGTAGATTAGTGGTTAAGTAAAGGAAGGAGGCGGCTCCCTTTTCCATTTTTCTTTTTCTTTTCTTTTTCTTTTTGTTTTTCTTTTGCCTTTTCGTTTTCTTTTGCTTTTCGATTTTCTTTCTTTTTTTTGTTTCTTTTGTTTTTTGTTTCTTTTTTTTGTTTCTTTTCTTTCTTTTTTTTGTTTTGTTTTCTTTTTGATTTTTGTTTTATTTATCTTTTCGTACCTTTGTTCCTGAAATATACAAGAGATAATTAGTAGTCCATTTTACAATATTTATTGGACAATATAAAATAGGGGTACGAATTTGGGGTGTCTACATCATCACCAAAACAAATATCCAAGTGATCATCACTAAAATTAAAAGAATATCCATGTCCTAGCAATTGTACTACTGATAATAGATTATGTCGAATTCCTGTGCATAAAGAACTTCATGAAGAGTCAATGTGCGTCCATACGCAATTGAAGTTGGTATGAGCCAACTCCTTTGACTTCAATGACTAACTGTTTCCCATGAAAATTCTTCTTGTACCCGCAGGAACTTTTCGATAATCTACAAATCCTTCTCGATCCCTCGTCACATGTTTGGTTGAGCTTGAGTCTACAATCCACACATGGAGAGAGTCAGCAAATAAAATATGATAGCAAACGCAACTTTGCATGGAAATATGATTAAGTGATACCTTCTTGGGCTCAGGACAAGTTCGAGCAAAATGACCCAAGGCACCATAGCTGTAGCACTTTTGCTTAGCAATATTGAAATAACACAAAAGCTAGGATTCTCAAGAGAAAACAATGCAGTTTCCAATGTAGCTGCCGATGTAGCTACAATGGAAGTCACAATGGTCAAAAACAATCAAAACAGCGGAAGACTAAGTAATCAGATAATAAACAAAATGAAACATTTTACCAAAACGATCTACAAGACTATACTTGTAGGCCTAGCCTCAAGGCCACAAAGATTTCACTAAAAAGATTAAACATTTTACAAAAAATATTGTAAAATCACTAAACAAAACACTCTCACAAGACAACAAGTCTTGGAGAACAAAAATCCCACAAAAAACAAGGTATACCAAACGTGGGAAGAAACAAAACAACTTCCTAAAAACTGAACAGGAAGATAAACAGAAAAACAGAATTCAATGCAGCTGCCGATGTTATAACATCAGAAGCTACAATCAACTGCTGCACGTCTGGAAGGAAGAACTGCTTCTGAACGTTTATGTTTCTGCTCACAACTTTTGGCTTTTGGTTTTCTCTCTCAAGCTCTACTCTTTTGTCGTGTCCCAGCTCTTACATATATAGCGATGAGATAACCTACACACAAAGAACAATCCGGCTTCTACAAGGAAAAGGATTAAAGAAAAGGAAATAAAAACTACTTACCATATCTATAGATTTTATTACCATATGATGAAGGACACAAGAAAGCCGGTTGACAAAGGATTCATAAAAAGATTTTGTTTCCAAATATAATGCAACAAAATCTAATTAAAGATTTTGGTTCCAAATATAATACAACAAAATCTAATTAAAGATGTAAATTCCAAAATTACCAAAACTTGTCAAAAATGAATTTTACCATGAAAAGGGAAACAAGAAGTAAAAATAGGCATGACCTATTTTACCCTTACAAATATTCCTTTTGCCTCTACGGTGTTTAGCAATCTTGTCACTTTTGGGGCCCAAATTCTGAGTCTTCTTGCCTTTAGCTTGTTTCTTACGTTGCCCGTGTGGCTTGCGCGGACCCTCAAGGGAAATAAGAGCAAGATCACGAGTCGCAGCACTTATCGCGCGATTCACGTCATGACACTCGGCCTCAAGCTCAACATGACGAGATACATCTGCAAAAGTCTGAATGGAGTCGGTATGAGTCAAGATACGCCTCAAACCACTCCAAGAGTCAGGCAGTGAACGAATCACCGCTTGAACTTGTTGTTCATCAGATAAGATAGAACCAGCAGCCTTAAGATCATGAATCATTCCGGACATCCCGCGTAATTGTTCAAGAATGTTACGTTTCTGGTTAATCTTATAGCTTTCAAACTTATAAGTCAAAGTCCTCAACTTTGTAGCAGAAGTATTCCCATAAATGCGCTTAATGTCGTCCCACATTTGTTTTGCAGTCAGGCAATCCTCAAACTCGCCAATCAGATCATTATGCATGCTACTCAGCATAGTAAAGCGTGCACATCGATCCTTTTTTTTTTCATTTAAGGAATTCCTGCATTTTCTAGCGATGCTGGGCGATTGTCAAATTATCCATCTCTGGTTCTACCATCACAATATCTAGGTTGTCAAGAACCTCTTGCTCATTTAGCAAATACGTGATTTTCTTTTGCTAAACACTATAGTTTGTGCCATCCAATTTCTCACCCTTGTTAAGGTCAGCGATTACATTCTTATAAGTCATTTCACTACAATTTATTGCAAAAAAAAGACATAAGCATATATATTTCGATTCACTTTTGTTCTAAAAAATCAATTACTAAATATAATCACATCGTACACGTAAGGAGGGAAAATCCGCGAGGCTCATAATCACAATCAAAATATGCACAACGTGAAAATATTCATAAATTGATAATTTAAACAAAAGAAATAAGATAGAACAAATCCATCAAGCACATATCATGTACATAAATATTTTCACTACTGAAAATAAAATTGTTGGGTCTCGTATAGTCCCAATCGCAAATTTAGAGCCCAAAACGACAATTAAATATGCTAAAAATGACTTTAAAAAAGTTTAAAATTCACAAAGAATTTTAAAAAAATTCAGAACAGTCCCAAATAGCCCTAAACAGTCACAGAATGACAAAACAACCCTTGTATATTATTTTTGAATTTTTAAAAAAATCAAAAAACATGTTTTTATACACTGAAAAGGCAAAAACAAATATTTACATGTAGAATTTATCAAAACAGAGGCCACCATTGGACTCAGAAGGCTGAAATTAGTCCAGATGTGCCGGCCGTTTCTCAAAAATCGTCATATAAACGCCGCACGCGCCCTCACGCTCCACCTGCGTGTGTGGGCTTCCTTGGACAGCCGACGGCGTAGGGGCGCGTCACCAATGACGTGGCGGCTGATTAGGCGGGGCGCGCCACCGGACGTGGCGTGATGTGGCAGAGGATCGACGTCATGATGACATCATCAAAACTGAGTCATTGTGTGGGTCCTACTGTTGACGTGACAGGTGACGTGACAGACACGTCATCAGCCAACGCGTTGATTGTTGACTGGTCATCCTTCATGTCATCTTCCACGCGCCCAGCCGGAGCGTGAGGTCTACGCGTCGCCTTCCGATGCTCCGATGATCTCACGGACGGTGGCGTTGGACTCGTCTCATCAAGTACTTTCTAGTGATGTACTTTTTATATCGAAAGGAGTGCCACAAAAGGCACGTACATCGAGGCCAAGAGTGGAGGTCGTTTTGACGTCAATTTTTTTAACCCTAAAAATCGATTCGCGAACGTGATCCGCGAGCCAACTTCACGAGGCCATAAAACGTTCATTTTAAGTCCAAATTAAGCATATAATATGTCGTTGGAAAGCCCTCCCGGAGTACTAAAAGTACAGTCCATAAAACCACGATTTTACAGAACATAAACAGGTCATAACAACATGCAAAGTTTCAGAAAAATCAATTTTCAACAAAACTTGGGTTTGCGATATTTTGAAAAATATCCAACGGAATTCAATGAGAATTTAGTATGTTGTTCGCCTCGTCGTAGGGAACTCAGACATATAAATTTTTCTCGAAAATAAAAAAGTTTTACACATAAAATAATAAAACTCATTTGGTTCGTTGTCGGGTAAAACTTTTAAACAAACTCAAAAACAAAAGCATGCAATTCATGGCATAACGATACGAGCAATCAAGCATATAAGTTCTGATACCAATGAAGGATATATCTAAACATATATCACACAAGTTCGATATCAAACAGTAATCATGAGTTACCTTGTGCGAACTTGAATTTCGAGCGAAACGGAAGACTTTCGGTATGAGTTACGATCTTCGTATGTCACGATCAACAAACCTGCAAGTCTCTCTCGTCAGATTGATATCACGGAGCACGGATATCAATACTGGTTCACACCGCAAATCCAAGCCTCTTGATGGTTAGGCTAGAGGGAGTATTTTGGTGAGATAGAATTAGGAGGAGAGAGGAGGGCGGCACAATGGTGAAATCGTGTTCTTCACTTTGTTGGTCTTAGGGTTTTATCCATTTAGTTGTCATATTTATATTATTACCAAGAAACATTATTTCTTGTAGGTTAAGTCAATCCTAAACCTATTCGGATTATGAAACTAATTAACCAATAATAATAATAAAAATATATTCCATGTGGGCGGGACTAAATAATCGGGCCACAAGCCCAATTACTAACAAAACCAATATAAATAATCAAGTCCATTATTATTTTTAATCCATGCACCAAATCAACTAGGACGATAATTTAAGGAAAGATGGAGTATAAGGTTGATATCCCCCCTCCCACTCTTAAAATAATATCCCCCCCTCCCTCTCAAATATAAGAATTGTATTTTGCTTTTATGTTTCGTAGTGTTTTCTTTTATTCTTTGCTTTCCCTTTTTCCCTTTCAATAAATTAGCATTGGGACAATTTTGTTCATTTGAAAAAGTAGCAAGTTATGTGAGATACTTATATCCCATCAACACGAGTAAATATCTTAAGGATTGATTTAGTTATTTGACCATTAAGACCATCTCCAACGCAAAATATCTTAAGGATTGATTTAGTTATTTGACCATTAAGACCATCTCCAACGGTGGTTCAAAGTACCAACGATGAAGCAAATTCATCCTCCAAAGGTTGCTCTATCCTTTGCTTCATTTTGAAGCAACGTGCTCCAGTTTTAGGCAAGGGCAAGCCGCACTTTCCTATTTTTAAATTTTTTTTTGTGCCAATTGCTTTAAAGTTGCACCATAATGAAACATATTTTCAAAATATTTTTTTAGTATAAAATTTGAAGTAGATGGTGGGAGATGGTGTAAGATATTTGGTTTAAAAATTACGCACACTATATTTGTGGTTTGGAAAATTTGCACAAAACTGATGGAGATGCCTAATGAGTTTTTATGTGGAAGTGGAGCGATATAACGGAATATCCCGTGCGGACGGAGATTAGTCTCAACCTCAATTAAAGTCGTGGAAACTTGAAACAATAAAAAAACATCAACATGAGTAAATATTTAATGTAACAATAATACTTCTATCCAATACTATGCAACAAGTTAGTAATCTTACCTTCAATCTTCATTTCTACATCAACTATGTTAATTTTTTAAAAAATATATAATTTGGTCCCTCGATTTAACACCAAACTTTAAGTTTGGTGCTAGGGTTTTAAAACATATTCATTTGGTTTCTACATCAACTATGTTAATTAATCGTAAGTAATTTATTAAATCTAGGGTTATTTTTATTCAATTTTTTTTATGATTTTAAATTTACTTGTTTTGTCCTTAATTAATTAAATGATGAATGGTTATTTGGTGAATGATTATTTTTATCCATCTATTTATTTTATTTTTAAACAACCTTGACTTGATTTTTATAGGCAAAGAGATTTTTTTTTAATGCATATACGGTTGATGTCCACCCTCTCTCTATATACTAAATCCACACACACACCCACACAATTTTTTTTATTTTTTTGCTTTTCTGTTTGCAATTGCTTTTATACTTTATTTTGCTATTGCTATAGTGTTTGCTTTTATTCTTTGCTTTCCCTTTTCCATTTTCCATAATTTAGCATTTGGACATTTTTGTCCCTTTGCGAAAGTAGCAAGTTAATTTAGATACTTTTTTTTTCTCTTAAGGGGGGCATGAGAAGGGATCGAACCTGAGACCTCACACTTTGTGAAGCCACATGTCTACCACTGGGCAACCCCTTAGGGGCAAATTTAATTTCGCAGCAGGGGAGTGTCGAACGCTGAGTAAATATTCTTACGGGTTGGCAAGTTAATTTAGATACTTAGATCCTGTCCAACGCTGAGTAAATATTCTTACGGGTTGGCTTTGTAATGGGGAGGTGGGGGTGGTGATAAGTTGTAAAATAATTTATTAAATTTATTATATTTTTATTTAAAAGTTTGTCTTTGGTGTTTTTTTGGATACAAAATCATTTATTAAATTATTATAATTGATCTCATTTAATGGTTGTTTTAATCGATATTAAAGCTAGTTCGCTTAATCTTTGTTGAAACATTGTCGATTTTCGATAAGACTTGATTGAGGTTTTCAAAAAACTTTCTTTCTATCGAAACAACAATTACGTAAATCATTAACAATATTATTCTGTAAGTGATATATGTATTTGGTTAAGAAATGCCTTATTATATAATTATGTCCGTCAATTGATGTGCCACATATAATTGTTAAGAAAACATGGTATATATATATGTTGTCAGGACCGGCCCTTAGGAGGTGCAACTTGTTCAACCGCACAGGGCCTCAAAATTTTGAGGGCCCAAAATTTTTCAAGCCCTGCTAGTCTTAGTAGTCTGTAGAGTGAATTGCAAAAAAAAAAAAAAAACCTTGTCCTATTACACATATTGCAAATTAAACCCCGTGTTTCCAATTTCGACATATAATACCTTCACTTTTTTTTTTTCAATTCAAACCTTACATGTGTTAGGTGTTAGAAGAGAAGATGGAAATCTGAGTCAGTAGCTTGCGTGGCACTGATGTGGCTGTGACGGAAGTTTTCCATCTGTTTCCCTCCATTCTATTAGAATTCGTTCCATAACAAGCCCTGTGTAAGTCCGGTGGCAACTAAATAAGGCTTGAGGGGGTGAATAGTCTTTTAATAACTTTAAGGGGTTATTTTGAAAACCTTCAAAACTGGCAGCGGAAATGGTAAGTTATCAGCAAATAGAAAAACTATCTATCAGCTGATGAACAAAATACTCTTTTTGTTAATTAGCTTCTTGACACAAGTTTAAGTAGTAAAAGTTTTAAGAATGAATTGAAAAACAAAATATAAAACAAATAAATAAATGGTTCAAGAATGTAACTGACTGACACTTAAGTAGATGGAAGTTGTTTAAGTGTTAGAAATGATTCTATCAGCTAAAAGATAATTAACAAAGTATTTATGAGTGGTTCATAGTATAAACTGCTACGTCCACTATCAAGTTGGTCAAATTTGGATTTTTGAAGTACACTAAGTATATTGAAATTATAAGTGATCACTAATGGATCTGTGTACACTAAAAAACCAGTGTTTGGGGAGTATCATTGAGAAACAATCAAACTCGTGCAACAATAAAAGGTTCCTTAATGATTTGAAATAATAAAGGAATAATCTAAACAGTGATTGTTTAAACAAGAACTAGAAAGAGATTATAAATGAAAGACTATCTAGTTGGTGTTTTTGAGAAAAAAAACTTTTCAAAGAAAGATTGAAGTTCTAAATCAAATGAAAGCTTCAACGTATTGTCTCTGTCTATGTGATTTGAAGATTTGTAAGTTTTATGAAGTCTGCACACACAATTCTAGAAATTGTTTTCTTCAATCCTTGCTCGAGACGTTTTATAGAGATCTTCAAGTTTGGAGACGTTTGAGAGAACAAGGTTGAGTCTTGAATTTCTTGAGGAATGATGATGAAAATCTTTTCATTGAATGTATAGAGATCTTGTAGAGGATTAGAGACTGAAGATATCTTCTAGTATGAAATAATAAAGAGGGTGGTTAGTTAGTAGATATGGTATATTGTAGATCATTTAAAACAGACACAAAAGTCTTCTATTGATAAGACAACCAATAATAACTAATAGTTCATTTGTTTCTGTGAATAGTTCATTTGTTTAAAATATGATGGCCTAATAATAACTAAATATATGAGCGTAAAGGCCAAACATTTGAATCAATACTATTTGGAATTCCTTTTAACAAAAGTGGAGACTTGCAAAAATTCTAACAATGAGTCAGTGTTCAGCAAATGGAGAATTTAATATGCAAAGTAGACCCTAATACTGAGGTATCAACAACTGCTAGTTGTTGATGACTATGTTTAAGCAGACAGTGCAGACTTGATAAAATTCTAAGAAAAACAGCTTGAAAGGTTTAAGCAACTAGTGTTTTAAGTTAGTTGTTTTAACTTAAGGTTTCAAGTAAATCTTAATATGCATGGTTTATACAATCTCCTACTATTTACTTAAAGTCATTCATCCTAAGCAAGAGAACAACAAAATATATAAGCATGTATCAACAAAAATAACTATTAAGTTCAGCTTTTAGAACTTAGAAATTGATCCTTGCAAAAGATGTTAGTTGGAGAAAAATATATAATAATTAAAAGTTAAGCATTTTAAATATTTTCACACTGATGGATCCACTTCCTCAACTTATTGCATTTTTGTTCTTCTCCTTAGATCTTTGAGTTCCTAAAGATATACATCAGCCTTTGTTCTCTACACTTTCTCCACCTGAAGAGCTTTAAACATGACAGACTCAGCCGTTTCTATCCTTGTAGCCCATTCCTTTTGGAAAGCCATAATGGTATTCCAATCATCCATATTGGCTTCTCGAAGAGCGCCAGTTGCTATGACAGCCTGAACTTCAGTGGAGATGGTGCTTCAAATGTTTGGAACAATGGAGTTATGCTGGGTTTGGAGATTATTTAGTAGAAGGGTGTAGTAGTCGAGGGTTGCATTGACATGTAGTAAATCAGGTTGAAGGTTCATAGAGTTCCCCTAAGTAAAGATAAGTAGATGATTAGTATCAGTAAGCGTAGAAGGGCTGGTCTCAAGAGAAATGTGCAGGTTTTGTGTCAGCTTCTGATGAGTCATTAATAAAAATTGTCAGGTTGGTCAGTTGGATGAGAGATAGCGTGACTGATAATCTTTTTTTTTTTCTGTCTTTTGATGGCTGGCCTGAGTGATTTGGAAGAAGTAGGTAATAGCAGCACAAGCTTAGCTCACATAGGAGCAGGTTTAGCAGATAAAGCTGGAGGTGAGGCAACAGGTGGAGTTGTAGCATCAGCAACATGATTGATAGAAGAAAATAGGGGATGATGTCTAGAAATAGATGTTCCTCCTGACTATGACAGTTGTTGTTGGTGGAGAGCCCTATGATGATTCTTAGCATCAATGATGCAAGCATTGATAAACTCCATAGCCATCCTCTATATAGTTTCTAGTTTAGATGGGGCACAACAAAGTAGGTGGTTGTGAGACCCGGAATCCTTAAGCACTTGACTCGGTAGAACGTTTACGTACTTCGTTCTTTCTCGCGACCTTTGAGAGATCCTAAGTATTTGTGTACTTTCTCGGATGCATTCACATTCATAACAACCATGTTTACAAGTTTACATGTGGCCATGACGTTCGTAGTAGTTGTCGTCGTAAGTTTGATTCCCTGATTCGCGATTTTAGTTATCGTGTTGTTGTACGAGTTCGTACTGTTGTGTTTATTGTCGTATTACTCGGTTAGTATTATTTTGACCTTAGGTTTGACCCTTGATGACTAGGGTGACCTTGAGGATTAACTTGGTATTATTTTGGTTTGGTCGTGTTAACGTTTGCACACACTCGTGTTTAATTTTCGGTGTGACTTGTGTATTCTCCTCGGCCATGATAGGTCTGTAGTAATTTGGCCATAGTTTTCTCTAGACAACTCAGAATTGAGATCCGCTTGATGCTTAGTAACTAAACTTCAAGATCTTTCTAACCAAATCTTTTGAGTAATTTTCGGACTTGTATTTCAGTACAGGGACATTTTAAAATTTGATTGAATAACTTATTCTCGGTATTTCCAGAAAGTTGAGTTTTGCCTTGTTTATTGGATTTACTTGGAGACCCTTAATGAATTCAACCAAACCTAAACCTTAGACCTTAATTAGGGTTGATTAGGCCTAAGTGAAAATTTTAGTACTAAGTCCTCAATTAGGGACTTAATCTCTTAAAAATTGACATATAAGAGCTTGACACTTGTTTTCCACTCACTCACTAACCTTTGTGACTTGAAATATCTGTAATATTCCACCCCTTACACCTCCTACCACTCCTTACATTCAACCATGGTTAGAGAACTCAAGTGTGAGAGATTCTTGGTGAGATTAGTGTGTATTTCTTGATTTCCCGGAGATTCGGCCACCCGATTTTTGATTGGAGACCACCCAATCGTAGCTATTGACGAGGAGACTACTAATCCTCACTTTGTTTTCATTTTTCTCAGCCTTTTCTAGGTTAAAGGTATGCTTCTAATCCCATAAATTTTTTATTTTCAATATAATGACTTACTCCCTTCATAATAGTTGTAGTATACATGCTTAGGAAGACTTCTTGTGAAGTAGAAATCTTCATTTCAATAAGTTATAAATCTGGAAATTATGGGGCTGCTTTGTTAAGTTATTAATTTGGGTTTGGGTAAAGCATGAATGTGGTTGTAATTGTGCTTAGGAGTAATTCTTGTGAAGGAACTCATTGCAACTGTTTAACTTTAAAGAATTTTTCATGTTAAAGTTAAATTCTGGAAATTTTGGGGCTGCCCTCTAGACTTAATAAATTGGGTTTGTGTATAGGATTAAAATTGTTTTAAACATGAATTGGAACAACTAATGTTCATCGACTTGTTGCAATTAGAAACTTCAATGAGATAACTAATTTAGGATTTCACCAATTAGGAAAAACCTTAGAAATTCAGTCCTAATTTTGGGTTGTTTTCCAAAAAGTACAGGTACTAATATACTTCATGGAATTTCCTAAAAATATTATATGTTGGTCATGTGTATGTTGAGTAATTCTATGTAAAGTTTCATAAATTTTCGAGTTCAGGAAGTATTTTTAATGAATCACAAATCATGGCTGCGACAGTGAGTCTGAACAAGGGAAACTGGTTATTAACATGATCTTCATGTGATCATAAATTGATGAATACAAATCAATGGGAGTGTTTTAAAATGGAAACATATAGTCTTAAGAATCTAGTTTCAGAGTAGGCAATAATCCGCTCATTTGGAGTTGTGAGGGATTCATGGTTGAATTTAGAAGTTGACTAAGCAAAATGAGTCACATCAGACAACCAGATGTTTAACATGAACTTGAGGTGACTGTATTATGAAGAATACAAGTCCAAATAGAGTACTTTTAAGTGTTAAATTATAGTTTCAAGAGTCTAGTTTCTGAATATATAAAATTCATGAAATCTGGAGTTGTGAGGAATTAATGGTCCAATTTATAAGTTGACTAAGCAGAAGAATCATAACAGAAAAACAGATTATTAGCTTGATCTTGATATGATCATAGATTGATGAATACAAGTCTGAATGAAGTGATTTAAACATTGGCATTGCATATGAGTACAGCTGGCATTTGTTGAGTTTTACGTTGAAGGTGGGACGGTGCATCGTCTTCACGAGTTATGGGATTCGTGATCGCTATGTATCACTGTACTGGATACGGTTCACATACCCCTCCACTGTTGGCCGCAGTGGGGACGTAGTTCCATAGTCCACTCCTACATAACCAGAGGATGCATTTGACTAGAACTATATGACCGGGAAAGGCGCCACCCTTGAGGTGATACCGCTCGGCACTTTGATACCACTTTTTGGGGTATCACTGGCACGATATGATTACAGTTGTGATTGCAGGAGCAATACGACGATAGTGATTTGATATCTTCTCTATCCTTTATGTGGCTTCCTATGGGCACTTACATGATAACAAAGTGTTAGTTGAACATGAGATCCTATTGACCATGTTTGTAACGATTAATATTATTGAGAGACTTGATGTGTATATATATAAATATGCACACTTATACACGATGATTCTGTGAACAACTTGATTTGTATATATATATATATATATATATATATATATATATATATATATATATATATATATATATATATATATATAGAGTTGCATATGATGTTTTTATGGAAGCTACCTTCTAATTCATTTGATTTGTGTTTGAACAGGGAATTATACATGGGTTCATTTGGACGGTTCAGTAAATAAGAAGAAATGATTATCTTGGAGAGTATCAAAACGATACGATGCCTCTTCACGGGTTTTCTGTCATTTGTAAAATGACACCATGATTATTTTTATGTTACATAATTATATATTACATATCTCTTGTAGTAGCGTACTGGGTCATTATGACTCATTCCGTACTTTATTTTCTAGTTGTAATAAATTGGTAGCCGCGTTGAGGTCGAGTAGATCGTGACTGTGGCAGAGCGTAGCTGATCGATAGATCGAGATTAGATTGTGTGGTTTGTGCTAGTAGCAGCAGACTTCCCAGAGTAGTAGCTTGTGGAGTCCTATTTCGTTTTATCATCATCACATATATTATGTACTTTGCTATTCTTGTGAGATTGATTTTGTAAAGTTATCTAGACTTTACGGTCAGGTAGATACTTGGGTGTTTGTATTGATTCTTCCTTGGGTCGACGTGTTGTGTCGTGCCATTGTTCGTGGTTTTAGTATTTATTTCAGTTGTCTCCCGGGCACGCAGTAGCTTTGAGGCTTTTCTTTATTCTAAATTGTTATAGTTGTTGGTTAACCCCGGTATGCTTTAGCCGTGGGTAATTGTTATATCAGGTTAGTCTTTTGTTGAAACACCGGCTTGGAGTACCGATGGTTTGATCAACTTCTACAATGTTGCGGCACGCGTGTGACGACCCGACCCGGACTCGAGATGGAATTACGGGTCGGATCGTCTAAATAGGGGGGGCTAGAAAACATGCAAGGACTCAATTATTTAAAACTAACGTGACGCAACATTTTAGACGTAACACGACTCGACACTAAAAGGTCGGTAATTTAAAAATATTTTCACCTGATAAAACAGTTAAGTAATAAAACCAAGTCTTCGGCGACACTACAAGCCGGAACCCAAGCTAAGCAGTTAATAGAACAAGAAAGTAAATAAGATCTAATGAGATACTCAGTGGAAGACTATACGTGGAGGACTAATTAGAAGATATATAAAGCTCAGCTTACACAAATGTCGGCATCAAAATAGACTTAAAGAACTACCAATTTTAAAACTACAAGTAGCTAACAATAGAACACAAGTACAAGTTGTAAACACATTCCCAAACATAGTCTAAATGACTTGCTTTAAAAACTCATCGTCATTGCCAAAGCCAAAAGAATAAAAGAGGACATCTAAAACCACCTCTTCAACCGCAACGCCGAACCAAAAGAGAAACAAAGGAAGCTCGAACACCGCAAACCTCAACGAGAAGGACCTGCTTTGTTAGGATCTAAAACAGTAAAGGGGAATGGTTAAGTCATAAAGACCTGTAAGCTATCAATCATGCATGTCATGGAAATATGCAACATACAATGCAAGATATCATCACATAAGCATATAGAACATATATCCAAGATACACGTTGTTTTCACATAATTGCTTGAAAGTAAATCACATAGGATAAGGATATATGGAGAACCGGTGCCGCTATGTAGTTCCTGCATACAAGTGCTATCTGGAATATGAGGTGTCAGATGGTTGTGAATACATCGACCTTCCGAGGAGATGCCCGAAATAGACATACCAATGCGCTCTATTGGTTACAACAAAGGGGCTACTTCCCCACTACGGCCACAGTGGAGGTGTGTGTGAAGGAAAGCAATTATGCCAGCTGGACTCATGCAAATGCTAAGTAGTTGTTTACTCAACAAAATCTCAAGTTGAGAACGAGCTCGACAAGAGCAATCTCATTCATGACAAGTAGATATCCACATCAATAAATCAAGTAGGGTTGAGCTCGACAAGAGCGAACTCAACATGTCAAATAGACATTCTATTATATGACATTTAAAATCAAGCATGATGGTCAATACAATTCAAGAGTTTAGAACTAGTATTCTAGTGAAATGCATTTAAGAATATTGTAGGGATTGATCATTGAGTCGGTATTGTTCAATGACTCGCTAATATCAACTCTGTTGAGTCATTTCTATAAATCCAACCAAATAGAGTTAAAACACTAATTGTATTCAAAACTCTTTTCTAAGTTATCGAATCGGTTATACTAGGTCATTAATCCATATAATAACCATAACTAAAAATTATCATAAGCTCCCAAATTATGGAACCCTAGAATCATGATTTCCAAATAATTGTCGAAAGCCTATGATCCAAGAACAATAGTTATTTCAATTATATCATCTAACACTTTTAATTATAGGCTTAGTACCAAAACAAATCAATTGAGTTCATACCCAAATATTCCCATATTTTATAACTCTCTAAAACATGTTATTAACATGGTAGAAATCAAGTAGAGCATGAATTAGACATGGAAGAAGGGGATAGCATGTTATATCTAGCATACAAAACCCTAAGAGGAATCAATAGCTTACCTCAAGCCAAACAAAAGATGAAAGAAAAGAAAAAAAATCAGAGATAATCGATCTCCTCGTCAGTGGCTTCGAAACAGCTGTCTCGAAATCGAAAACGGGTCTTGAAATCTCTTGGAGACCAAACCCTCACACACCATCTCACCAAGACTCTCATGTACAAGCTCTCTCAAGAACAAGGAAAGAAAGAAGGGAGGAAATGACTGGAAGTAAAGGCTTTCACAAACCCAAGTAGATGTAATCAAAGATTAGGGTGAGTGGAGTACACATGACACATGGAGAGTGAGGGAGATAAGGTTAATAAACTTAATTAGACCTAGGTTATACTAATAAGGTTATAATACAATTGATTAAAATCACTAATGGTTTGGTTTTAGTAAGGGTACAAGGGTAATCAATAAGAAATTGCAGAAAATCCTGACATGCTGAAAGCCAATTGTTCGGGTGGCTGGACCAAACATATATGAAGGTGTTCGGTTGACTGGGCCGAACACTTCTAAGAGTGTTCGGTTGGCATGGCCGAACTTATCTCAAGAAGTTCGGAGGTCAGGTCATAAACAAGGCCAATCGGGTCCAGAATTGAAGGTGTAGCACACATAGGGCAAAGGCAACTCAAAGAAGCAATATAACATGTATTAAGATACATGTGGAATGATACAAGAACTCATATAAACTTAGCTAAGTCTATAAAGATCAAAGCATGAATCAAGGTAGGCAAGGCAAGAATACATAAGGAGTAGAAGTCTCATATGACAATTGTGACTCAACCAAGGAACACAACCAAGTCAAACATGTTATGAATATTACTAGCATGTTAAATACACATATTAAACATGTTAAACAAGTATAGTAGACATGTTACACAAGTAGGGTTTGGGTTTTCATAACGCAAGTTTTGTTTTTTTCCCCTTTATGAGATAATGTATCTCTTGGGTTCTTTGGCTTTGGTTTCGAGCTTCATAGCTCGAGACTTCATTTCCTTATTGCTTCCGTTAATTCGTTTTTTGAAATCCCATATTTTATTATGACTTTATATTCATGTTTAGAGCTTGGTAGCTTGACTGTTCGACTCACACTACTATTTAACAAGTGCTTGTCCTCTTCTTATGTTAGTTCCAGCGACACGACCTTGGGATTTCGTGTTGGAATCCTGGTCAGGTCTTGACAGTTGGTATTAGAGCTTATGTTAGCTATAAGCCAGGATAGGTTCCATGGCCAAGGTTGGGTTTGGGTTATCGTCGAGTATTTACCATCGAGTGTTGTGTATTGTGCCTTGGTGGTATGTTCTTTTGTACAAGTGTAGGACTTGGAGTACTATGTTCAGTTGGTCTAGATTTCCGTGAGTCCAAGCTTGTGTCTAGGAGTATTCTATTCCTCCTCTCTCATTGTAGACACCCCAATTTCGTACCCCTGGTATGTAAAATGACATGAAATATTAAGACCTGTTAAAAAGCTAACGAATGTCAAGTTACATGGTCGAAAATGCAAAAAGCAAAAGCAGGATGCATAAACAGTGAAATGCATGGGGGCCTAAGTGCCAAAAATAGGAGGAAAAGGAGGGTCGGGCGTCGCCCATAGCCACTCCTGGCGCCGCCCCAACTTCCACTATGGGTGGCGCCCAACAGTTCCAAAGGCACTGTAGCAATTTGCCTTTTGTGAAATCTCTCAAACGCGCAGTACAAGCCGATGAAGCACATAAAGATAAAACTTAACATCGAAGGAAAGCCTCACTCTCACCTATAAATAGAGGTTCCCGGCTTCAGAATTCACACCCGGTTCACACACAACATTCACCGCACAGTTTGTGAGTTCTCCCGAGAACGTTGAGAGATTTATTCCTCTAGCCTCGTAGCTCCGCCAAATCTCCCCCAAACACTAAAACTCTCAGGCCAAAGTGAAACCTAGTTATCCTGCTAGGATTCTGCCCTATTCCACCGGTCCAAAAATCCCAAAAAAAGTAGTTTCCCTGCCCGAATCCAGACGCCAAATCAGCCAAATGTAAGAAGTTGCTCTGCCCGATTTCCGCCGTCAATAAGCAAACAACAGCAAAAAAAAAAAAACAAGTAGTTGCTTCGCCTAGATCCCGAGGTCGAAAAAACATATTTTAGCCAAAAACTATTTTGAGACCAAAAGGGCGAGTTGGGTGTCTAACCTCTTCCCACCTCGTAACCTAGCCTCCAAACCCTTTTGCAAATCTGATTACATTTGATTTTTCTTTGTTTTTCCTTAAAATAAAGATGACGACTCTGTTATCACATTTTGAGTCCACAATTGAGGCCAGACGTATTTCACGCGTCTTAAAGGTTTTGAAACCACCCGCTTTCATCAGCAGGGGAAAGGCCGTAAAAATCCATGGCACTCATAGTGACGACTCTGCTGGGGAAGTTGTTTTTATTTTAAAGAAAATAAAAACAGAGGGCTAGACTCATTTTTCATAGAAAAATTTCTTAGAAAAAGAAAAAAAAAATTCTTTTATCTTTGGCTAAATATGCTTATTACATTTATTTAATAGTTTGAATATCACATTTTTATATATATGTATATATATTTGTGCAAATAACCGTGAAACTTGCAGCAGCTTTGTTCCGGGTATCGTTACGAATACAAAAAAAAAAAAAAATCGAAAATAGAATTTCGGGCAGGATAACAAAAAAAATTGGGGCTTATTATCGCTTTATTTTATTTTCTATTCTGCTTTACTTACTTATTTTGCGCAAAATATGCAAATATTCTTTTATTCTGTCATTTTATTTTGGGGATTAGGACCAATATGTAATTAATAGGAATAGATAGATTCCCCACATTTCTTTCTATTTATTGATCTGAATGGCCGTCATGCTTGCTCACTCCGTCCTTTCAAGGACTCAAACTAATTAGCCGAGAAAATCACAAAGAACAGAAAGACAGGTCATTAATTGCTTATTTAATGTTTTATATCTGAAAAAAAAACTTTACTATTTTTTAGATACCTCACACACGTGCACGCACGTAGAAATATTCTAACCTGCTACCCTACACCATGGACAACATATCCCTGCATCAACCAACATTAAATGCATATAGATTCTCAGGACACAACATGGACCGATCAGTTTTTATATTGACCAATCCCTATTGCAAAAAAAAAAAAAAGAGCAAAAAAAATGAATTAACATATGCACATGAGCTGACCAATGATTTTTATGGTATTCGACCTAGACCATTTGAATGGTGGATCCCGGAAAGAGTATAGGCCCTCTGTCTGAGATCAGTCCAATGTTGGGGAATCGAACATCAGGTGGAATACGAAAGTCCTATACTCTGGAGAAAGAATCCACCAATCCAGGAATAGTCCCGAGATTGTTTAAAACAAAGCGGATGCTTGTCCGATCAACCTTAGGAAAAATTGATTAGTAATAATAAAATAATAATAAAAGCACATTGTACTTGAACTCAAAATCCTTCAGCCAATCCCTTGATCCCTTCAACCCCTTTTCCTCAGAAAGCTGGCCCAAATTTGGAAAGGAAGAGTTAGTACCGGTAGGTTGATACGGGATACATGCATAGGGGTCAGATCAGAGAATATCAGGGTTAGATCAAAAAGTATCAGAATCAATTCAGAGGGTACAGATTTGAGCAGAATGGCCGCCGAAAATGAATAGATGCGGTGGATGCGTCTGAGGGGCTCGAGTGCGTTCGACTTTGGCTATCTGTGGCTAGATCAAAATTTGGATGCACGGAATGATCATATTAAACCATATAGCAAACCTCATGCAAGGTCCAAGGCCCAGTGGTGAGGTAACTACTTTCCCTGCAACCCCTCAAGAAGCATTTACTTTTCATGCTCCTCTAAACCCAAACCCTTAGCCAAACACTAATCTACCACCAAACACCAATACCTCAAACCCAAATTTTCCACTAAACCCCGATTATCCAAATGTTAACCCTTTCTCACCAAACCAACTATATCCTTTTCCCAACACCAATATACCCCAAAATCTAAATGATCTTCCATTTACCATCACCAATCCACTCCAAAACAGCCCACATATGGACCCCAAAAGCTATACCCAGCAATGACAAGTAACGACCTATTTACATTTCAATAATCTTGATCACCAAACCGAAGCTACAAATAACCTACCTCCTCAAAATTCCTACCAAATACCTCGCAAGGAATAAACCCAGTTATCCCTGATTCCTCCAATTTATACCAAAGCCCAGCTCCTACCAATAACCTACCTCCTCAAAATCCCTACCAAATACCTCCGCAAGGAATAAACCTATTTACCCACAATCCTTCCAATATATACAAAAACCCAACACCACCTCCCACCAAACTAGAGGCAAACATGGAGAACTTAAAAGGAATGATACTCAAAGTCCTAAACCAAGGGGAATTTTCTACATGGGCATTAACATTGCAGCCTTCGACTATATTACCCTCAAAATTTAAAATGCTCGACATAGAAAAATTCGATGAGACTATCTTTCACCTAAAATCTTATTCTACCGACATGCAGTCGAGAGGCCATAGCTTCAAAGCTATGGCCTCCAATTTCCATCTCACCAAGGTAAGGGCAGCTAAGCAATGATTAATGCTAGGGACGCTTTTCTTCTTTTGAAATGATGATATGTAATATCTTAATGACACGCGCGCGCGTGCGCACACCTACGTGAGAACTGAGAATCGTCGCTTCTCTCCGACATGCTACACTAAAATGGCTACTCTCTCAATGGCAATCCTATCTTCTTTGACTATACCCGCTTCACCATCTCTTTATCTCACGACTAAACCATCGACCTCCACACCAACCTACCGATGGCAACTGACACAGCCACGGAAAAGAAACTCCTTAGCTCACAGTTACGAGGTAGGTGGAGGCTACTCAGTCGAAGAATTAGAGAAACGTGGTATAAATAAGAAGAAGCAAGACCAAGGAGACCCGAATTGGGATTCTTCCCAACATGAAGCCCTCCCTTAAAGGTACCAGTGACCAGGTCACCTCCGTTCTCGAAGAGATGGCTAAACTTGTAATTTTCTTCTCACCGCTCAATTTCTGTGTCCAGACGCTCTAATTTCTTACCTTTTCTTTTGGGCATTTTGTCAGTCACCTGGTAGACGGTGAATGTTAGACCTATTCTATTTGGCTGAACTGTAGTCGAAAAATCGAAATACTGAACTCTTCGGAGTATTTGTTTTTGTTGCACTAGATTAGTTATTACTTTCATGCTATTATAACTCCCATGAACTGAAAATTTACTCTGAAATGCCATGGAAATGAATGGGGACGCTCTCTTGCCAAAATTGAGGATTAGTCTCTTACGGGGTGTGTGACGGGCAAACGGTTGTCCTAAAAGGGGCAATACAGTTTTTCTAAGCAACCAGGACTGCTTAGGATTTGGGCGCTTTGGCTGGCACCTCCTTGGCGTTTCACACTGATGAGCTGTAAGAAGGCATATGGATATTTGTTTTATCAATAAATTTTAAAAGCTTAAAACAGAGTATCCTTGTCTTTAATCCTGTTCTGATCACTGTACCTGATTTCCAAAGTATGTGGAGACTTCGGTTGAATTTCTTCTGCTACTAAATAAAGTTGCATATTCCTGATAAGTTGAGGTAGCTTAGTCAAGTGACTATCCTTTGGCAGACAGAGTTTATAGTTATCGCGTGTTACAGTTTCAAGAAAAAACTTTTCTCTGAATGAATGGGTAATCCTGCTGTCACATGAATGCTTATTTACTTTTCTGTTTAGATTTCTATCAATTATCTCTGAAACCAAGGGCTACAATATGAATCCTTTTGTTGTTGACATGCCTATTCTGTCCCTAATGTAGATAGTTGATATTGTCACCATGAATCAATCTTAACGACAAGCGCAAACCTTTTGCTTAAGATTTTATGGGGATGTATTCAAACTAGTTAGGTTCAGGCTTCTAAATGTAGAAATGCTAGCTTGGAGGATCACATTATAATTACTGATGTGCAAGCTGTCAAAAAATTTCATGCATCTCAGTAATGATGTTGACCCACAGGGCATATATCTCCCTCTTTATCCTTGTTCTCAAGCATCCATCATTTGGACTTTCATTGAGAAACCAAGGTATATAAGAATGCTAGTTTTCTCTAATTGCAATTATCATGATTGAGTGTATTGGTTATGCGAGAAGCCACTATTGGAATGCTAAGTAAGCTTAAGATCCTAATTATTTGTTTGATGTCTACATGTGCTCACAGTTGGAAGATGATAACATGGATGAAGCATCTGAGGAAATTGCTGTTCAGTTGACTGCACAAGGAGTGATAGGAAAGCGAGTTGATCAGATGGAGTCAGGATTTATGATGGCCCTGGATTACATGATCCAGCTTGCTGACAAGGACCAGGATGATAAGGTTATTAATTCAACCCTATTTAGGTTTTATGTTTAAGTGCTTTGTAATGTTACTTGCATGATGTTTCATATTTGTTCGTTAATCCAAACAATCAATAAAGTAGAACCATCATTACATTAATATTGATTTTTTGCTGCTGATATGCTGTTTTTGTATGGTCCATTGTCTGTTGATAGCCAGTAAACATTCATTCCATTCACGATATATAGCATTACAATTATATTAGTGTTTTAAATTTCATTTTCTAGACGTGGGACTTGTGCATTCTTGTCTTCTGCAAAACTTGCAACAATTTGATTTGGTAATCTCTAAGACATTTTTTAAAATTCGAGTATCTTTTCGTGTAAGTTATTTTTCAAAGTCAACTCTATACACAATTTCTTACTAGTTTGGGACCGTGTCTAGCAGTTTAGGTTATTCATCATTGTAGAGATATTGTAACAGCAGTGCCTAGGAGTTTGACTTGGTAGATTTTAGGAGCGCATAAGCTCTTTTCTTAATCCATGTTTTTGCTTTTCACCCAAATTTTGTGCGTCACAGAATATTATATGCATGACCTTTCGATAGAATCGTTATTGTAACTTCCACAATTATAACAATTCTTGTTGCATTTGATTAGCGGAAGGCACTCTTGGAGGTGATAAAGGAAGTCGTATTATCTCATCTCACAAAGAAATGCCCCCCCACATGTGAGTACTCTTAAAGTTAATGGGTAGTATGAAATTTTAGCTCAACTAAGGATATTATTTGTTGTGTATTCTTCAGGTTCAAGTGATTGGGCTACTATGCAGAACACCACAGAAAGAAAGCAGACATGAGTTACTTAGGCGAGTAGCAGCTGGTGGTGGTGCCTTTCAAAGTGAAAATGGCACAAAAGTTCATCTTCCAGGGGCAAATTTAAATGAGATAGCTAACCAGGCTGATGACTTGTTAGAGGCGATACTAAAATTTTGCCTTCTATGGTATTTAAATCCATAATAAAAAATTAAGTAGTTCCCACTTTCCCCTTTCACTCCCAATTGCCTCTTCTCTCTGCAAACATAAATTACGTATTGTTGTTGTTGTTGTTGTTTTTTTTTTTTTTTTAAAGTTTAGTTATGGATCTCCACGATTCTGTGGTGGTTACAATATATTTACATGGTCTTACAGAAAGTGGAAACCAATATCTTGGAAAATCAAACTAAATTTTCATTTTCATGCTTGTTTGATTTTTTATTGTAACAAATGTATCATGGATTGGAGCAAAAATTTTGTGCCTTTACAAGTATCTAGCTTAATCTATTTCAATTCCTCAGTACATAACACTTTTATTCTTATTGTAAAATCTAGCAATGAAGGGGGGCATGGATTGTATGGTTTGAGATTGTCTAATTATGTGCATGATGAATTTTTTTGGGTTCAGGTAACAGAGCTACTCTGAAGGCTTTTTATAGCGGGTCTGCTTGTAGTACTGTGAATAGAACTGCACTATTTGGCTCTCCTTTTTTTTTTTTTTGGGGGGGGTGTGGGGTGGGGTTTGCCCTGGGGGGAGGCTGATAGGTGATAAGAGCTTCTACTGGACCTTTCTTCTGGTAACCTCTTTGTTGTGTAATGAAAAAGTAGAATTAGGTTTTCTCGTTTTCCTTTGGTTATGCTACTTCACAGGTACATCTTTGTCTTGTTTATCATGTGCAAATTTATCAGTGATGTCATTTGAGAAGATGGGCAACCACTAGTATTATCACATCATCTGAAGTATCTAGAATCGTGGCGTTGATTTCTTCCGTCATCATAATTAGATTTTATAAGATTATATCACAGTCGATGCTTAGTGGGTCATCACATGTTAGGCATTCAAGTACCAGATTGAACCATCCTTAATGTACTCTAGGTCAATTTGTTTTGGATGTTTTTATTGTTTAATAATTGCATGAGTTGGATGTTTGCGATGGTATGATATTTGCATCAAGTACATTGTGAACCCAAACCTCTCTCTCTGCCCCTTACGATAATAATCATGATTGTTGTAGACGATGGAAACACGGCCTGTTGTTCCTGATAGAAAGCTGCTTGCAAGGCTTGTTTTGATCAGAGAAGAAGCTCGGAATATGATGGGTGGTGGAATTCTGGATGAAAGAAATGACCGTGTTTTCACTACGCTTCCTGAATCAGAGGTGTGCTACTGTCCGAACACCTGATATCCTGAATAACATGATATAGTTTAGATTCACTCCATGTGCCAGAGGTCTGCAACTGTCTGAACACCTGACATCCTTTATAACATAATTTAGTTTAAATTTACTCCATGAATCAGTGGTCTATAGATGCTGGACCATTTGTTATTTTTGATAACATGAAGATGCATCACCTTTGATTGCTTCTCTGGACAATGTGTTTGAGAAGTTCCTAGTTTCATATTATATTTTTCTGGAAAGATTCACAATACTGTGGGTGGCAATTTGTGCCCATGCCCATTTGCCTGCATTTTAAAGGGTATGGGCATCAACAAATTTTCAATGGACATAAATGAAGAGTGCCAATAAAAGCCCAATTTCATTTATGGCATAAATGGACGCCCAACTTCTTACAAATTGTATATTTGTATTTAATGATGAATTCACAAGGATATCTGATTAAGAAAATTAGGATCTTAAACAATTACTGTGCTACTTTATTAATTTATTTTTGTGTGATTACTTATAAACTCTAGGACTGTACCCTCAGTTTATTTTGGAAAGATCATTTATGTGAATACAATTTGTAAAGAGTTGTAAATATTTTGTGGCAGAAGATGTAAACACTTAACAGTCTAATCATGTGATTAGCAGAAAGTTTCATATATATATGTGTGTGTGTGTGTGTGTGCGTGCGCGTGCTATCGTTACTTATTTGGTTGAATTTAGATTTCTGAACAATAAGAAACATTAAGTTCTATAAATATGAATGTTTTGCCAATTCATGTTGTCGACCTCAAGTGATTGGAACAAAAAAAGACTCGAGTTAAGTTGAGTTGTATATAATTCTTGCTCAGCTAGGGAATGTGCATGTGTTTGACCCATCTGTATTTCTTTTTCCAGGCTAGTGTCACAGGGCTTAAACCTCATCCAGTGCGCCATGGCATGTTTCTCGAGACTGTCTCCAAGGTAATTCCTATAGAAATTTCGGATAATGCTAATTCAAATTTAATGAACAAAGATGTGCCAAGAATGGACAGAAGAGTTACCTTCATGTTAATGTTCACCAATGATTCCTTTTAATGGGTGAACTTCTTGGACATGTAGGTGCTTGGAGGCATATATGCAGGAAATGTCTCTGGCATGACGGCCCAGCATCTGGAATGGGTAAATTTCTCTTTCTCTCTCTCTTTCACACACACACAAATGAATTCCAAGGTGTAGTCTGTCCGTCCGTCTGTGTGTCTCTCTCTATTTCAAGCACAATTCAAGTACTGGATGACGTTACGTTCAAAATGATAATATTTGGGATAACTAATTCTGTAAAGAATCTAATCGAGTATCAGAGCTTTATGCCTATTACTACCTATGATTGAACCGCGTCAATCTCTTCCAATTCAATGATTTTGTACATTGCATCAGTCAATTCGGTAAAATTATTTTTGTGCTATCATTGATCTTCATGCTGTTAAAGTTTCATCATCACTTGGCATACAAGGCCCTGACCTCTCCATATACTTTGTCTGTGCATTCAGGTGCATCAAAATACACTTCAAGTTCTTCAAGAAATTGCATTCTAGCTATACTCTCTCAGTAAAGGCAACATGTGTGCACATTTTTGATCGTTGGCTCAACCAGAAGGTAATATGTAGGAGGAAAATTGTTAACCTAAAATTATTCCGCAGACTAGATACTTGAGGTGCTGTATATAGATATGCAATGATCATCATCATCAGAGGTAGTTAAAGTTTGAATTGTTACATTACAAAAGATTGCAGAAGCTTTAAAAACTGTGTAAGGGCATCCACGATGGTGATTCTTAGAGCAATTCCCAAATTGCTCAAGAATTATACACCATTGTGAGTGATTCTTTCGGAAGAATTCCCAAAGCAAATTCTTGATTAATAATCAGTGAGGGGAAGAGAAAGAGAGAGCCGCGTGGCGGCCACTGCACAAGGAATAAGGGTGCGGGCACTACACACATGATTGGGAGAGTTGTGGAGTCTTCACCGTGGGCAATGGCTGTCGTCTTTTTAATTTTTTTATTTTTATTTTTTGAAGTCATCTGTTGGAGAATTGAATCGTTTTTTATTCATTATAAGTATTTGTTATTTGTATGAGTTCTTTGTTTAATATGTAATATTTAATGAAAATTATAAATTAATACCTTTGTTTTTAAATTTTATTTGTGATATTTAATTGTACAACTAACATTATAAAACAGATTAATTTATTTATATTGCATATTTGAATATGCTATATTAATAAAAATAATTAACAAATTAATTTATTTATTAAACAATATACATATTAAGTATTAACTGTGTTAATAGATTACTAGCCAATTAATACAAAAATATAATGATTGGGGCATTCCGAGAATCGAACTCGGGACCTCTCGCACCCAAAGCGAGAATCATACCACTAGACCAAATGCCCTATTGTTAATTCAGTTATGTCTCATTAATTATGACATTGAAAATGATATATATACAGAAAATGCAGAATACAGAAAAATGTAATGTGCATTAATATGTTATACAATACAACTATCTATGCATCGGTAGTTGCATATTGTACAGTACTTTAATGTAAAATGAGTTTTTCTTTTTCTTTGGGTGTAGCAGTACTCTCGAGTCTCGTGCATTGCCTTTGCCTTTATCTTATATTCCCTCGTTCGAAGATAAGTTTTAATTTTTAATTTTTGTTTGTTTCAAAATAAGTGTTTATTTTTGTGTAATTTTATTGGGGTGATACAAAATAAATATCGCCCCTTTATGCTAAATACAACTCTTTTTTTGCGGGAAAGACTAAATTGCCCCTCAAGTCTTTATAAACAAATTTACACTCAAACAAAAAAGAAGCATGATGAAAATTATGAGTGCAACCGAATGAAGGTGGCACTCACAAGCAGCGCCATACCATCCACTGGCGTCAATAATGATAGCGAGCGCCACCGCTTACTCGTGGCACTCATGATTTTGAACTAATTTTTTTGGGGTTTAATTTAATCATGAGCACCGCTAGGCACTCACCGCTCGTGCCGCGGACGATAATAGTGAGTGCCATTCCCAATTGGTGAAACTCATGATTTTCAACCATTTTTTGTGTTAGAAATTAATATTTTTAGAAATTGGTGTGTATTTTGTGCTTAGAACTCTTAAAATAAATTCTTGATCAATATTTTTTATAAAATTAGAAATCAAGTTAGAAATAAGTGTTGAATTTGATTTGGTATGTGTATTGCAAGTAAAACTCATAAAACAATTTTTAGAATTTGACTTTGATTTCCTAGTTCAAGCTTGTAATGTTTTAGCGTTAATGCTAAGGGATTAATGCACATATACTACTAAATGACTTAAAAGCAAGTCTTTAATTTTAATGAAAAACTAAAAACAATGGTGATAATCGGGTCGGTACCATGCGTTGGAATTATAAACGTAAAATTCCATAATTATTTTAAAAAATCGCTATAGTGCACTTTTTGAGGAAAAACGATGAAAATACACTTAATGAAGGAAATGCGTGCACACAAAGCCATTGTTCCAATTTGTATGTCAGTAAAAAAATTTGGGGCGTCGTTCAAAATTTTTTGGGCGTCATTCATCAATTTCGGGCATGATTTTTAAAAAACGATGTCTAATTAACTAACAGCGAGACATGATTTTTAAAAAAAGATGTCTAATTATTTATATACCGAAGTAGGATCTGATGAAACGATGCCTAATTAAGTACCACTGAGGTAAGATTTGAAAGAACGATGCCTAATCAAGTAATATCGAGACAAGATTGAAAAAATAAATTGAAGTATGTCACCATATTAAATAAACGACGCCTAATTAGTAGGACCGATGCATGATTGTACGGAACGATGCCTAATTAAGTAACACCGAGACACGATTGGAAGCATTGATACCTAATTATTTATATACATGGGCATGATTTGAAGGAATGATGTTTAATTAAGTAACATCGAGGCATAATTACAAATAATGATAACTAATAAATTAAAACCGAGGTATGATTGTAAGGAACGATACATAATTAAGTAACACAGAGACATGATTGGAAGAATCGATGCCTAATTTTTAAATCATTAAAACACGTGTATTTTTAAACCGAGGCAGAATAGAAAAATTTGTTGCCTAATTAAATTACATTGACACTGAATTGTAAGATACGAGGCAAAATTGGACACACATCATAGACAACGACACTCACATCATAGGCAATGATACACACATCATAGGCAACGATTCCCAAATTGGATTTGTCTGCAAGTGATTTCTTCGGCTTTTACCCACATGTGATTCCATTTTATTCCATGTGATTCCATTTCTTGTGATTCTAGTACAAACTGAACACTTAGATTACAAAATTACAACGGAGATTGGACACAAATGTTCTAGGTCTGCTCCATATGAAATGAAAAACGTGGAATGAAATTAGCACTTTGATTACAAAATTACAACGGAGATAGAAGCAGATGTTTAGCCCAATCCTCTTCCTGATGAACAGATGAATAGATGAACAGATGAACATATATGATTTTAGAAAGAAAGAGCTTCAAAGGGAAAATGAGATCAGGAATGACTATGTGATTTTGGAGAAGAAAGGACGGTAGGAGGAGGGACATTTTAGGAAGAAAATAACAAAAATGTACTTATGTGGTCGAAAAAAATAGGGTTCTTGAGCGATTATAATTTCAGAAAAGTGTACCGACCGGTAATTATTCCTAAAAACAATCGCTTATTTTGGAAGGGAGTACTTATTTCTTGAAATATTGGAGGCCTTATTTTCACAATATCCAGAGCACCTACATATTCAAGATGGAATAGAAATAATGTAGTTATATAAACATGGCTGGACTAACAGTTGTCGGCTCTCAAAAGACTAAGTACTAACCTTACAAGTACAAGTACTAAATAAACAATCACAAGTCTTACTACACATAGTGAAGTTTATATAACTTCACAATCATCCTTTCCAAAACCAAGGCTACAAAATATAAACTAGTAGCAACCTCCTCAAAAGAACCACACGTACTGTCGTAGACTCGGCGGATTCCTTCGAATCACTAGCTCGACTCAAATTTAAGGAAAACAAAGTAAATAGAGTAAGTCGTAAAGACTTAGTAAGCTATTAAAGATTCAATGTCATGACATGGTATTATGCTCAAGTGAAACGTGCATGTATCATATCATACTCATAATATAACATTCCTCAACATAAGAGAATTCTATCAATAGTCGCATAGAACATCGTTCTTGTTCTACATAATTCATCATAAAATAATTCATATCAATAGAGTATGATTCTTATTCCCAATATGTATAACATGTTATCTTCATATTGTGACATTTCATCAAACCATCATCCACATAAACCAATTATACCGTAAGTCTCATAGTATATCATTCCACATACTTGTACAATAAATCTTATAAAGGAGACTATGGTTTCCATTCTAATCATAAATAACATGTTATATTTCTAGTAAAACATTTCATCGTACAATCATCATCTCAGGCAAAACATATCATGAGTTACATAGCACAATAGTTCACATAAGTGCTCGTAATATCCACTTCCACCGTGTAGCTCCTGCAAAACACGTGTCATTAATGTGTCCTCGATATCCCTGGTATCGACGTCCCCGAGACATTCCCCGCTCGAGTTCCATAGCTATCAAGGTCATGTGTATTACTATGACAATGATCAACTACATCCCCACCGTGGCCATCGATGGAGGGGTGTGTGTAAACCTGACACTGCGATCCATTGCAATCACGAATCCACAATTTGTGAAGACAATGCATCATCCCGCCAAAGACTCAAACAAGACGACGTCAGCTGGACTCAAATGCAAGCACACGTAATATATACTCGAATGCTTAACCAAAGGAAAAGTACAAAAAAGCGCACTAATCCAATCAAGTAGGTATTTACTTTTCAATCTCATAGTTATGCATTCCATTGCTAACTAGCGCATAAACACATTAGAGCAATAATTCAAGTCTCTAATTCCCAAGTGTTCTTCATACACTTGTAAATGCTTGGAGGCTTGACCTCCATCAAAACTATTCCAAATTTCGTAGGATCTCAATATGTAATTCATTATATTCATATTAATCCCATAATTGACTTCGTTGAGTAATTTCTATACTTTCCAAATTCTAGGGCGTATAAACTATTTGCATTATAACCCTCCTATGTTCATTAGCTAATATTCATGACTAAGTTCTCAAGGTTAACAACATTGTGTAACCCAAATAATCCACACATACCCAACAAAATCCCCAAACATAGTTCATAGATCAACACTTGTTAATTAGAGTCAATCATCACATTTCAATCATGTACCCCAAGATAAAAATTTATCTAGCATGCTTTCAACGAAAATAAAAATTCATCTAGCATGCTCACAACCAAGATATAAATTTATCTAGCATGCTCACAACCTTAAATATATGATTTAGAGTTGAACAACTTACTTTAATATATATGAAGATCAACCTAATCAATTAAAGTCAATCATTACCTTTCAAGCATGTAATCCAAAATAACAATTCATTTAACATGCTCACAAGCCTTAATCATACAACCATATATAACTCCATTAATTCTTAAATACTCAATTGAAACCCCCACAATGTCTCATAATACAAGTAATATCATCTAGTGTATAAGAATCATGTTCAACCATAGATTTCTAGGCAATTACATAACTATCATGCTCAAAGTCTAAGCTTACAAAATGGAGCTTAATAACATACTCCATTAATCATAGAAGTTAACCTACACATGATTCTTAACAAGTTCACTCTTCAAAACACAAGATAAAATCACACAAAGCATACATGTGTACTCATTGTCCTCAAATAACAAGCCCTTTGTTTTCCTTAGGGTCAATGAGTCCAAAATCCAAAAGAAGAAGAGTAGTAGCTTACCTTCAACCTTCACACAAACAAGAAAACCAAAATACAATCGGTTAGAAATGGAGTAGATGAGAAGGGCTTTGATACTATGGCTTGGTCTTGAACAATGGAGAAGATGAGCTATGAAAGCTCAAGCAAAACACTCCAAGAGCCCTAGTTTTCTCCCATGGAAGCTCTCCCACGTTTTTTGGGAGCAATGGCTGCAAATGAGGTCCCAAAGGTTGTCTTGTGGCTTAAAATGGTCAAAGAGTGAGTGAGACAAGTGTCAAACCCATATGGTAAGTTGTAACCAGATTTTTTGTGGCTAATATTCTCTAATACACCCACTTAATCACACTTAAATATAAGAAACCATGTTAGGATAGGATTATGATCATTTAGGAAGGTTTAGGGAGGGATTAGAATAGGTTTTAGTAAGGATAGGATAGACAATTTGATCCAAAAACCAAAACAGAGCAAAGCTGTCACGGGGGACCATGCGCTCGCTTGGTCACCACACCATGCGACCGCATCCCCTTAGTCTCCCTCTTGGACTTTCTCTGTCGACCTTGTGGGGGCAAGGTCCTTCCCCCATGCGGCCGCAAGTCCTGCAGCTCTAAAAAGGTCTATATTTTAACCCTAAAAGACCCCAAACACTTGGCCAAACCAAATGAGGCTTAAACCTCATTCAAAGTGAGTCTAGAACTCCCACGAAACACACACAAACAACTCATGAGACAACCCAGATCGAAACTGAAATAAGGCACAATAACGTGCTAACGAAGTGAATAAATGAACTAGCGATCAAACAAGCAATAATATGAGACTTAAAGCAAGTCAAGAGGGCAATGAATAGGTTTGAATACTTCTAAGAAGTTAAACAACAACTCGGAGAATAATAACTCCAAAATACGAGACGATCACACGACTCAATCTCAAACTACGCGATAAAGACGAACGCTATCTTTAAAGCATCCAAATCATCAATAGACTTAAGGGACACCTCAAACTTGAAGTCTAACACATCTAAACAAGTTCATAACAATCATGTAAAGACCCAGGATCTGACCAAGGTCACGAATACAAACAATGCAAGTAAACTCTCAATCGAGTCGCATTCCGACTAACGTCGAGTTACGACTTGTGGCTTTAGCAAGTCAACAACTATGGAACATATCTTAATAGTGTTTTGGTCTCAATGTGGTCACTCACACACATCTAGACTCTCTCACAAACCAAACACGCAATCGACAAAGGAAGAAATGTGAGCATCGCACGCAATTCAAGCTAACCAGAAATCGGGGTATTAGAATTCCACCTATTAGTGAAATCCAAGTTCAATACATTTACACAAATAAACTTTCAATAGGATATTCAAGAGTAAATCATGATTTTAGTCAAGATATGAAATATGCTTACTAAATCATATTCGTAAAACAAGTAAGAAGAACTCAATCATTAACAAGGATCATAATCATGCTTCCTCATATCACAATGTAAATTAGAAATAGGAATTCACATTGCCAAGAATTGATACAATTACGTCTTATAAGTTATAATATTGAAATAGACATGGAAGGTTATTTCTAACATGATACAAGCTAAGTTTCTAACTTAATACTCACAATTCACATAATTCTCGAGGCTACCTAGATTGTCTAGGTTTACCAAGTAACAATGTCACAAGCTATTCTTTCCACATTCAAGTCCTTGAGGGTTTAAGATAAACCATGTTGTAACACTACAAGACAACATTGAAGTTTTCTAAACGATAAGGGCCACGAAATACACTCAAAGGATAAACTCATAGGGTATAGTCAAGATTTTTTAAAGGTGTCCGGGCGATACTAATTCGCAAGACCGAGGCAATACAAGTGTGTCTTAGAAAACAACTTAGTTATCTTAGTGACATTTCAGGTAGATTCTAAATGTAGAGTGCTAAGGTATATAACATCCCAATTCCAAATCATCCAGTAGACGGATTCTCTAATTCACCATCTTGGATTCCTCACGATGTTCACAAGATTCTCAAACAAAGCTTCTAGCGGGTCAAGGTGTGTTCATGCTTTCAAGGCGACTCTCGTGAGTTGGGGTTCCTATCATATAAAACTCTAATTTCCAAGGGTCCAATATAGTCTAGATTACATTCTTACAAGACTTAGGACGTCCTTTGAAGTCCACAAAGTATCAATAGTCTTAGTTCATAATTTGACCATTTCAAACGTCCTTCACTCAAATCACACATTTGTGACCCGAGCATCCACAATCCAACGACTAGCGATAAATTCACACTTAACATCACACAAGGACTTCAATTAAAGTCCTAACTCATAAATTAACACCAAACACCAAATCGGTCTCATCCTAATAATTCTCGAGATCTCACCATTGAGATCTGACGAATATGAATAGTCTTGGGGATTTATCCCTAGGCTCAAAATAACATTTTAGGGATGCAAAATATTCCGTTGAGTTAGTTTACAAACTTTGCAAATTCTAGGTCAAATCCAAATTCAGGATTTAATAATCTTCCGGGTTTCTAAACCCAATAACAAATAATTTTATATTAAATTACCCCCATAAACATAATAAACTAATAGAGATTCAAAACCACATGTTCATTAATCAAAGCCCCAACTAAACACATCATTTAGACATGCAATAACATGAGAAATCAAAGAAGAAAAGCCTCTAACAACCTATCATCATTTTAAACTAGAGAGGGAAAGTAAATGGTGTAGCCACGTACCTATTTCGACCAACAAACCTATTCGGATCGAAGGAAAGTGTGCTACTTGCCAAGGGCTTCGCGATGGCGGAGTCGAATCAAAGATCGGATGAACGGATCTCTTGCGATCGGCAAACACCTACTAATCTCACCTTCATCTCCCACACTTTTCTTTCTTTCTCTCTCTCTCTCTAAAAGAACCCAACAAAAGCAATGGAGGAATAAAAAATGGTTGTCAAATTGGTTTTCTCCCAAGTGTGAAGTCACAAAAAGGTTCAATCCAAGTGAAGTGAGTTATTAAGCATCCCACTAGCTGAATAATGTATGCCCTTGATTAAAACTCATCTAAGGCTAGGAATGGGTCTAAATTGAGTCAACATAGGTGTGTAGAACCGAATTGGGTCAAGCCTGGGTCAAGGGTGCAAGAGGCAAGAAGCAAAAACATTAAAAATCTCGAAGTGACTGTAACAGAGGGCATGCGGCCGCATGCCCCACTTACCTTGCGACCGCAAGGTCCCTAGCCCCAAACTCTGGCACTCTTTGTGTACCTTACAAAGGCATGCTCAAAACATCTTGCGAGGGCAAGGTCTACAGGTCTCAAAACTCTAATTTTTGGCCTAGAATGAACCCCAGACACCTCAAGCAATCAAAGAAGGTAAACCCACACTCAAAATACATTCATCCAATGATTCAACAAATACAACCACACTATAATAACCATGTTACAGGTTAAGGAATGAATTAGAACACTTCTACAAGATCGCACTATGATTCACGAACATTGAAACTCCAAATGACCCGATGTACGTAAGATTCAGTTTTACGCATCGCGATAGGGACGAATGCGATGCATTTAACATCAAAAAAATAGATAGACTTAGGAAAACTATCCCCCATGAAGTATAACACGATAAACTCACTCAAGACAAACTAGCGCTGTTATGGAAGTTCGGCATACATCACAAGGACATCAAACACGAAAGGTCGGGGTCTTACATCCTCAACACCTTTAAAGAATTCGTCCTCGAATTCACAATTCTAGTTGGGTAGCTAGGGTTCACTTTGGCCGGAGAGTTTAAGTGTTTAGGGAAGATATTTTTCAGTTTGACAGAGCTTCGGGGCTAGAGAGGAAAACAACCTCGGCGTTCTCTCGGGAGAACTTCACAGACTGTGTAGTATAATTTTTCACACTGCGTGAACTATGTGTAAACTGTGAGTTTTCACTGTCGAATGCCTCTATTTATAGGCTGAGATTGGGCTTTCCTACGCAGTTAAGTTTGATCAACTGTGCTCCAACGGATTGTACCGCGTGCTAAAAAGGTTGCACCAAAGGCCAATTGCACCAGTAATTTGGGACATGTGGGCGCTGCCCATAGTTCTTGCGAGCGCGGTGCCCAGAATGGATGTGGGCTGCGCCCACAACCTTTTCTTTTATGATTTTTGGCACTTTAGCCCCTACAGTTCACTGTTTATTCATTCTTCTTTTTCTTTTGCATTTTCAACCCTGTAACTTGACATTTGTTAGTCCTTTTAACAAGTTTTGATATTTTATGACGTGTCATATAACAAGGGTACGAAATTGGGGTGTCTACACATGTCTTCGCAACTTGCTTGACATGCCTACCGAGAAGACAAAAATCTATGGAGTAGTTGAAAGACCACACCTGGTGTTAGACGCCTAAACCATGCAACGTGCCATTCACTCACACTAGCATTAAATGACAACATAAAAATTCCACAAAAGTTCAGTTGACTTACAGGTCAACCAAGGAGAAGCTGTCATGTCATTCATATCTCCAGGTATAAATATAGGACATTCCTCTTATTTATGAAAAAGTAACTTTGATAACCAAAAACACTTATCACATTTACTTCATGATTCACATCTGGGTTTGTATCGGGCAACCCCTGACTCCTTTAATAGCGCTGTTCATGTTAATAGGTCAGGACTAAAGAATACTAGCTTATAAAACCTACTCACCAGCTTTGCTATGCACCTGAACAAAACAAAAAGTTCACCAGCATTTTGGCATGATCAGGAAACAAAATTATCAACAACTGAGATACGTGCCTTGACAAACCAATTACAATGATCACTGAATTTCTTAGCACATTCAACAATAATTCTCTGATCGGTCACAAAAGAAAACCATGTTTTTGCAATCTTCATCATTCGATAAACAACGATTGACATGAGATCCCATGGAATATTTACAACTCAAATTACCATATTCAACATTGAAATATTTACTTATTACGAATTGAACTAAATCATCAAAACTGGAACTTTAAAAACAATAGTATCTCTCATAAATGTAAGCAAAAGTATAATGAGTTTACCCATTAGATTCACAAGAATATGATTGGAAAATAAAAGAATCATATATTAAAATGATATGAGATTATCGATTGGATGCAAGACTCCTCTGTTCGAATATGAACGTACGCGAATAATAAATTAAAAATAATAGCAGCGTAAGACAACTGAACGAAAAGACCTTGATGGATGGAGGGGCATTTTTGAAAGAAAAAAACAAAATTAAACTTTTGCGGTTAATAAAAAGAAAATAGTACTTCAAACGGGTACATACTAATAAAAGGGGGCCGGCTTTCAATTATTCCAAAACAAAATGGATGGAGATATTGATTAGACAGAAGATAGGTAGGTATTTTGGGCTTTCATAAGCTGTCCATGGCTAACTAAGTTATGATGGGCTTAAAGCCCAGACAGAGTTAGAGGTGGGAATTTTGTTGAGTATTATGAACCCTACTGTATATCCTTTCTTCATCCTTCTTTACTCGGCGATTTCCGACTGAAAAGAAGAATTCCTCGGCGAATTAGGTGAGTTCATGCCCCTCTCTCTTGACTCAAATATTTATTTGCTCTTTCTTTTTCATTTTTTTTAGTTCTTTACTTATCAAAAAATAATAATATGGGTTTGTTAATTCTCTGCTGCAATCACAAACAAATTAATGGGTTACCCACCAAGTATTTATCCACACAAAAATCATCTGAAAATCAACAAGAACAGCCATTTACAGTCTCTTACCTCATAGATTATTGTGGGTTGTCTCCAAAAATTGCCATTTCTGCCTCCAAGAAAGTACATTTTACAACCCCAGATAAACCCGACTCAGTTCTAGCCTTGTTTCGAAACCATGGTTTTGAAAAACCCCACATTTCTAAAATCATCACTAAAAGACCAAATTTGCTTGTATCCAGACCTGAGACATCATTAATCCCAAAACTTCACTTCTTCCGTTCTCTGGGGTTTTCTCAAAGTGACATTATAAAGCTTTTTTCTACAATGCCCCATATACTCGGACACAGCTTAAAGAATCGAATTATCCCGCGCGTTGATTACCTCAGGAGTGTGCTTGTTTCTGACGTTGAAGTCGTTGCTTCCCTGAAATCTGGGGCAGTAAATTTCCCAGGTGATATTCGCCCGAATGTGGAAGTCTTGAGACAGGCGGGAGTGCCTTATCATGTGATTTCATATTCGTTAAGAAATAATCCCTATATATTCAATCAGAATAGTGACCAATTTAGTGCCAGAGTAAAGGAGGTTATGGAATTAGGCTTCAATCCATCACAAGTATCATTTGCACTAGCACTCTCTGTGGTTAGTCATATGAGCAAATCAAAGCGGGAAAGTAAAGTGGAAGCCTTTAGGGGCTGGGGTTGTTCCGATACTGAGATTTCTGCTGCATTTAGATACTTCCCTCAGTGCATGCTTATATCTGAAAAGAAGATTATGAGTGGGATGAAATATTTTGTGAACGAGATGGGCCTCAAGCCTAGTGAGGTTACCAAAGATCCAGCGGTTCTCAGTTACAGTTTGGAGAAGAGAGTCATCCCAAGGTGTTCAGTTGTTAGGTATTTGCAATTGAAGGGCTTCTTGAAAAAAGATTTAAGTCTTCGTGGTTTTCTCCGGCTAACTGAGAAGCAATTCTTGGACAAGTTTGTTATCAAGTACAAAGGACAGGTTCCTGAACTACTTAGCATCTATGAAGGCAAAGTTGGGTTCCCAGAATAAGGCTTTGGACCTCAAGATTTATGTGGGATAGCACAACAATTTGAGCTGGGAATTGTGCTGTTTGGACTGAATTTTGTGCAGATCAGGAGCGAAACCGATTCAAGGGTGATCAAGGTACGCTCCTTAGTTCTAGAGTTGAGATTTTATAGATTGGTTTGCCGCACTAATTACTCATATTGTAATGTCACTGCGATTACACCTCTTCTTAGTGCTGTCTGTTATCACAAAAGTGTTCATTCCAACTTACATAAGTTGTTCTTTGTTTTTTTGTTGTTTTTTTTTTTTTTTCTGGTTTTAGATGTATTTGTATAGATGTATGATCTTATATGAAAAATGTCAGTAGGTCCTGTTTGTTCCCATATTCAGGCTGTCGATTTACCTCTATTTACTTGCCCCTTCTTCCCCCACAGCACAAAACCCCCCACAAGAAGGACCTCAGTTTGTGGTTGGCATTGAGGGAAAAAGCTAGAAATAGAGTATAACTGTATTCTTTTCTTGGGTATACTAGTCTTCAGTTTTTGGTTATCTGATCGGAAATCCATGGTTGTCGACACTTTGTTTTGATCAAATTACTCGTTTCAACACGACATGGGTGTGGTGGTGGGGCATGGATGTGGTGATTTTACACTAAATTTGACACCTAGATCCACACATGTATCGAATCCTCCCGAGTCCAAATAACATTGTATCAACTATCAATGGGTTATGTTTGATTTTGTATTTGATTTTGTGTTTGATTTGGTGGAATTGTTGTTCCTACTCAAGATACACATTACAATGTCAAATGTCAATTTTAGTACGACGATACTTAATATAGCACGCGCTAAATGTTTAATACAACACACATAAGGGTAAAATAGTACTTTTATCACTTGCGTGTGTTGTATTAAGCATTTAGTGCGTGCTGTATTAAGTATCCCCCTTTTAGTACTCCATCCTCCCCCCCCCACACACACACAAATTAAAAATTAAAAATTAGTAAAAAGTAAAAATCTCTTCTTTTTGGTTTCTCCTAAAATGTAGTCATGTTTGTAAATATAGTGTATTTTTTTGAAGGTACAACTGTACAAGCATGAAGTATGATTTTAGTATAATCACTTTATACAATTAATCTAGAAAATCTTACATTATGAATGAAAATAATTTAAGGAAGAAAGCCATTAAGAAAAAACCTAATTTGTAAATAAATATAATTTCAAGGGACATTGACGCACCTACAAAGAAAATATTCATTTTTACGAAGGTGAGGTCGTTGTTGTACATTACAAAGTTGACGGGGTCAATTACACTAATAATTCATTTTAGAAGGCGGTTTATTGTAAACTACACATAACCTAGGGGGCATTTCAGACTTTCACCACCAAGTATTTCTCCACTGAAAAATCATCAGAAAATCAACATGAACAGCCATTTAAAGTCTCTTACCTCATAAATTCTTGTGGGTTGTCTCCAGAAGTTTCCATTTCTGTCTCCAAGAAAGTACATTTTACAACCCCAGATAAACCCGACTTGGTTCTAGCCTTCTTTCGAAACCATGGTTTTGAAAATTCTCACATTTCTAAAATCTTCGCTAAGACACCAGATTTGCTTGTATACAATCCTGAGACAATGTTAATCGCAAAACTATACTTCTTCCGTTCTCTGGGGCTTTCTCAAAGTGACATTGTAAAGCTTTTTTCTTCGATGCCCCGTATGCTCCAACGCAGCTTAGAGAAACATATTATCCCGTGCGTTAATTTTCTCAAGAGTGTGCTTGTCTCCGACATTGAAGTTGTTACTTCCCTGAAATCTGGGGCAGTGGAAAACAAACTTGATTCTCGACCATGTATTCGCCCGAATATGGAAGTCTTGAGAAAAGCTGGAGTGCCTTATCAAGTGATGTCATATTCATTAAAATATCATCCCTATATATTTAGTCGGAACATTGACCATTTTAGTGCGGGGGTAAAGGAGGTTATTGAATTAGGCATCAAGCCTTCACAAGTATCATTTGCACTAGCACTCGCTGTGGTTATTCATATGAGCAAATCAAAGCGGGAAAGTAAAGTGGAAGCCTTTAAGCACTGGGGTTGTTCTGACGCTGAGGTTTCTGCTGCATTTAGAAACTTCCCTCCATGCATGCTTGTATCTGAAAAGAAGATTATGAGTGGGATGGAATATTTTGTGAACAAGATGGGCCTCAAGCCCGATGTTGATGTTTGAATCATTCGAAGGTGTTCAGTTGTCGGGTTTTTGCAATTAAAGGGCTTCTGAAAAAGATTTAAAATATCATGGTTTCCTCAAGCTAACTAAGAGGCAATTCTTGGACAAGTTGTGATCAAGAGAAGAGGTTCCTCAACTATTTAGCGTCTATGAAGGCAAAGTTGGGAACATCGTTGTGATGTGAACATCAAGGTGACAACCATTTCAAGAGGTCGAGCCAAGAAAATGTCATGGCATGGTTTGAGACAATGGAGATTGCAATGAGCCTCGAAAGAAGGTCCCTTGGCGAGCGTGATCCAAGTCAAGAAATTGCATGCCTTGTAATTTTCGGAGAAAGTTATGGATCAAGTGATTCGGGCCGTTTCCTCAGGTGTCAGCTAACCAAGTTAATTAGGGGCTAAACTTTCTAATTGGAGCCTAGTTTAGGTATAAATAGGGGTTTTCTTTCATTGAATAGCTAGTTTATGAGTTTATGAGATTGTTATTTTGTGAGTTTTATCAAAACTTATTGGTTCTTCTTGAACTATTGAGAGTATACAGGTGTGAAGCTTGTGTGTTCAATATTGACTTATCAATTGATTCTTCCATATCAATTGTGGCGTCTATCACTATACTTAGGTTCTTCAGTTGCTACGATTGCGGGTTGCGGCTGTACATGCCAAGGTTCCTGTCGTGCTTATTGTTGGGTCGAGGTGTCATCCCCCGCAAACATCCTTCGATCCCTAGCTTCCGCCGCGTGAGTAATTCGCTCTTCAACGAAGCCTTCCGAGAAGATCGTATCACGTTGGCCCTGAACATTTATGTGGGATAGCACAATTGTAGTGTGTTAACAGTTTACCTGTTGAAAGGAAAGCAATTCAGTAATTTTCAAATATTTTTGTAACAATTTGCTACTTTCTAGTAGTTATGTTTCATGGATGACTATGAAGTTACGTAAGTTGTTTACATTCTTCTGAGTATCACCATTATAGAATGGCAACTCTTGATTTCTAATGACCAAGCAGTATATGATTTATGTTCCCCTCACCCTTGTCTCATGTTTTTCTTGGAATCAAGTCCCTGCTTCATCTACCAATCTTCCTTGTCTTTGTTGTTATTATGATATATGCTGCAAGATCAAGATGTTAGTCCTCTTGCTGTTAGATTAATTAACATTACCATGAAAATTTGAAATGTGAATGGCGAACAATATTATGCCACCACATAGCAACATCTCACCCAAAGGACCTTCTACCAAGGAGCGCAATGAGCCACCTGGCACTACAGAAACGCAAGCCTGGGTAAGTGGAAATCCCAGAAGCAATCCTACTCGAAGTCACTCTCAACAGGCCTGGAACTGGCACTATTTTGTGTGTTGTGATTGCCTATTTGAGCTGGGAATTGTTCAATGTGGACCAAATTTTGAGCAGGATCAGGACTGGTTCAATGGTGGTCCAAGTGGCGCACTTTTGTTCTAGAGTGGAGATCTTATAGATGGTTGCTGCTCTAATTACTCATTCTGGAATGTCACTGCGATTATTCTTCTAGTGCAGTCTGGTATCACAAAAGTGTCCCTTCCAACTTTGGTAAGTTTTTTTTTATTTTATTATCATTATTATTGGTCTTGCATGTATTTTAAATGTATGATTTTTATTTATTTTTGGTTAATTAAAACGTTTCAACGATTATTAATAGTCATCAGCATATAACTAGTTTTTAATTGCGTCGAATGAAAAGGCCAAACCTTATTTTCCTCATTAGATGTATCCCATATAGCTTAAATGAAAAATGTTAAAAGGTCCTCTTTGTTCCCATACTGAAGGCTGTGGCCCTGTTTACCGTTGCCACCACCACCACCACCACCACCACCCCCTACCCCCCACAAGAAATACCTCAGTTTGTGGTTTGCATTATTGGTCTTCGGATTTTGATTATTGGTCTTCGAATTTTGATTATAACTCGAATTCACGACCTATTAGATATGGGTAAAGTATTTTACCACTAGGCTGCGCTTCATTGTCTCTATAGACAAGTTCAATTTTATTGCCATCAATGCGGTATCTTTTTATTCGTTGATTAATCGTGATTAGAACAAAGGAGTGAGAGAGAGAGATGGGGGATATGATGAAGGATGGGGGGCATGGTGAAGGTTGGGGGGCATGGTGAAGGTAGAGACGAGCTAAGGTAGGATTTGTCAATTTAATAAAATTTTAACGATATTGCTAATGGTGATGGATCTAGGAATTAAATGGGAGCAACAATATTGAGTTCAAGGACCATCATAGTATCATTTCGGGGTATAAGTGGTTCGATTTGGTTTGATTTAGGGCAAAATTATAGACCGAAACGCACCTCATTGCTCCCAAAAATTTCAAACCGAACCGAACCGAAGAAGGATTGAAACTGAATCGAACCATTCGGTTCGGTTTGGTTTGGTTTGGTTTTGTGATTTATGTAAATTGTTTTTAATCAACTTAATCATCATTAGGAATAAGAATAAAAATAAGATTTTAATATGAAATTAACATCAATATTAGATATTAACCTAGTAAAATAAAATTATCGTAAATATTACAATACAAGTTCCAAAATAAACACAAACAATGAAAGAAATAATAGTTTTCCAACAATCAAGATTTTCTTTGTTTAGTATATATATATATATATATATATATATATATATATATATATATATATATATATATATATATATATATATATATATATATATATATATATATATTATATGACTAAATCAAGATGATCTAAAATTTAGAATAGTTAACAAATGATATATAATATACATTATATATTAAATAAATAAATAACAATATATAGGTTGGTTTGATTCGATTCGGTTCGGTTTGGTTTGATACCAAAAGCCGTGAATTGAATCGAATCGAGTGGTTTTCCAATTGTTGAAAACGAAACCTAACCATCTTCGACCAACACGGAACCAAACCGACCGGTTTGATTCGATTCAGTTCCATAATTTGGTGATTCCGATTTACACCCCTAATATCACCCTTATAGGAAAAACTATTAAGTTCAGGAACCAAATTATATATACACACAAACACAACCATCTTTTTAGAAAGTTACATTCATACCATATTTACCCCTATGATAGCTATTTTAAAAAAAATTAAATAAATGAAAATAGATGTTACGTATGTTTTTAGACTCATAATCCAATCATAGATCACTAAAATTCACGACACTTTGAATTATCTCGATTGGGAGAACGAGCAATAAGTTATGTTAAAAAACTTATAAAAGTAGCAAGTAAAATGACAGTTCCATTAAATATATAACTGAAGAGAGGGGCGGAGAGAATAATGTGTGGATAGCCCTTTAAGTATGAAAAGTTTACCTTACACCGCCTTCGTACAATGATTAATATGAAAATCAATCGAAAATGTCACCAACACATGACCTGTGCATGTCAATTTTAGGAGCAAATGCTAATGAACGTTACTTTAGACCTTCTAATTAGTACTCCCTCCATTTTCAAAGTAAAAGACTTGTGTAAGATGATCTTACGTATCCTAAATCCATAAGAAGGCGCCCAATTTAGAAATTGACAGGTTAATAACTAAGCCTGTTAATAAAAATCATAAAAATTGGTTAGCCAAGTTGATCAATAATAAACCTTAAAGGTTTAGCCTAAGATGATGCAATGTTCGATATACCCCAGTTACAAAATTGATTTTCTAATCCTTATTTCTCTATTTGCTCCGGTGCCCCTTCACTTTTAATGTTTGTCGTCGAATTCCCATGCCTTGCAGTTTAATTCTTTGTCAGCTCCGTTAAGCCATCCGTTAGCATCAATTGTCTTGGGATACTTGACAGATCGTAACAGACTTTGACAAAATGCTAAATGACACATTTAAAACAAAACGTGACACATTAAAAACACAAAAGTGACACATTTTAATGTTAAAAATGACACTATAAATGAAAATTTATTATAATTTTTACTAAAATACAAAGTAACACTCTTAGGGCTTGTTTGGTAGTCAGATAAGGATAAGCAGTATTATTAATCTCAGTATTATTAGTGCCCTTGCTATTAATTCTCGCTTGTATATCGGGGGTAGTTTTGAGATTACAAATGTTAATCCCAATTTTTTTTAGTGAGGGCGCTAATAATACCACCCTCCCCTTGGTATTAATAGTGAGGGGATAATGATTTTATTTGGATAACTCGTACTATTAGTCCCGACCACCTATTGCGTACCAAACATCAGACAACTCGGCTTATTAATCTCATCTGACCTTAATCCTGGCTACCAAATGTCACCTTAATACTAAAATGTGGCACATTTAATACTAAAAAGTGACACTCTTAGTACAAAAAGTGACATATTTAATACTAAAAAGTGACACTCTTAATACTAAAAAGTGACACATTTAATATTAAAAAGTGACGCCCTTAATACTAAAAAGTGACACCCTTAATACTAAAAAGTGACACATTTAATGTTAAAAAGTGAAACTCTTCCTTAAAGAATTTACCGGATCAAAATGAATCATCTCGTATTTCAAGATCATCTACTACATGCCAAGATCCTGCTCGCTTTGTTACGAAGGGAAGAAGAAAAAAAATTAAGGAAAGTATTGAAAAGGGCAAAAAAAAAGACTACTGTTTTTTCTGATTCCCATCAAGCCAAGGAATTTGGTTCCAAGACTCCTAATGCTCGGTTATTTAAGACATATTTTCAGTAAATTTTGTAAGTTTGAGTAAGAAACATATATTTTACCTTGAAAAAGTTATGGTTTTGTGTTTTTAACGATTGACACTTGAGATTATATACATTTCTATAAATAAGAAGATATATTTCAGTAGTGTTTAATTGGTTATTGCTGTTAAAATCACTAACCCAAAAGTGACACTTTAGTCCTAAAAGTAACACACTTCAAGCTTAAAAGTGACACTCTTATTGATACAAATTATATGATTATAAAAATGAGTTGTTTTACCAAAAGTGACACACCTAATGCCTAAAAGTGACGCAATTAATACCTAAAAGCAACACACTAAACGTGACACTTATGAATAAAAATTTAAAGATGAAAAGTGATTTTTTTGCCAAAAGTGACACACGTAAAACTTAAAAGCGATACATTCTATGTTTAAAAGTGACACTCTGATTTAAAGTAACTAAGTAAAACTTAATCATACCTAAGGCAACAATTATCCAAAAGTGACACACGTTAAGCCTAAAAGTAACATTCGATTGATCGTAAATGTAAAGGCAAAACACACAAATGAGCCACACAACTTTACCCCTTTTTGCAATTCGGCCACCGAAACTTTGGTTCATCTATTTTGGCCACTCTACTTTTGTTATGTTGCAAGCGTGCCCATTTTTTGGATGACGTTAGTCCAGAACGTTAATTTTTTGTCAATTTCCTATTTTGCCCTTTTTCCTAGTAATGGAAGGTCTCCCAAGCAGCTGTCTTCATCCTCCATATCCGCCCCCTTCATCTTCTCGCCATAGCCCAACCGGCTTCACCAAATCCTCTACACCCACCATGGTTGGCCGCGATTCTTACACCATCTACAAACCCAGTCGCCATCTTCACAGCGGGGCCCTGTTCGTGCCCCTTCATCTTCTCCGGCGATTTTCCATGGCCGCCATCCATCTCCCTCCTGCTTTTTTACCAGCCGACCTCCTCCATCTCTGTTCCCTATCCTCTCTCCAACCGCTTCTTCTCCGGCCAAATCGCCCCTACTCCAGTCGGCCCTTTTCTTCTTCTTAGTTCATAGCCGCCTTCACCCAACCGCCATGTCTACTGCTCTAGGCCGCCTTTACTCTCCATCCACGGCCCCGCCTCCCTTATCTTCTCTCGCTATGTAGGCTGGCGAAACCCGGTTACCTCCTTATCAAAACCCCATGTAGTCCCTCAATCTCCGCCCCCTTCGCCCAGTTTGAAGATGAACCCAGATCTGCCTTTGCCCAGTAATGGAAGGTCTCCCAAACAGCTGACTTCATCCTCCATATCCTCCCCCTTCATCTTCTCTGCCATGTCCGGCCTGGCGAAACCCACTTTACCTCTTTATCAAAACCCCAAGCAGTCTCTCCATCTCCGCCCCCTTCGCCCAGTTTGAAGATGAACCCAGATCTGCCTTTGGCCAGAAATGGAAGGTCTTCCAAGCAACCGACTTCATCCTCCATATCCGCCCCCTTCATCTTCTCGCCATAACCCAATCAGCTTCACCAAATCCTCCATACCCACCATGGTTGGCCGCGATTCCTACACCATCTACAAACCAAGCCGCCATCTTCACAGCCCGCCCCTGTTCGTGCCCCTTCATCTTCTCTGGCGATTCATCATGGCCGTCATCCATCTCCTTCCTGCTTCTTTACCAGACAGCCTCCTTCATCTCTGTTCCTTATCCTCTCTCCAGCCGCTTCTTCTCCGGCCAAATTGCCCCTACTCCAGTCGGCCCTTTTCTTCTTCTCAGTTCATAATTGCCTTCACCCAACCGCCATGACTATGCAGCTGCCTTATTGGAAACTAGAGAGAGAGAGAGAGAGAGAGTGAGGCCGAACTAAGCGTGAGAGAGAGAATGAAAGGTTTGGTGATGGTGGGTTTGGGGAGTATTTGATGTCATAGTGAGTCTGGCCGGGTTTGAAGATGAACCCAGATAGATGAACCCAAATCTGTACCCCAAAATTTCTTTTTTCTATTTAGACCCCTTTGGGTTTCTAAACCCACACAAAATTTTAATATTTACAAAGGCAAAATAGGAAATTGACAAAAAAATTAACATTCTGGACTAACATCATCCAAAAAATGGGCACGCTTGCAACATAACAAAAGTATGGTGGCCAAAATATGGCCGAATTGCAAAAAGGGGTAAAGTTTGGTGGCCCATTTGTGTGTTTTGCCTAAATGTAAACAATGTCAAAATGACACATCTCTGGCAATAAAACTGAAAAAAAAAAAAAAAAACTGGGGTGTTTCGTAGACCAGCGCGCTAAACTCTAAACCTTATGAGTTTTCCTATAAACCATCTCACCTAATTATCTTTTGCAAAATTTTATAACATATTATTTATTTATTATGATCCGTGAATTTTAAATGGAGCTTCGTCTTACGGATAAGGATCCGTAAGACCGTCTTACAGGAGACCACCTCATTTTCAAATTATTGTCAACCTTTCATTTTTCGTCAGTTTTCAAATAATTGTCTTCTTTCAAAACTTTTCCTGGAAAACACTTTTACCAATTTACACATACTTTTTCTACTTACTTTAATTATGGTCACATACTCAAGAGCATTAAAGAAAACCACACATTTAATAAATATTTATAATCCACTTAATTTGTTTTTCTTAAACAGTGTACCGAATCAACCCAGATAATATTTTAAAAACGAAGGGAGTACAAAATTAGAGCATTGGAATTCAAATTTCTAAAAGTGAAAAATGAGACCGTTATGTGATAATATGAAATATGTACCAACAAGTAGCGTTAAACGTAGTACCTATGTTTTGCTAAATGTAACACTTATTCAAGAACTTGACTAAACTATTTATTTAAAGAGGAAACTTCATTTCCTATTTTTAAAATCTTCAAATAAAAAAATTACGGGGGTGCGCCGGTGCCGGGGAGGAGGATTTTTTGGCTACCCATCGAGGTGGGCGGGGTTCAGTTTTTGGCCATCTCTTCAAATCTTTAAACTATTTTTTAGTTTTAACACTTCTGTTAGATTTTGTTAAGTTTTGTTAGGTTTCGTTAAGTCTGCTGATAATTTTTAGATTTAAGGCATAGCATTTATAAATTATGACGGAGGTCTAACATAACTTTTATCGGATATTGGGATGACCTTCAATGGGGGTCAAATTTTCGGGTTGCCCATCAAATGGGATGGGCAGTTTTTTTTGGGCCGGTCATTTCATCAAATCTTTAATAAATAAAATACTCTCTCCGTTTATAAATAATTGTCATTTTTTTTATTTGTTCCAAAATAATTGTTACTTTCAAATTTTCCTTCTTAAGAAAATACTTTTACTACTTTACCTTTACTTTTTTAACATATTTTAATTATGACCATATGTTCAAGGGTATTAAAAGAAAACCACACATTATACTAATATTTATAATATCAGTCATTTTTTTTAAATGATGTGTTCAGGTCAAAGATAATGATTATTTGAAAACGGAAGAATAAAATTTAACACTATAGTTTTGAAGTTTTTGACTTCAAAAGATTGGAATTATTAATAACCATACGACTATAAAATTTTAAAGTTTTTACTCAGGGGAAAATTAGTAATTATATTAATTACTGTTTAAAAGTGTTGCGTTTAGTATTTATATGTGCTACATAAACATGACTCATGCTTGGGTTAGATCCGGAAATAAAAAAAATTGTTTAGGATGATTTGGGATAGTGTAGTAGTACTTAGGATGAAATTCGGGTCGGTTCACTTTCCCAAATATATAACATCTTCAGTCCTTTGTTTTTTTTTTTTCAATCGTAAAATGGTCATTTTCGAAATAAATGTTCATATAATAATAATACCCAAATTCAGAGAACACGTTATAAACTTCTTCTTCTCCCTCGTTTCCAAAACGCAAAAAAAATATGAAGTGGAAAGAGAATGAGAAGTTGGGTAGCAAGGAAGAACACTAATTACTACATATTGTTTCTTCGTTACCCGAACTTCTCACTCTTTTACTAACTCATATATGTTGTTGTTGTTGTTCTTCTTCTTCTTCTTTCATTATTTGTATTTGTGTTTGTGTGATTCAAAATATATTTAGTAACACAAAACTTTTTTTGTGTTTTTGTATTGTTATGCATGTAAATTGTTCGATAAAATGTCTGAATAATTTTTTTTTCATTGTTTGACACCTTTAATTTGGAATCACAATGCATGTATTATTTGTGAATCGTGATGCATCGATTTGGATTTGAAATGCATGAAAGATACATATAAATTTGAATCATTTGTTGATTCTATAGTGAAAAAAAGTTACATGAATGTCTGTTTTCATAACGATTTTTGCATCGCGATACAAAATTAGATTAGGTAAATAAAATTGGATATTTTAGTTTAAATTGATTTTTGTATCGTAATGCATCAACTTTTGCATTATGACGCAAAATTGAAATAGGTAAATAAAATTGAATTAGATAATTAAAAGTGATACATCACGACATAAAATTGAATTAGAAAATTAAAATTGATTTAATTTACATTAATGTATCACGATACAAAAATTTATGCATCATGATGCATTTCTGTAGCACACTTCAAACTCATTAAGGTATCTTTGTCCTCAAAAATATTTTTTTTTCGATTAAAAAAATAGGAAATGTGTTATAAATTTTGAAAAGTAGACGGTTCGTAATTACTCCGGGTGCTTATAGATAAATTGGGCTTTCATAGGCTGCCCAGCGACTGAACGGAGCTAACTAAGTTGCAATGAGCTTCAAGAGTGTGAACCCTACTGCTCACAGCACACCCTTCTTTCTCGCCGCTCGATTTCGACAGAAAGGAAGAAGAATTTCTAGGCGAATTTGGTGAGTTCGTTCCTCTCTCTCTTTACTCAAATATTTATTTGCTCTTTCTTCTTCATTTTCCAAAATTATTTAGTCCTAGTTGTATTGCCCCTTCCTTATGATAATAGGGCTTCCTAATTGTACATCTTAATGGGTTTGTTCCATCTCTGTGGTAATCACAAACAAGTTAATGGGTTTCTTCTGAAAAACATAAGAAATTCAGGCATCTTCCAGTTGGGTCTTTTCCTAGATGGACCAGGAACTATTTTGTTATCCACCAAGTATTTCTCCACTGAAAAATCATCAGAAAATCAACATGAACAGCCATTTAAAGTCTCTTACCTCATAAATTCTTGTGGGTTGTCTCCAGAAGTTGCCATTTCTGTCTCCAAGAAAGTACATTTTACAACCCCAGATAAACCCGACTCGGTTCTAGCCTTCTTTCGAAACCATGGTTTTGAAAATTCTCACATTTCTAAAATCATCGCTAAGACACCAGATTTGCTAGTATACAATCCTGAGACAATATTAATCCCAAAACTATACTTCTTCCGTTCTCTGGGGCTTTCTCAAAGTGACATTGTAAAGCTTTTTTCTTCGATGCCCCGTATGCTCCGACGCAGCTTAGAGAAACATATTATCCCGTGCGTTCATTTTCTCAAGAGTGTGCTTGTCTCTGACATTGAAGTTGTTACTTCCCTGAAATCTGGGGCAGTGGATAACAAACTTGATTCTCGACCATGTATTCGCCCGAATATGGAAGTCTTGAGAAAAGCTGGAGTGCCTTATCAAGTGATGTCATATTCATTAAAATATCATCCCTATATATTTAGTCGGAGTATTGACCATTTTAGTGCGGGGGTAAAGGAGGTTATTGAATTAGGCATCAAACCTTCACAAGTATCATTTGCACTAGCACTCGCTGTGGTTATTCATACGAGCAAATCAAAGCGAGAAAATAAAGTGGAAGCCTTTAAGCACTGGGGTTGTTCTGACGCTGAGGTTTCTGCTGCTTTTAGAAACTTCCCTCCATGCATGCTTATATCTGAAAAGAAGATTATGAGTGGGATGGAATATTTTGTGAACAAGATGGGCCTCAAGCCTACTGATGTTACCAGAGATCCAAGGGTTCTCTGTTACAGTTTGGAGAAGAGAATCATTCGAAGGTGTTCAGTTGTCAGGTTTTTGCAATTAAAGGGCTTCCTGAAAAAAGATTTAAAATATCATGGTTTCCTCAAGCTAACCGAGAGGCAATTCTTGGACAAGTTTGTGATCAAGTACAAAGAAGATGTTCCTCAACTATTTAGCGTCTATGAAGGCAAAGTTGGGAACATAGAACAAGGTGTTTGCCCTGAACATTTATGTGGGATAGCACAATTGTAGTGTGTTAACAGTTTACCTGTTGAAAGGAAAGCAATTCTGTAATTTTCAAATATTTTTGTAACAATTTGCTACTTTCTAGTAGTTATGTTTCATGGATGACTATGAAGTTATGTAAGTTGTCTTCTGTGTAGCGTAAGTTGTTTACATTCTTCTGAGTATCACCATTATAGAATGGCAACTCTTGATTTCTAATGACCAAGCAGTATATGATTTATGTTCCCCTCAGTCTCATGTTTTTCTTGGAATCAAGTCCCTGCTTCATCTACCAATCTTCCTTGTCGTTGTTGTTATTATGATATATGCTGCAAGATCAAGATGTTAGTCCTCTTGCTGTTAGATTAATTATCATTACCATATATGTAATGAAAATTTGAAATGTGAATGGCGAACAATATTATGCCACCACTAGCAACATCTCACCCAAAGGACCCTTCTACCAAGGAGCGCAATGAGCCACCTGGCACTACAGAAACGCAAGCCTGGGTAAGCGGAAATCCCAGAAGCAATCCTACCCCAAGTCACTCTCAATAGGCCTGGAACTGGAACTCTTTTGTGTGATGTGATTGCCTATTTGAGCTGGGAATTGTTCAATGTGGACCAAATTTTGAGCAGGATCAGGACTGGTTCAATGGTGGTCCAAGTGGTGCACTTTTGTTCTAGAGTCGAGATCTTATAGATGGTTGCCGCTCTAATTACTCATTCTGGAATGTCACTGCGATTGTTCAACGTGGACCAAATTTTGAGCAGGATCAGGACTGGTTCAATGGTGGTCCAAGTGGTGCACTTTTGTTCTAGAGTGGAGATCTTATAGATGGTTGCCGCTCTAATTACTCATTCTGGAATGTCACTGCGATTACTCTTCTAGTGCAGGTATCACAAAAGTATCCCTTCCAACTTTGGTAAGTTTTTTTTGTTTTTTTATTTTATTATCATTATTATTGGTCTTGCATGTATTTTAAATGTATGATTTTTATTTATTTTTGGTTAATTAAAGCGTTTCAACGATTATTAATAGTCATCAGCATATAACTAGTTTTTAATCGCGTCAAATGAAAAGGCCAAACCTTATTTTCCTCATTAGATGTATCCCATATAGCTTAAATGAAAAATGTTAGGTCCTCTTTGTTCCCATACTGAAGGCTGTGGATGTGGCCCTGTTTACTGTTGCCACCACCACCACCACCACCACCCCCCACCCCCCACAAGAAGGACCTCAGTTTGTGGTTTGCATTATTGGTCTTCGGCTTTTGATAATCTGATGGGAAATCCATGGTTGTCGAGTTGTGCATTGAGTTGAATGATTGTGTTGCATCATTAGACCTTTTTTATGGTATCAACACGACTTGGGTGTGGTTGAGGGGTGTAGATCTGGCAATTTCATACTAAATTAGTGCAAAATCTTAAAATTTTGGCATGTCTAACACCCGATCCACGGACTATCGAATCCTCCCAAGTCCAACGAATATAGGTATCAAGTCATTTCCATGTTCATTGACCAGAAAAGTATGGTGGTTCCACTCTAGTCCCATTATCTTCTTTGTTTTGCCTTGTATCTCTTCCTTCCTTACAGGCCGCAGATAGAGGAGGACAAGCGTTCATCTGTACCCAGTCATTATTTGATATCTTTTGGTTTCTTGTTCTTAATTCTCTCTTTCTTACACCTTCCGTTCTGGGGCAAAGAGTCCTTGTTTGAAAGTCAAATTTTTAAAAATGACACTTTTACTCTTTTAGTAGCTTATTACTCATTAGTAATAAAATGACACTTTTATGTCTTAATTTTTAGGGTGAATTACCCAAATTGTTCACGTACTTTACCACTTGTTCCAACTTGGTCCTTGTAAAAAATCGAATCTTATTAGTCCTTTTACGAAAAGTTTTGACGTAAATGGTCATTTCGTTCACTTTCGTTATTTTTTTTTTGTTTGGTCAACAAATGTACATCTCACATGATATTGGCTAGGGGTAAAATATACATTTACTTAAGAAAGTAAATGGACCAATTCTAGACAACATCATCTACGTCCTCCCTCTCCCACCAAATGCTTCTAACTGAATTCCTTTCATTTGGGTGGAGACTGCAAGATTGATGTTGCTTTGGAAGAGGGGGTTGGTGCATTGAAGGGACTCTTGGCAAATGGGTTTACGGAGAGTGGGAGATGCTTTAACTCTTGGGGAAGCATCGTTTTGGAATCGCACGCTAGGCCTCTATCGAAGTCGTCGGTCAATGGTTGGCGGGATATCTTCTCAAGGAACCCATCAACGTCGGTCCAAACTTGAAGATTTGCTCCAGATCTGTCGTGACCCGTCACCAATAACCCATTTAGCATTCAAATACACAAATCTAGATTCGTAATTTTCCATCAATTAATTTAGAACAAACAAGCACAAACCCACATCACAAATTCATACCCACTCTTCACTCCTCCTGTCTTCTCCGACCATCCGTTCCTCAATTCAATCCTTGTCCTCCGTCTGCGAGATTAATCCCAAACAAGAAGACGACACTGAAGAGCACGACAATTTTCCATTTCGGAGGCTATAATTTTGATAAGCGTTTCTTGATGTGGGTGGAGTTTCTTCTTTCTTGATTTCTGTTAATTGTGTGTGTGTATATATATATATATATATATATATATATATCGAGAGAGAGAGAGAGAGAGAGAGAGAGAGAGAGAGAGAGAGAGAGAGTTCCCTTTCCTTGTTCTGGGTAATTTTTTTTTTTTTTTAAAATCAGTATCAACTTCAACTGTCTTGGATTTTTCGGCTTAGTATCCCTTGTTGAGTTAGCTATATATTTATCAGAACCTAAACGTAACACTAAAATCCCTAAACATAACATCATTTAATGTATTAAATTAGCATATTACCCTTTATCTCATTTGAACCCATTACCTCCTATAACATTAATTTTCTAACAACCAATCCCATTAAATGCCATAACCCTTCAATTACTCCTCAACCAACCCCATTACTCCCAACCCTTCTAACCCCCCCCTCCCCTAAAAAAAAAAACCCAGCAAAACGAGACCCTCTTCCCAACTCTCCCACCGTCATCCCCCCTAGGATGAATGAGAATACTTAACAGGACTGGAACGAAGGGTTGAAATTGAAGCTACTCGGATAGAATAAACGAAAATAGTTTGAGTTGAGCTTGCAAACCTGGTTGAAGAAACGGTCGCTGCTTGTGGACGACAACCAGGAGAGCTTAGATCTCTCTCTCTCTCTCTTCTGTCGCATCTTCAATAAATCCTTCTCTCCACTCAATTAGAACTCGAAACTCACTTTGACTCCACACTCGATCTACCCTGTTTTTTGGTCTAGTAGCATATCTTCTTAACAATTGCCGCTAGAGCACGGTGGCACTACATACATTGGAAAGACGGAGATGTCGAGCAAAACAACCGCTGGCTGATGGCGGATGTTTGACCAAGCATCCACTATATTCATGTGGATGTTTGGCCAAACATCTGTTTCCTATTCGCGGATGTTTTTTTTTTTGGAAAAGTTATTATTTTTTGGTCCAAATATGAAGACTGATGTTGAATAATTTTTTTTTCTGAAGATGATGCTTACTTTTTGAGTTCAAATATGAAGATCACACTCTCTTCCTTTTTGTTGAAATGATGCTTTTTGTTGGCGTGATGTAGATGATGAAGAGCAGAGTGGACTGATGGTGAAATGACTTGGGGGACGATTGTTGTAATTGAAGTTAGGGGTTATTTTTGTTTTAATTGGAGTAAGGGTATTATTGTCATTTTAGCTATTAAATGGTCTTACGTTTAGTGTTTTAGGTGTTACGTTTAGGGTGACTCATACACAATCTGAATAAATTGATCTAAATGAGTCACAAAAACAAGATCACCATGTAAAATACTCTATGTTTCGGGCAAAGAGACTTTCATTTTGAGATGTTTCACTTAAAGAGTCAACTTTTAAAAATTATGGCGAATTACCCATATCATCCATGTATTTTACCATTTTTTCCAAATTCGTCCCAAAATCCTAAAAATCGCCCTTCTACTAAAGCTTGTGACACAATTGGTCCTTCTGTCTAATTTCGTTAATTTTTTTCTGTTAGGTCAACATGGGTGTATCTCACGTGATATTGGACATGGGTATAATCGGCAATTCATATTATAAAGTTCAGGGACCATTTAGGTAAGCTTTTCAAGAGCAGCCCATTTAAGTGCTTCTTCGTCGTCTTCCTCCCTTGCAGATCTTGAAAACATATCCCTCCATGTTTTACGTTTAGGGATTTTGGTGTTACGTTTATGTGTTTTGTTGTGCAAGAAAACGTCATTTCATATTTTTGAAAAAAAAAAAAAAAAACTGGGGGCATAATTTTTGGGCTGCCCATCAAGGTGAGTTGGGGGGTGGGGGAGAGTTTTTCGGCCATTTATTCTAGGGGGAAGTTCGGGCCGGTCATCTGTGGTGAAATTATAACCGGAAAAGTCCATGATACTTTTTTCCAACTGCTAAGATATACTTTTGGAGATAAAATGACGAAGATAACCTTAATGAACAACAAACGCGCGGACAAAGCCCATGCCGAAAATTAAGCATCGCAAAGCAAAAGTCGTGCGTTGCAATGAACAATTGAAGTAAAAATTAGGCATCGCAATGAAAAAGCAATGTGTCGTTCTGAATTGAAGTCCCACCAAAATTAGGCATTGCAATGCACATGAAGTCTGAAAACGAAGATTAAGGGTATTAGTTGTCAGTTTTGAAACAGATGCACTAGTAGAAATCAAAAAATTGAGGTGAGTTGTATCGGTAGGGGATAACTTTTTATCCCAGATGAATTACGTGACCCACCGCATATCAAATCGAAGCTCTCAACAAGATCTACAAGACACGCCGAGGTTTATCCCATGATGTCTTCATTTTAAAGACAAAAAACGATGTTTAAACACTGTTTTCAGCTTTAGAAGTTTTGCGATGCCCAATTTTTGCATTGCGATGCCCAATTTTGGGCGGAGGCTTTGTCCTCCACACGTCTTTTCTTCATTAAAGATATCTTCGTCATTTTCCTCCAAAAAGTGTACTTTGACGGTTTAAAATAAATATAGGGGACCTAGGCGGTTATATTCCACCAAAAGGGACCGGCCCACAATGATTCCTTTATTCAAATCTTCAAAATAATATTTTTTTTTCTCAATTTTTTTTTAGTTTTAACACTTTCTGTTAGATTCGATTAAGTATCGTTAGTAGTTTTTGCTTGCAATTCAGTCTTAACATTTGTAAATTTTGCCGGGGGCCTAACAAAATTTAACATAATTGGGATGACACTATAATTTGAAGTTTTTGACTTCATAAAATATGAATTATTTTGAACCCAACTGCTATAATTTTAAAGTTTTTGACTCAGAGTAAAGTAGTAATTATATTAACAAAAATGTTAGTGTTGTTTCTACTTGTAATTAGATTTGCTTTTGGTAATTCATTAATTAAGTTCTTTGCCTAAGTGGCTAAATAGACTGCATACCAGTTAGTGCGACAACTTAGCGTAGAACTTAACTTTAGAACATATTAGTTAGACTTTGTAAACAGTGTCACCAGCAGTCTTTAGCAAGCCTTCAGCACTTAACATCAAACTTCACCAACAGACTTTGTCTGCTTACATTTCATAGATGCTTTAGCAAGATACGAAGATTCAAGATGTCCAGTTAAACATGTGTTCAAGGATTATCGTCTCAGATATTTGAAATAAATATCTGATTAAAGGTTCTCCACAATTGACTTCTTAAGGACTCATTATCCGTGTTTCATGGATAAATCAATGAGACTTTCCTTTTTGGTGATTACTGAAGAGAGAGAGAGTACACAGTCTGACACACTAACTTCTATAGTGTTTACATATTGTATCAACTCCTATACGTCTGGCTAACAGCTGTTCCTGCACAGTATCTGCTTCATCTCCATTAATTGATCATACCATATTCAAAGGAGATTTAGACCAAACAGCTCGCTGCATTTAATGTATTCAACATAATGTAGTTGTTGCTCTCTCTTTCTTCTCCAACGGTCAAAATAATTCTCTTATAAATGTCGCCATTGAAGATGAAGAACTCAATGCTTGAAACAATTCAACTACTTACAAGCTCTTACTTTCAGTGCATTCAAGAGATCTTTAACAGATCAACAAAGTTCTCAACAAAACATAAGAAACTACTCAATCATTTACATTTATTATCTTCCTAGTTTGTTGTTTCATCAACTTACCTAGAACACATTGAATATTTTGGTCTTCAGATATTCACTACGCCCACCAAATACAAGTCAAATATTTTTATACATAACCCATTAGAGATTTCTATAATAGAACTAGTGGAAAACATAATGCACATTTTAAATCCAAGGTTGATTGCTTTGGTGGTGGACATAACACTATTCACAATGCGAACTATATCAAATCCCTAAGTTCTTTACTTACTACTTCATATCTTATCAACTACTTATCACTTTATTTATCTTGTTACCTGTTAGCGCTAAATTTTGAGAATCACCAAGTCAACCGATTGTGCTTATCAAACTTAGTGAGCATTTCCAATGCTCTTTCCGCTACTGCAACTCTACTTATAGTTACAAGTATTCATTTTAAAGAAATCAAGCCAAAAGTTTTTAAATTGTAACTAGACTATTCAACCTCTCCTTCTAGCCTAGTATTGTGTCATTTGGGACCAACAAGTTTACCACTACTTCTACAACTATTGCTACTACTAAGCTTTAATGAATGCCAAATGTGTTTTAGCGAAAGATAGTTTTAGCTTTCACTAAGGCGTAGTTATAACAATAGTTGTAGATGTAGTGGTAAACTTAACATTGTTGTTATATTAATTACTTCCTTTGTTTCGGGCAAATAGTTCCCGTTTGAAAGTCAAACTTAAAAAATGTTAAGTTTATTATTTTTTACACCCTAATTTTATGCCTTAATTTTTTAGAGTGGACTCTTTAAATGAAATATCGCAAAATAAAATAGTTGACTCTTTGATCAGAACGAAGGAAGTACTACTTAAAAAAGTGTTAAGTTTATTATATATCACGTGGTAAGTTAAACATGACTCGTAATGGCCTTAGACCCCAAAAATAAATATAAATAAATAAATAAAAACTTATTTAGGATGGATAGAGGCTGGAGTAAAACTTATAAATAAAATAGGGTTTCTTCATAAATGGATAGGTCAAATATGGAGTTTACACAAATGACCTGACTTCTGAAAAAAGATCTTTTATGGCCAGATTTGAATAAAAAACCTCGATACCTTTACTGAGTCGATTAAACGACTCAATGGTTGATTAATCGACTCATGCGTTTTCATGAGTCGATTAATCAACTCATGATTGACTCAATGGTTGATCATGAATTGATAAATCGACTCATGAGTCGATTATCACCAGGTAGGAAAGAGCATAGTTATCAAAGTCGAGAGGCGCCAAAAAGTCGATAGGTCCAAATTTGAGGCGAGAGGCGAGGCGCCAAAAAGGCGCTCACGGAAAAAATACTAAGAAAAATACATAAAATATATATAACTTAACAAATATCAACAAAACATGTTATAAGTGAATATAATACAAGAAACTAAGTTCTAACATAGTATATATGATGAAATTCTGAGCTAGTTTAAAATTCCAAGTAATATAATAAAATAGTTAAGCAACCAAAGAAAATAAAGCTTTTTAAAAAATAAAGTAAAATCCAAAAACAAAATGAAAAATTCAAATAATCCCAAATCCCAAATTAAAAATATAATAAATAATAAACAAAATGCCTAAAAATGAAATGAAAATAAACCCAATGTAATGATATAATATAGCAGCAGATCAACACATTAGAAAAAAAAGGGAAAAACATGAAATAAACAAAAGAAATTACAAAATCATACTTAATCTCCACCAATCAACAAACCAATCACGGAAGTAGTTAGCGAGCCGGCGACCTCTGACTCTCCGGCGAGAAAATTTAATCGAAAGCATGTGTTCGCCAGAGACGAAGTGATCTGTCTGTTAGATTTCATTAACATCTAATATTGAAGCCTAGATCTAGAATCGAAAATCTCGATACGTGGCCGGCCGACTTCGGCCACCCCTCTTCAGCGACGAACCCTCGATCGACTTCGCTCGGGCGCCAAAAGCGAGCGCCTTTGACAACTATGGGAAAGAGAGAAAGATCAGAAATGTTAGGGTTTAGGGCTCTGACTAAAAATGAAGCTTGCAGTGTTGCGACATAAAGAGTAAGAGTAGCTGGAGATGGAGCTCGATTTTCGTCGATGTAGAGGACGCATATGTTGTGATAAACCACGATTGGCTTATCGGTAAACCAGTAAAAATGCATCCCTTAACATTCGAAATCACCGGTTTATCAAGTGGTCGAACCAGTTGTCGATCAAGTGGTTTACACTGATTTATGACTGGTTTATTAATAAACAAGTGTAAACCACCTGGTCAACAACTGATTTATCAGGTCGACAAAGCTATTTATGATCAAATAGTATATATGTTCATCAACTGGGTCAAATAACTATATTTGACCAATGCCACGGCTATAAAAGATAAAACCATGGATCATCACAAATCACAATTACTCGATATAAATTGCCAAATTGGGCTTTCTTAAGGTGCCCAGGTCGAGTGTGAGTGTGAACACCTGCTGCTTACCCTTCTTTCATCCTCCGGTCTCCCTGCTCGATTCCGACCGAAAGGAAGAAGAATTCCGAGGCGAATTTGGTGAGTTCATACCTCTCTCTCTTTACTCAAATATTTATTTGCTCTTTCTTCTTCATTTTCCAAAATTATTTAGTCCTTATGGTTGTCTTGCCTCTTCCTTCTGATAATTGTACATCTTAATGGGTTTGTTTGCTCTCTGCCGCAATCAGAAACAAATTAATGGGTTTCTTCTGAAAAACCTGAGACATCTCCCAATTGGGTCTTTTCCTAATGGACCAGGAACTATTTTGTTACCCACCAAGTATTTCTCCACTGAAAAATCATCAGAAAATCAACATGAACAGCCATTTAAAGTCTCTTACCCAATAAATTCTTGTGGGTTGTCTCCGGAAGTTGCCATTTCCGCCTCCAAGAAAGTACATTTTACAACCCAGATAAACCCGATCGGTTCTAGCCTTCTTTCAAAACCATGGTTTTGGAAATACCCTCATTTCTAAAATCATCACTAAAACACCAGAATTGCTTATATACAAACCTCAGACAATATTAATCCCAAAACTTAAACTTCTTTCGTTCTCTGGGGTTTTCTGAAAGTGACACTGTAAGGCTTTTTTCTTCGAAGCCCCGTATATTCCAACGCAGCTTAGAGAATCATATTATCCCTTGCGTTGATTTTCTCAAGAGTGTGCTTGTCTCCGACATTGAAGTGATCGCTTCCCTGAAATCTGGGGCATTGAATAACAAACTTGATTTTGAACAATTTATTCGTCCGAATGTGGAACTCTTGAGAAAAGCAGGAGTGCCTTATCATGTGATGTCATATTCATTAAAACATCATCCCTATATATTTAATCGGAGCATTGACGATTTTAGTGCGGGATTAAAGGAGGTTATTGAATTAGGCTTCAAGCCTTCACAAGTATCATTTGTGCCAGCACTCTTAGTGGTTATTCATATGAGCAAATCAAAGAGGGAAAGTAAAGTGGAAACCCTTAAGCGATGGGGTTGTTCTGATGCTGAGATTTCTGCTGCATTTAGAAACTTCCCTCCTTTCATGCTATTATCTGAAAGAAGATGATGAGTGGGATGAAATATTTTGTGAACGAGGTAGGCCTCAAGCCTAGTGATGTTACCAAAAATCCTAGGGCTCTCGCTTACAGTTTGGAGAAGAGAATCATTCCAAGGTGTTCAGTTGTTAGGTTTTTGCAATTAAAGGGCTTCCTGAAAAAAGATTTAAATTATCCTGCTTTTCTCATACTAACTGAGAGGCAATTCTTGGACAAGTTTGTGATCAAATACAAAGAACAGGTTCCTCAACTATTTAGCATCTATGAAGGAAAAGTTGGGAATCTAGAACAAGGCGTTGGGCCTGAAGATTTACGTGGGATAGCACAATTGTAGTGTGTTAACAAGTTACCTGTTGAAAGGGAAGCAATTCGGTAATTTTCAAATATTTTTGTCACAATTCGTTTTTGTAGTACTTATGTTTCATGGATGACTATAAAGTTACGTAAGTTGTCTTATGCCTAACGTGATTTTTCTTCTGAGTATCACCATTATGAATGTCAACTCTTGATTTCTAATAACCAAGCAGTATATGATTTATGGTCCCATCACCCTTTTCTCCTGTTTTCCTTGGGAATTAAGTCCCTATTTCATCTACCAACCTTTTATAGTATCAAGCTATGTTACCTTGACCCTTCGTTTGTCAAAGTACTCGTTTCGACATGACATGGGTGGGTGTGAGGTATGGCTGTGGCGATTTTACACTGAATTAGTGCAAGATCTTAAAATTTTGGCGTATCTGTCACCCGGATCCACACATGTATCTAATCCTCCTAAACGAGTACAAATAACATAGGTATCAACTATCAAGGCATTTCCATGTCCTTTGACCACAAAAGAATGGTGGCTTCATAGTCCCATTATGTGCTTTGTTGTGCCCTGTATAGGCTGCAGATAGAGAACAAGTGTTCATCTTTACCCAGTCATTATTTGATTTCATTCAGTTCCTTGTTCTTAATTCTATATCTTTTCTTTTTTTACATGGTGTTCTTTTTTGGTGACTGATTTAGGTCAATTTGTTCGGACTGTATTTTTGATTGTGCATGAGTTTCTTCTGGTTTGAGTTGACTGTGGCCTTGGAGAAGTGGCAATTTTGATTTTACCTTTTATCATTTTCCCATTGATTTGATTATCACTTTAATTGATGGTCCCACATTCACATGTGTATTCTTGAAAAATACACACGGTTTTAATATTGGAAATATAGTCAATATTTTCTTAATCTGAGTATCGGGTCTAGACAATACAATATTTTGGGAATGAATGGAGTATTATGTTGTGCTTGTGTAGTCAATTCCAATGGCCATTTAATTTATTTAAGGAAGTTGATTACTGATCGGAGGAATCACCTAGAGAGTTTTAGAAGCTGAAGAGCCATACCTCTGTTCCACAGTATTTATGAAAGAAAGAATGGAGGGAGAGTAGTGCATTATATAGTGTTTCAGAGGTATAGCTGCAAAGAGTTGGGCTCTGGACACCGGGAGACAGGGGAAATTGCGTAGGTTGTTGGATTGGTTGGCTGGTGGATAAAGGTTTAGAGGCCCAGATGGAGAGTGAAGGGGATGCCTCGTTATAGGTAGACACATGTATTCATTTTTTTGGAGACGATTATGAGCTCATTGAACAATCAAACTCTATTTGTCAATCTCTTATGTTCTGGAAAAAAATGTGTTTGATGAAATGTCCGAGAGAAACTTTGTTAATTGCACTTCTAAATGTATGAATAGCGATACATCTATTTGGATTTGCGATGCAACTATTTGGAGTTGCGATGCGTTAATTTAAATTAGAATGCAAAAGTAAATCTCAATGCATGTCAATATCGCGATGCAGAAATTGGATGAATTGCGATGCATTGATTTAGAATTGCGATGCATCAATTTGAAATTAGAATACAACCATAGTTTAAGTGGTGATTTTCTAATTAATATCTAAAAGACAAAATATATATAAACAAAATTTAGTGCTAAAAGGATCAGAAGTTGCTCATTTCATTCAAAACAAAGAGTCTACTATACTTCCTCCATCCCTAAATTATCGTCCTAGCTGATTCGGCGTACGGATTAAGTAAAAATCAATTGACTAGATTATTTATATTGGTTTAATATGCAGTTTCTTTTAAGTAAGAGTAAAATGATAAAAGTGATGTTCTAAAAATGTAAGTTTCAAATTGGACAATTATTTTGGGACGAACGAAAAAGGAAAGGAGGACGATTATTTTCTCTTAATAATTAGAGCAAAGACTTGCGTAGGATGATTTTACGGATTTGTAAGATGGAGCTCAATTTAGGATTTCACGGGTTAATAACTAAACATGTTAATTAAAGTCACAATAACAGGTCAGTTGAGCTGGTCAGTGGCGTCACTTTAAGATTTGGCCCACGGAGGTCATTTGTTCGACACCCCTAGCTACATTATTTATTTTTGATGATCATTAGTGAAAAGTTCTTCTATTTTCTCCGGTGCCCTTGAACTTTCAATGTTTGCCGCTGAAATTCTTATGTTCCCAATGCCTTGCAGCTTAATCCCTTGTCAGCTTCGTTAGCTATCCGTTAGCATCAATTGTCGTGGGATACTTGATGGATCCTAACGGACTTTGACGAAAAGCTAAATGACACATTTAAAAATAAACGTGACACATTAAAAATACAAAAGTGACATATTTTAATGTTAAAAGTGACACTTTATTTTTGATGATCATTAATGAAAAGTTCCTCCATTTTCTCTGGTGCCCCTGAACTTTCAATGTTTGCCGTTGAAATTTTTATGTTCCCCACGTCTTGCAGTTTAATCCTTTGTCAGCTCCGTTAGTCATCCGTTAGCATCAATTACCTTGGGATACTTGACAGATCCTAACGGACTTTGATGAAATGCTAAATGACACATTTAAAAATAAACGTGCCACATTGAAAACATAAAAGTGACATATTTTAATGTTAAAAGTGACACTTTATTTTTGATGATCATTAATGAAAAGTTTCTCTATTTTCTACGGTGCCCCTGAACTTTCAATGTTTGTCGCTGAAATTTTTTGTTTCCCATGCCTTACAGTTTAATCATTTGTCAGCTCCGTTAGCCATCCGTTAGCATCAATTGCCTTGGGATACTTGACGGATCTTAACTGACTTTGATGAAATGCTAAATGACACATTTAAAACTAAACGTGACACATTGAAAATACAAAAGTAACACATTTAAAACTAAACGTGACATATTTTAATGTTAAAAGTGACACTATAAAGGGAAATTTATTATAATTTTCATTAAAATATAAAGTAACACTCTTAATACTAAAAAGTAGCATTTTTAATACTAAAAAATGACTCATTTAATACTAAAAAATGTTACTTCAAAACTAACGGTGACTGTCAAGAGTGACACATTTAATATTAAAACGTAATATTTTCAATGCTAAAAAGTGATACTTTTAAGACCAATAACGACGATTTTTAGTTATAAGACAAAATGACACTTGTAGGATCAAAAGTAACACATTTAATGCTAAAAAACGACACTTTTAATGTTATAAAGTAACACCTTAATGTCAAACATAATGGTTTTCATCCGTTAGCATCAATTGTCTTGGGATACTTGACGGATCCTAACGGACTTTGACAAAATGCTAAATGACACATTTAAAACTAAACGTGACATATTGAAAACACAAAAAATAAAACATTTAAAACTAAACGTGATATATTTTAATTTTAAAAGTGACACTATAAAGGAAAATTTATTATAATTCTCATTAAAATATAAAGTAACACTCTTAATACTAAAAACGTAACACTTTTAATACTAAAAAGTGACTCATTTAATACTAAAACGTGTGTTACTTCAAAACTAACGGTGACTATCAAGAGTGACATATTTAATATTAAAATGCAACACTTTCAATGCTAAAAAGTGATACTTTTCAGATCAATAATGACGATTTTTAGTTATAAGACAAAATGACACTTGTAGGACAAAAGTAATACATTTAAGGCTAAAAAATGACACTTTTAATGTTATAAAGTAACACTTTAATATCAAATGTAATGGTTTTCATTTATAAAAAAATGAGATACTTTTCAAAGTGAAAGTAACACATTTAAGACTAAAAGCGACACATTTAAGCTCAAAAGGTAATATTTTTTTAGGGAAAAAAATTATAATTTTCATTAAAAATGCAAAGTAGCACTTCTAAAACCAAAAGTGACACATTTTATACTATAAAGTGACACTGTTAATAGTAAAAAGTGACACTCGTATATATAAACATGAGGAGTGACGCTGTAATTTTTAAAAACTAAGGGGTTATATTGAGATTTTTGAATTTTATCTCATTTAACTTGGATAAATCTATCTTATGGATATTGATCCGTAAAATCGTCTTACAAAAGACCACCTCAATAATTAGACTTTTTAAATGAATTATTTTTGAATGGAATGGGGGAGTAAAAGTTTATTGAACGTATTTTTGGTTAGTCATTTTTCAAAGTTTATTGAACACATGTTTGAGCACTACACAATTTATCTGCCCCCTTCCCATTCCTATTCCCAACACTCATTTGCCCCTCATTTTCACCAAACCTACTCACCTAATTATCCCCCAAGGTAATAGTCGAACACTTTTTTTAAAAAATAAGTATATTTAGTAGGGGCATTAATATTAAAATATAACTTTTTGTATGTATTCATAATAGTTTTTTATAACATTTTCGTGTGTTTGTCAAACGCTCGAAAATATTTTTTGATATATTTTCAAAAAAATTACCAAACACTTAAAAATGAAATATTTTTCATTTTTCATAAATTATTTTTCGGACATCATTTTCTATTAAACAAACGGAATCTGCTTAGTTGTAGAAAAAGTTATAAATTTAGCACTTTTGTTTTTCAAATACCCTGCCCCCTAATAATAAATACCGTCTTTCTTGCTCAAAAGACTAAATTGTCCCTCCAGCCTTTATAAATAAACTAGTTTTTTTAACCCGTGTGCTAAACGTCGTTATTCTTTTTCAACTAAATCGTACATAAACAAAATAAGCAGGATAAAAAAAAATTAAAGGATAAAATAAAAAGAATCGATTTATTAATAAAATACATATCAGTATATCATTAATCGTTATAAGATTCTAAACAATTTCCTTAGACACAACATTTGTTGTTTTATTAGTTTGTTTTTCATCTTCGCCGCATATCAATATCTTCAAATCAAAACAATTTTTTACTCTAGAAACTGTGACATATAATTGCTAATGGCTAAATACTGGTTTCTACAAGAAGTGGTATGTGCAATTAAATTTGACACTTGTTAATTGTCATTACATATGATACCAACAATGAAAATTGTCTTATCTAGAACTTAAAAGTCAGTCTTACATAAGATAAAGTTTTTTTTTTTTTTTCCGTAGACCTTTTCCCTAATGGGGTATGGGAAGTGATCGAACCTGAGACCTCACATTTTGTGAAGCCCCAACTCTATTACTGGGCCACCCCTAAGGTTCTACATCGGATGAAGTTAATGACAATCTTGGGATAAAAACATTTTTTCATCAACATTGCTTCCTTTCAAAATTTTTGTTTCAACAGTGTAGTCCCCAAGATTTATGATGATTAGTCTTGTTCTATTGCACAACTCTGCAACATGATTAATGTTTCTCAATAGCATTACTGGAACGTCAATTTTAAGTATCAATCCATTGCCTGACAACTCCGAACACTTTATAATATTAAAAAACTATGTATAATGAATGTTTTCAAATAAACATGGATTTTTTCTGCTCTACAAATAGAATCTGAACTCAAATAAGTTATTCATTTTGAATGATTACTTTTATTAAATTATATTTGTATTTTAAGAATAAATGAATCTCTGATAAGAAAATAGGCTAATGACAAATTAACGAAAGTATTTTTACCGTTAACTATTATTTTTGTTTCGTAAATTATTTTGATTTTACTAACTTCCATTATATTTTTTGTTTTATTAGCTTCGTAACTATTATTTTTGTTTTATTTTTAAGAATTAGTTTTACGGAGAACTTTTGTTCCGTAAATTATTTTTATTATTTTACTAACCTTAGTTTTTTTTTATTGACTTCGTAACTATTATTTTTGTTCCATCAAATATTTTTATTTTACTAACGTATTTTTGTTTTTACATATATATTTTAAGAATTTGTTTTAAACTTTTGTTTTGTAAATTATTTTATTTTACTAACCTTATTTTTGTTTTGTTGATTTCGTAACTTTTATTTTTATAGTGACTTGTCCCATAAATTATTTTTTACTTTACTAACCTCCTCTTATATTTTTGTTTTCTTGACTTTGGAACTATCATTTTTTTAGCTACTATTTTTTATATTTAAAGAGAGAAAAATGTTTAAACATAATTAAAAGAGAGAAGATGCTGGTGATGAAAGAGAAAATACGAAGGAGACGGGAGAGAAAAGAGAAGATATGAGAGAGAAATAATAAAATGATAACTCAAAAGTTGAAAATTCAAAAGTGAGATTTTACACTCTCAATCCTCATACTTTATCATTTACACAATCGTTATAAAAATATTGTTTTTGCTAAAGATAACTTGCTATTAAGATTTTTTCTTAGAATTCATAGTGATGCCCCAAAACTGCTACACTCTTTTTAAAACTAAAAATAAATTAAATTGTGCCTTAATGCTAAGGCACTACTTTTCGATCCCAAAAGCTTCATTTGAGCTTCTGAATTGCCACCAATTCGCTTCTAGCAAGGGTGGCTGCTTCGAAGCAAACCTTTTGGGTGTGTCTGCACCCCCACCTCTTTAATCACTAAGCAACGATCATTAGCCGGTGAATTGGGATGTTTCCATCTTGATGATGAAGCTTATTCCCCGTCATATTACTGCCCTAGAATATCTAGTATTAATAATTCTCCTCCTCGTTCAAACGGTCCACACTTAAAGAGTGTTTTACTACAAGATGTGTTGCGCCTTAAAGCATTTTCAAGGAGACAAACTGACTTTGGGTTTGAGTGGCATTTCATCCCCAACCCCAACTCATTCTTCAACATTTGAGATATCCACTTAGTTTTATCCAAGCTTCATCATGGGCATCGATAGATCACTTAGGTTAGGGCCAATAAGCATAAAAAAATTTCCCTATGAAGACTCGATTTCACTATGACTCCAATGGAGGTCCTTAAGCAAGCCAGTGCCTATGAGGCGCCAACTCATTCTTCAACAAGCACGCGACCTGAGCACTAGGATCCTCCCACTCATTGGGAGCTTGTGGTTTCATGTTCTATTTCACTCCCTAATGGGGATTCTTTTCACCTTCCCTCACGGTACTACTTTGTTATCAGTCACCCAGAAGTATTTAGCCTTGCATAGTGGTCCTTATGATTCCATGTGCCTCATGCTACTCTTGTCAGAGTGTAAACTAGTGATGCTTTCAATTGCTAGATTCTCAACATCTAGGGTGCAACACTCCAACGCTTTGCCTAGCAGCACGAGGCTTGTATAAATCTCCAACGACCATGTTATCACGATATAGGCTACTCCCATTTTGCTTGCCGCTACTTCGAGGATCACTTTTGTTTTATTTTTTAGAAGCTACCAAGATTTTTTAGTTCGTCCAATTGTTTATTGCCTCCACATGGTTCAACTTTAGGCAGTGTTCTAAAACTCCCCGCCTAGCTCCGCCGCGACTTTCTTAGTCGCCGCCTAATCGGCCAAGTCGGTGTCTTTGCCAAACCTCGCCGACCTTAATTTATTTTTGTAGCTTTGATTTTGTGGCATGCGGTGACCGGAAAAGGAAGGGGGGCGAACTGGAGAAGGAATGAGGAGTGTAATGGTGGGGTAGAGAGGGAGGTAATGGGGGCGAACTGGAGTAAAATATTTTTTGTTTTTATTTCTAAACTTGGCTGATTTATTACTTTGTGGTTGTTGAGAATTGAGATTAATGGTATGTTTGTATATTTTTGTTCATTTTACAAATATAGACAAGTGTTTGATAAAATAACAAACATAAAAAAAAATTAAATTTGTATTCAATATATTTGATCTTTGATGTAAATTATCAAAAAATGGTAATTATGCCTTAATTCTAGGCCCCGCCTAGGCCCCGATTACGCCCCGACTAGTCCCCTAGGCGCTAGGCGCTAGTGTACCGTCTAACGGCCGCCTAACGATTTTTAGAACCTTGACTTTAGGTAGAAAGGTTAACATATTCAAAAGTTTTCGGATATGTGCTCTTTTTTAACTCCCGAAGCTTACTGCTACGTAAGCCTGTCAATAGATCAGAGTTTGATCCAAATTCGATTCGAATCCGATATTATTTTTAGGATATAGATTTAGTTTTTAAATCCGATTATCCGATTTTGATCCGAATCCGAAACCTTAACAAATCAGATATGGTTTAAGCTGTTCCGATCCGTTAACAACCTGATTCTAACCGATTAAAAAAGTATTGCTCCCTCCGTCCCTAAATATCGTCCTAGTTGACCTGACGCACAGATTAAGAAAAAAACAATTGACTTGATTATTTATATTCGTTTAATGTGCAGTTTCCTTTAAAGCTCATGTGTATGTGGCTCATAATTAATGTAGGGTGAAAAAGTAAGGATAAAGTGGTAAAAGTGATGTTCTAAAAAGGTAAGTTTCAAACTGGACAATTATTTTGGGACGAACGCAAAAGAAAAGGAAGCCGATAATTTAGAGACGGAGGGAATATTACTATACATATAAATTTACTAAGGATGAGTTTTGTCATTAATCATCATTAATTCTACTAAATATAAATTTTACGATGAGTTCTAAAATCTTATTAGCATTATTATTCATGTTTGTGTAAACTAAAAGTATGATTTGTAGTTTTATTCAACCATTGATTAAGAAAAAAAAACCTTAATATTAATTTTATTCAGTACTTTAATTAGGGAATAATAAAATCCAAATCGAAAAATTTAGAATATGAATCGAGCTTTTAAATATCCGAAAGATAATCCGATCCAATCAAAGTCCGATAATCTCTAAGCAGCGCCCTAAACTCCCCTGCCCCTCCCCCTCCCACTTCCAAGGTTGACACCACTATTGGCCAACCACCAAGCAGGGGAGAAATAACTCAAGCATGACAACGAGATGAAAAGAAGAGAAAAGAAATGCACCATAACCACCAAAGGGGAACAAAAAAGAAGGGAGGAAAAGGGTGGAAATTGGGATAACACAGGTACATATGAGAGCATTCTCTCCCACCGTCCGATTAGCCAACTCCGAAATCATACGAGGCTGAAGCTAATCTGACGGTGGGTGGGAGGAATGGTTCGCATAAGTTTTCTGGTCTCAATTTTCCCCTGTATGTTAACTACCAAGAGTATGAAAAGCGCAACAGAGCATCTTAAGAACACCAACATTAATCCAAGCACAAGTTTCTGGTCCTTTTTTTCCCCCCTATTTACTTTATTCTTTTAATGTCTCCTCATAATCCTCTACAGAGAGGGAGAAGAAACAAACTGTCTGGGAAAACTAAAAAGGTCTTTCTCTTCAAAAGGAGAAGTCCATTCCCTTGAACCACCGGCAGATGTTTCAGATGCAGCTACCCCATCCTGAAGTCCCGCGATTGAAACACCACTGTTACCATTTGACAGCACTGGTCTCAAGGTAGTTGTAATATTCCGTCCTGAGGCTGCTGCATAAGAATCGGTGTTACCATGCTGCATAGAAGAACTAATGCCTTGCCACATCACACTTGGCCTTGAACTAGAAGGAGCCCTATCCAAACTCCAGTCTATATTGGTGTAATCCAAGTGCAGCAGCATTGAGCCACCTGCATTCCAATCTACAGGAGAAGACGGCCCTGACGGTCCATTCGAGCCCAAGCCGGAAAAGAGTCCTAGAGAGGAAGCAGCAGCAAGGGTGGGAGAAGTACTGCCCGTTCTATTCCACAAACCATTCCCTTGATTTGTTCCTGGTTGACCAGGATCCATTGGGCCATTGCTTGACATGTATTGCTGTAACTGTGGCTGAGGCTGCTGCTGTTGAAAACGAATTTGGTCATACAATTGGTTACTAGTCCCACTTGTGTAGGTCGGGGAGGTATAGTTTCTTGTGCTATTAGCAGGAATATGTGTCAAACCATTGGGTTTCATCACAACTGGTTCAACATCATTGGGATGCCAATCAGCAGCCGCAAGAGATAATGAGGATGTGGAGGAGCTGCTTACGCTAAGGGTAGGCATCTGCTTCGATTGTGGTCGCTGCATCACTACAACAGGTTCCCTCACTGATCCCAGCTGAAGGTTCTTCAGTTCATTTCCAACAGTCACAAATCGTGTTTCTGTCTTGGCTAGAGGAGGAGAGGCCTGCAAAGGTGATGCCAACGAATAGGAGACAGAAGGATTTGATCCTGCTACCGGCCACCTTTTCTCCGCAGCCGATGGAACTGCCATCTGCTGCTGTTTTGCCCACTCCAACTTGGGTTGAATCTTCTTGAGCAACTGCATATTCTTGCTCCCAGGTTCTGCAGACAACGGTACTGTAGCCACCATTTTTGTATAATTAAAATCCTTTTCATCTCTTTTCTGTTGTATATTTGTAGTTCCTGTAGATAAAGTAGGTTTTGTTTGTGGCCTCTGCGAATTCTGCATAGTAGGAGGAGCTACCAAAGGCGCCTTACTGCTGTTACCATTGGAGGTTGGAGGATCACCAGTTTCTTCAGGCTTCGGTGGAACAGAGGGAGGGTCCTGTTTCTGCACTCTCAAGGTATCTGCAGCTTGCTCAAGATCACCTTCACAGGCAACTATGGCTCTTTCAACATCCTGCTTAGAGCATTTGAACTTGATTTCCATGTCAGCAATCCGAGCTAGCTCCTCCGATATGTCAATTTTTAAATTACCCCCACCGTCAAGGTTATGTTCCCTGTTGTGGTTATCTGCTTCTTCAGCTCCTTCAAACAACCAGGCCACTGATTCCTCTACTCTGCCTTCATTCAAAATAAGAGCCATTGTGGCACGTTCTGATGAAAATCCCATTCCCACAAGCTGTAGAGCAAGAGCTTCCAGCCTCCTTGACATGAGATAGCCGCTGCACCGCTCGTGCAGTTCCTGAGCTCGCCTCTCCTTTTGACGCTGATGCTTTTTCTCATTCTTCTGACGGATTTTCTCTCGCTTATCACTGTCAGCTCCGGGTATTATTGCTTCTTGGCGCGGAGGAAGCGAGTTTTTGTCTTTGGGGTCTTCAGACTCACCGGACCAACTACCATTATTAGATACAGAATCATACTCAACACCGGTCCCCCCAAAAGAGTTCTGATCATCTGTCTCATCTATGTTTCGGTAACGTCCATTAACATGAAGTGGTGGAGCAGGAGACACTGATGCTGTCTCAAGCGTATGAAATGTTCCCAAAAGCGGGTTGTACCCACTAGTGGGAATACCACTGCCTGTGTTAGCATTTATCAGAGGCTTCGAAGGGGTCTTCTGTTGATCCTTACCAGCGGCCCTTTTGTCCTTTGACTTGGATTTGGATGCTGGAGACATCTGCTCGATCCTCAATTGCTAAAAAGATTCCTGCAATGCTGCTGATAGCAAAATCAGATTACAAGAGAAATCAGCCATGCAAACACAAGTTTTTCAGATGATGATGATCTTTTTTTGATTACTTATCCAAAAAAAAAAAAAAAGAAGCAGATGCTGACCATGCAGTGGGTGGGTGGGTGTGCGTGAGAGAAAGATGAAGGAGATAGAGTGTGTGTATATTCAGAGAGCCAGTGAGACATAGGCATCTATGTGTGTGTACTACATTTGTATAAGAGAAAGAGATAATATCATCGAACCCCACAAGGAAATCTACACCACAACGAAATCTACACGATGGCCCTGCCTGAACATTCTTTCTCACAAGTGTTGCTTTATCATGCATGAGGAAAACCTTCTTTGTCACGTTTCTTTTTACTTATTCCGAGTTATTTTCTTTTTGATAAGAGCTTCTTTTGCGTCATTCTGTTCTTCTACATTAAACAGTTTTAAGCTAAAAGGATCAAAACAAAGATAAGTTCAGCAACATTGCAAGGTGTATTCACAACTAATTTGTCCATCAATAATTCACCATTGGCCTCCCACTATCTATTTTCCAAATGATACATGGTATTTTAAAATGCACAACAAGAAACGAGTTAAATGCTCTTTTAACCGGTCAAACTGCTATCACGAAAAGTAGCTATTACTCTATCCTCATCTCTGCATCCTACTGTATGTGAAGGTGAACTGATTTGCCTTCAGTATATGGTTCAGAAAATCACAGTTGATTTTGTTCTAATACTTAGCCTAATCTCATAATTTAGTAAAATGGCCACACCCTAATAAAATAATGATAACTTGACACATTCGGCATGAGTTACAATCTCCATCCATCCTATCAAAAGCTAACAGTACTTGAGAGTTATTTTCCAGAACTTTTCCCAATTTCAAAATAACCTCATAAGGATGAAGTGAATGAGTATAATTTTGCATATAACTAAAACAAGGTAATAATGCTAAGAAAACCACATAAATAAACTGTGCCAAGGCAAGGGCTCAAGCCTGAGGACTAGCCAAACTAGACACGCTAGGCACTTTTCCAACAGAAGGGGTTGGGCCTGGGATAAGTGGGCCTAGCTCAACCTTTGGCCTTTTTGAACCTTTACCAAAAATTGATGGATTGTTATTTTTTTATGAAGGTAAAGTGTATATTAATGAACAAGCGTCAAAACAGGTGGCACGACCTACAACATTAGAAGTATACACTACACAAAATATACTCACTAGCCAACATGAAAATTATTCACAACATCTACACTAGTGTTATCACAATGAGCCGAAGTATGATCTGCCCCTACACTCCATTCAAACATGTTCGAGAGCAGCAATTTTTTCAAAAGTCATAGGTCCCCCTTCATTATCAAACGCCATCCGATTTCTTTCTTTCCAAATTGTCCGGCATACGCTTAACGGGGCAACTTCCCATAATCTATTCCTACAAAAAGACCAACTCCAAAGGAGATCCTTCGTAGAATTTGGAAGCACCCAAGATATGTTAAACAGCCCCAAAAGTGCAGACCATAATTCCCCCGCCACCGGACAATGGATCAGATGGTTAACACTCTCCTCATCCCCTTTACACAAATAACACCAATCGATATAGCTTCCTAGAGTTGCTTTCTCCACCAAATTACTCAAAGCCCCCATAACTATGATAAAGAGGAATGGAGAAAGAGGATCACCTTGGTGCAAACCCCTCGAACTCCCGAAAAATCATGAAGGTTCCCTCCCCGTTAACTAAAACGGAAAAGCGAGCTGAAGAAATACAATACAAAACAGAACCCATTTTCTCCACTTCGCTCCAAACCCCATTCTCTCCATCATAAACATAAGGAAATCCCAATTTACATTATCATACGCCTTTTCTACATCCAATTTACATAGCATACCTGGGACTCCTCCTTTGATTCTAGCATCCATTACTTCATTTGCAATCAGCGATGTATTTAAGATTTGTCCATTACGAACAAACGCATGCTGGGAATCGGAGATGATTTTATCCATAATTTTTCTCATTCTATGGGATAGCACCTTCGCAATGATCTTATACACCCCTCCAACCAAGCTAATGGGTCTAAACTCCTTCACATCGCTAGCGCCTTTCTTTTCTTGGGAATTAACACAACAAAAGTACCATTAAGCTTTTTTTACAGCACAATTTCTCATGAAAATGATGGAAAACTCTCATCATATCCTCCCTTATAACCTCCCAGCATTGCTGAAAAGAAGCCAAAAAAAGCTGTCTGGACCGAGCCTTTGTCTCCACTCATTTTCCTTTAAGACCAACACCACTTCCTCTTCTGTAAAAGGCTGCTCTAAACCAGACGACACTTCCAAGTCAAGGGCCTTGCACGTGACACCCTCTAACACCGGTCTCCAATCACTGCTGTCCCCATATAATCTCTCCTAGAAAATTCACAATCCCTCCCTTGATCTCCTCATCTTCCAGAACAATCACATCAACTGTCAATTTTTGAATCTGATTTACTGAGAAGTGAGCACACGCCATCGTATGGAAGAACTTGGTAATATTATCTCCCTCCTTGAGCCATTGAACCCGAGATTTTTGTCTCCAACTAGTCTCCTCACATCTAAACAACCTCTCTAAATCTTCTTCTTATCCAATCTACTCATCTCATTGACCCCATTCCCATCCCCGAAGCTACTTTCTCATCCAATTTCCTGACCTCTTCCTCCAAAATTTTAATTCTGCTCTCTATCCTCCCAAAAATTTCCCGGTTCCAGACTTTGAGGTCTATCTTTCAGCCGCTTTAACTTTTTCGTCATCACAAAACAAGGATCACCATTAGACACGTACGAAGACCATTTTTCCTTAACCCACTCCACAAAGCCCTACTCCTTGAGCCACATATTTTCGAACCTAAACGGAGCTTTTCTTTTCGTCAATACACCACACTCCAGTAACAGAGGCACTTGGTCTGAAGTCACTCTAGGAAGACACGATTGAATCGATGCCCCAAAATAATCCCCCCAATCTGCTGAAACCATAGATCTGTCGACTCACGAAAACTTCTTTCTATCACCGCTTCTATACCATGTAAAGTCTCCTTCAATCAAAGGCAAGTCTACCAGCTCCCCGTCATTAATAAAATCATTGAATTCTGTCATGGATAGAGAAAAACCACCGGAACCAGATCTTTCGTGGGGAAAACGAACTACATTGAAGTCTCCCCCCAATACACCACGGATACTCCCTACCTAACCTTACTGCCTTCAACTCTCACCACAACAGTCTTCGGTCCACTGCTGTAAAGGGGCCATAAACACCAGAAAACAAAACCGTCTTGTCCTCTTCCACAAATTTTAAGACGCAAGAAGCTGAATTTGAACCCAACATCGACTCAACCTTCATCAATGTCCTCTTATCCCACATAATCAAAATTCCTCCTGAACTCCACACAGCCCCTAGATAAATCTACTCCACCCATCTTGCGTTCCAAATACTATTTATAAATCTTGAATCTACCATCTCCATCTTGGTTTCCAAAAGACAAACGACATGAGGCTTCCGTCGTCTCAATACTGCCTTAATAAGATCTCTTTTCTCTAGATTATGTAAACCCCACACATTCCAAGCTAGAAAACGTAAATCCATATCAGTTACTATCCTTCCTCCTTCTGTCAGTCAGCTGCTCCATGTTCAGACTGCAAAACAATTGCTTTAATTCCCTCTTCCCTCTCTCCCTGTCTTTGCTAATCCTCTTACTGCTGTTTTCCTTTGGATGCCTACAACTCCTCTCAATGTCGATCAACAGGTCCATAATTTTGTCTACATAACCCACGCATGAGACACCCATAAATTTTCCAAAGCCCTTAATTTTTCTCTTTACCCACACCCAAGCTAGAAAACGTATTTTCCAACTCCTCTAGTGATTCATTAAAAATTGATGGGCTGTTATTAAGCATATGCTGTTATTAAACCTATGCGGTTATTAAGAACCAGAACAAACACCTGAAGGTCCTTAATCATCTATGGAAATGACAGGGATACAAACTTTATGTCCAAAGTTCACATCTGACATTCCAATCTAGGTGGAAAGCAAGTGCTTTATTAAAGGTGTTATCACATTATGATGATATTATCTCTAACCAATCACATGCTTCCCCCAAAGATTGCGATGAAAAATTTAGACAATATTTGTATCTCTATCACAACTCAATTTATTTCGTTTAAACAACAAAACAGGTGATTGTTATAAGAAGTAATGTCAACGATAATCCTAACACCAACAAAAAGCAAAGGCAAAACATTAGTAAACAAGGAGAATACATAATAAACTGAAACTGCCAAAAAAGAAAGACAATAAATGTGCTAGTCTTGCTGAAGCTCATAATATAACAGGTAGCCAAGCAAGGAAAAAAGGGTAGTTAAAATTGCCAAACACAAGGTTCTTCAAGCAAAAGAGGGTTATCTATGATCATTTACTATCGTGAAGACAGTCTCAATCAGAAAGACATGGATAAAACAAAACCAAAGACGAAGCTCAAGAATGAAACCTCAACTTTTTTTATTCGTCAATACAGTGACTTTATCAACAACTTGATGACAAGGGGAACTTTTTCTTTTTTTGGATGTCGCTTTGGTTAAAAAAAAAAGAAACTTTACTAACAGAAAGAGAAAATGTTCAATAACAGGCAGGCTAGAAGCTCATCAAAAAGGCAAATGAAAAAAGAGACTAAGAGGAGAGATAAAGAATTGAAAACAAAACCTAGTCACGTACAGCTCTCTCATCTCTCATCCCTCATCCCTGGCAGGACCGAGAGTCTTACTTCTCTAAGAGCTCCCTCATTGGTGTTCAACTGATTAAGGGACAATCCAAAGTCTCCAGCTTATGAGGAACCCCAAATTTTCAGACAAAAGATGTATAAGAAGCTATTAAAAAGAAAAAAGGGCACCCAATTCCACAATCATAACAATGATGCACTCAACCAAAATATTACCAACAGATCTTGAATTATAACTATCAGCGTAATGTTGAGAGTTGAGACACCAATATATCAAGTAAAGCAATCAAGACCTCACTTTCAGAATCCCTATACCTGAGATTCCACAAAGAACACAATGTCCAAGAGAAAGAGTTGGCCTCCCCAGCAGGAAACTAGAAAAAGGAGCATCATGGACAGAAAAAAAGTCCAACTAAAATAATAGATAATGAACTGAACCTAATGGTCCTCCTAAAAATGAACCTGCTACCCATTCCCAACAGTAAGAAGGATACAAAAGCGAAGAAGATGAAGGTACCAAGTTAAGCAAGTACCTTATCATCATCTGAACCATCCGAACAATTCCAGTAAGCCCAAATTTTATTCTAATGACTCGATGCCAAAGTGGATGAGGCTCTAGGGAGAAACGACATAGCCACTTACCAACAGCAAAAAGGTTCCTGATAATCGAGATTGACCATTGATAGCCCATATTCAATCTTAATTCTACATACCACATCCCACGCAATCAAATGATCCTTACTCTCTTCATTGGTCCCTCCAAGAAAGTAACTCGTAAGAGTGCGACTGCATGTCTTATCTTCAGAAATTTCCGTAGCTCTTTTGAGTTCCGTGCAACTATAAATTAGAGGAGCAAGGCTATATTGCCGCCAATAAATAAATAAATAGAATTCCTAACTATTTGGCCGAATTGTCATATTTCCTCTAGCTCAATTAGCGAGGTTGGATTGGATGAAAAGTTTTAATGTTATTAAAGCATTATAAGAAATATCATTCACTTGTAGATTTTTTTTTTGATAAGTGAATATAATATTATAGACAAGCGTCCAAAACAAGTGACGCGTACTCTGTATACAAATCATTTACTTGTAGATTGAAAGTTTCTTTCAGTACACGAATGTATCCACCACTTGAGCAAAGGGATCCAGACTCCAGAGCAGCATTCACTAATTAATAATCAAAGAAATGATCCATGAATCCATAAGAATTCCCCATACATAACAGCAGTATTTGACCAGCTAAATTCATCATCCCCGTATCCTCTTCTTGCAGGTTGGAGCTGTAGGAGCCTTTGTTCATCTGATATCTAGCACCAGGAGCAGCAACACACCAAGAAAATGGAGAATTATCCATTATCAAAACAAGAAAGCCTAATCCTTCAAAACCAAATTTCCACATTTCCACATTCAAGGAAACCGATACCAACATTCTTTCCAATCAAAAACTGGCTTTCTTGGCTTCAATATATAACAGAAAATCTACATATATACATTACATATACACACACACACCCAACATTGAAGCTCTGTTTTGGACCACCAGCAAGACATCCCCCATCAGTGCTGATCCCGAACAAACATTCGCCGTTCAAATTACATGAAAAAATTTCACATCGTACAAAGAACTTGGCCACACAATTCACGAACCTATCCCCCAACAAAAAAAACACGATTGGAAACCTAATTCAAATGCAAATTCGTACAATTGTAAGCGAAACGAACACAATATTCACAATTCACAATCCGTCAGACCCCAAAACCGAGGATCAATCATGCCACACACACACACAGAAACAGAAAGAGAAACTGACCTAAAATCAAAGCGGATTAGATTGGATCAATTAACAGCAGATCGAACTTTGTAAGAACAGAGATTAAAGAATTTAGAGATTGAGAGAGAGGAGAGAGGAGAGAGAGAGGGGGGGAAAGGGGGAGATATGTATTGCGAGGCTGAAACTAAATCAACGAATTAGGGTTTTTCTGTGAGATTGTGTTCGATTGAGAGTAATATAACCCACACTCACAGAAAGAAAACGGGGAAAGGAGAGCTATTAACGGAAGTTACGGAATGGAAATCGAAACGGTGCCGTATCAGTATCCTCTCTTTCAAATTTTATTTCAGTGTATCTTAGTTTGGGCCGTTACATCGTTTGGGCTGGCTTGCAAACAAAGGTTACAGGTAGATATCCGATTACCAAGCCCATTATACTACTTTTTTCGGCCGGCTTGCAAACTTAGGTGCATGTCCGATTATCAAGCCCATTATACTATTTTTTTAAGGAATAATTACGGGCCGGTATTGTTTGAGAAAAAATTAACCACTTAAGTACCTTATTTTTTAAAGCCGTTGGAGTCTATTTTCATAATATCTATATATAAATAAAACCTAGGTAGTCTAATAAAGGTAAAATCCTGTCAAAATGCACTTGGTAAAAAAAGAAAGTCATATTTGAGTATCATTGTAGAGTAGCTAACATGCATTAAGAACACAAATCTGATTAATTGATTACACAACTCTCAAAGATTTATTAAAAATATGCAAATATACACATGTGGTGAAAAATACAGAGTTTCTATGTAGTAGCCACATTGAAAATATGTAAATACAAATATCTTTTTGTACACACTTAATTTACTGATTAATTAAAATGAGCAAATAACCTTTGAATAAGAACAAATGTACTATAAAAAACATGTTCATTGAATACATGTGATTGGAAAATAAAATATAACCACAATTAATTATTAAAAAATCATGCTATGGAAATATTTTCTTAAACTTTTGTGTCTCTTTCCTATCCGAAGTTATAATATCAAAACAAAATTTATTTTCGCAAATAACCACATTTAATTATCATTTATTAGTAAATCATAACAAATATATACGATTAAATTATAGTAGTAGATACCAACCACAAATTATAAATATTTAATAAATCTATAGGTTATATGGAGAAAGATATACATTTTAATTACTATTTATACTACTTAAAATCTTAAATTTTAATAACAACAAATATCAATTATTAAATTCTATAAATTATAAATGAGAAAATGACTTAAACAATTCATAAAATAATGGATTAACATGCTTTTTCATAATATCAATTAGGCCGATATAATTTGTTCCCTTCATCATGTTTTTTCTTTATTTTTTAGTTTTGTTTATAATAATCGTTTTATTTGAGTATAATTTAATTAAAAGAGATATATGCCTATGCGTTTAACGCACGGGGTGTAAAACTAGTTCTTCATAAATTGCGCCACCTAACAAACAACACTCTTCGAATAATAAATAAAAAAATCTGGCTTTGACTAATAGATATACATAAACATACATATGCTTGCGAGCATCAGTTTTCACAAAAATGACATAATAGATGGGTGAGTTATTTAGGCCAAAACAGTGAGTTAGAAAGGAATTTTATTGCAAAATACGAAGTGCAAAAAAGTTACTTGAGAGCTCAGTCAGGGATCGCTTATAACTTTGCTACTCATGCTTTACTTCGTTTGACCCCGTGCTTTGTTTGACAAAAATGGAGACTTCGATGTGGGATCGAAGTCTTTGATGTGGGCATCACAGTCTTCGATGTGGGCATCGGAGTATTTGATTTGGGCATCACAGTCTTCCATGTGGGCATTCCAGTCTTTGATACGGGCATCGCAGTCTGGCGATTTCTTTGCTACAGTTTTTTGGAGGAAGAAGGATTAGACCTCAGTTTGACTATTAACATTGCAGAATGACGTTCTTGCCAAGGTTGAGCCTCAAAGGGATCAACATGCTAATGGAGTCTGTGAGAAAAGAGAAGTGCTATGCCACTTTTTCATTTATGTCTTGTTTGTGTTTAGTTTGTGTGTGTGTGTAGAGAGAGAGAGAGAGAGAGAGAGAGAGAGAGAGAGAGAGAGAGAGAGAGAGAGATAGAAAGGGGGACATACTTCATTGCTCGCAATTCGTCCACCACATGAAGTTTCCCCTTCGAATGTTGTGCCGAAGATGAACGAGGGATTGAAGTCGGGGAAAGTTGGCAATAGAGATAAATTGAACGTTTATCTCAATAAAGAGCTCCATAGTAGACTGCATTACTCTGCGTCTAAGAGGATTCCACCGATTATTAGGATGGTTGAAGAGGGATTTAAGGTGGAGGGTGACGAAGGGGAGTGGAAAAGTTTGGGATTATTAATGAAGAGAGAGAGAGAGAGAGAGCGAGAGGGGACATTTAAAGAATGAAAAAAAGAAGAAATCATCGGTGTGTGTGAGAGAGAAAAGAGAATTAATTGCTTGGCAGGTTAGAAAGGAGAGACATTAAATGAGAAGAAAGAGAGAGATTATTAGCAGAACCCCTAAATATTACACCTAAAAACTCTAATTACCACATTACTTAGAATATTCAATTACCAAAATACCCTCCATCAAATGTAAATAAAATAAAAACCCTTTCCAAGTTACCAAAATGCCAAATTAAAAACAAAAAAAAAATTAAATATTAAATTAACTCTCTAACAAGCAGAAAATTGTATACTGATGAATTTAATACAAAGTGCGGCATATCAAAGGCATTCTAGTCGTCACACTCTCATTTATCTGAGAGCTTCGATCAATCCACAAATAGCTCTTCGTGCGTGTGTGTATATAGAATCACGCATAATATCTATTCGCCTTCATAATCTTTATATCATTCCAGCAACGAACGGGAGATGGGCTTCGAGAACGATCCTTTCCGCTACGAAAATGGAGAGCCGTTGATGGATTTTGATGAAGAAGACGACGATATTCAATCCGATCAAGGCGACCATCAAAATCTAGTGCTAGACGATAACCTAGAGGATTTCGCCGACGACAACGACACTTGGCGTCGCGAATTGGAAAGGTCTCCGACGCCGGTGCATGACTCCGACTCCAAATCCAAGCCTCGTAAGCGCCTCATCAAGAAGAGCACTGTCCCCGCCGCCGATAGAGTTTCTGATTATGGTATTCAAGATGAGGATGTTGATGAAGCGGCAGAAGATTTCGAGGCGGGACGATTCGACAAGCAGTCTGCGTCTTAAATCGCCTTGATGGTGGTGGGAAGAGGAAGAAGTTTTCGGGGAAAGATGGGGGTGGTGGTGGGAGTAGGAAGCAAGAGAAGAAGGTGAAGTTGTCGGGGAATAGGAGAGAGAGGCAAGGAGGGGGGGAGTGCTGGTTTAAGAGAAACAGAGGTCGAAGCTTAAGAGTGAAAAGGAGGGCGGTCTGTGACTAGGATGATGCTGATGAAGGAAGAAGAACTTCAAAAAGTCAATAAAAGTTGCTACTTTTTAAAAAAAATTTGACAAAAATCGCCACTTTTTGAAAAACAAAAAACAAAAATGTCGCCAGGTCTTTTTAAAAAAATTAAAAAAAAGTCGCCACTTTTTAAAAAAGATTTTGACAAAAATCGCCATGTTATTTAAATTTTTTTGAAAAAATGTCGCCACTTTTTAAAAAATAATTTGACAAAAAACGCCAGATTTTTTTAAAAAATATGAAAAAATCGCCATGTTGTTTAAAAAAAATTTAAAAAATTGCTAGGTTTTTTATAAAAAATTTTTAAAAAAAGAAAAGAAAAAAAGATACATGATTCAATAGGAGGAACAAGTTTAGGGTTTATAGTTAATTGTGAATGATGATTTAACATATATTTATAGGATGATTAATTGAAACTCCTTTATATAAAAGGATAAGGATTAATTAGTAATTAGAGTTTAGGGTTAATTGTATCTCTTTTTTATAAAAGGAGTAATTAGTAATTAAACTATTTAATGAATGTGGTATTTAGTGTTTTTTGTGTGGCAATTAGGGCGACTCATTATTAATTGTAGAATTGATTAGATATTGAATTTTGTACACCGTGATGCCCAGCTTATGGATTGCGATGCCCAATTTGGGGGGGGGAGGCTTTGTGTCCGTGTCTTTTATTCATTAAGGGTATCTTCGTTTTTTCACTCTAAAAGTGTACTTTTTCGGTTGAATAAAAAGAAAGTGGACTGGAGAGGTTATAATTCTTCAAAAAGTACCAGCCCGAATTTACCCATTTTTTAAAGTTCAAAATCAAACTCATCCCTTTTAAGCCTTGAAAAAAGAATTTTTTTTAAGGGTGTAATTCGAGCCGGTCCCTTTTTAAAAGTTTACAACCACTCCAGTCCATCATTATTTTTTTCAACCGAAAAAGTTACTTTTGTGGGTGAAAATACTATAATACCCTTAATGAGTCTGATGCGCGCTACAGATCACTCACTCAAATACACCATGATGCATCAACATTTGCATCACGATGCATCAACATTTGCATCACGATGCATCAACATTTGCATCACGATGCATCAACATTTGCATCACGATGCATCAACATTTGCATCACGATGCATCAATTTAATTGCATCAATTATTGTATCGCGATGCATCAAATTATTTTCCTAATTCAACTTTGCATCGCGTTACATCAAATTTTACACCGCGATGCATCAATTTAAACTTACATAATTTAATTTTGCAACGCAATGCATTAATTTAAATACCGCATCCAATTTTGCAACACACTATATCAAATTATGCTCCACGATGCATAAAATTTAAATAATCAGACCTTATCTACCTTCTTTCTAGTACACAATCAACAAATAATTCAAAATGTATATGTATCTTTCCTGCATCCCAAAATCCAAATAGATTAATCATGATTCACAAATGATGCATTGTAATTCAAAATTAATTCATCTCAATTCAAAATTAATGCATCCAGATTTAAAAAGGTATCCAACAACGAAAAAAAAATTATATTTATGCATTTCATCTAACACTTTAGATGCATAGCAACACAAAACACTTTAAATCTATTTTGAATCACACAAACACAAAAATGAAAGAAGAAGAAGAACAACAATAGCAACATGATATGAAATAGTAAAAGAGTAGGGAGTTCGAGTGATGGAGAAACAGTATGTAGTAACTACCATTTCTCCTCGCCACTCAACTCCCCACTCATACTTTTTTTTGTGAATTCGTGCGAACGAGTGATAAGAAGAAGTAGATGAAACAAAAGAACACACTGTTGAAACTAAAGATACATAGATGAAGAGGAAAGAAAATAAGAAGTTAGGGTGGTGGATTAATCGAATCCAAGATGAACTTTCACTGTTTAAAAAACGAGAGAGTGGAGGGGTTAAATATTTGAAAAAGAGGATCGGCCCGTATTTTTTTTCCTTTTTAAAATTACTATTGGTCACCCCGTGGCATACTTGTTAAGTGTAAGTGTGCACATCTGGGCCCATAAAAATTGATACCTATTGGTCACTTTTTCATGGGAATCAAATTATTATCTCCAACAATAGGTATAAAGGATATTAAAATTAGGTTTGGTGCATCCTCTAGTTCCAAACCTTATCTTGATACCTTTATTTTTAATGATTGGACAACCTAGTACTAACACATAAATATCGAAATTTATTATTGACCCCTATTATTGGACTTGTCCTTAAGAATATAGTAACTTTTTTCTTTACGTGGTAAAGTTTTAAAAGTTTTCTCTTTTCTTCTCTTGAAATTAAATTAGTTTCCTATATATATATATATATATATATATATATATATATATATATATGCTATTTTCTCTCTTATTTATGAGTAAATCTCCAATAGTATTACAGATCCAAATTTGTAAGACGGAGCCTCACTCACTCATTCACAACTCAGCCCACCAACACACGGTGGGTCGGGTTAGGAAGTTCGTCTTACAAAAAATACTCGTAAAACGATTTTTTCTAAGCTTTTACCGAAATTTATTCTTAAAATTGGTTAACAACATATCTACATTAGTGAACATTCCTATGTCTCTTTCAAATCCCTAATTTTTCTTTATTTTCTCTCATCCTCTATTTTCTATTCCCTTATTTCTTTCCACACTTTCACCATCACAAATTTTTTACCATACTTTCTTACGCAAGTGTGGTATGTAGCACATTAATGAAAAGTTCTTAATGCTCGCCATGCGAAGAATCTAGATCCAAAGGCTCATTGTAGAGCCTTAATTGATAACATCCAATTTACCCTTAATATGTTGCCACGTCTCACGTTACTATTGGTCCTAATTTTTACCCATATCATTTGCCCTCTACTTTATTATAAAAGTAAGTTTTCAGTAAGACGGTCTTACGAATCTCAAATTGTAAGAGGAGTCTCACTTTTTTACAGATCAACCTACAAACACACGGTGAGTCGGGTAAGGAGATCTGTCTTACAAAAAATATCCGTAAGATCGTCTTATTTAAGTTTTTGTCTTATTATAATTTTCAATCAAAGAAAGTATTAGTTGTTGAACATTTCCTTTTACACTACTCCCTCCGTCATTAAAATTATAATCATGTTTGATCTGACAGATAGAGTTAGGAAAAAAAAAACAATGTAGTCTATTATTAATATTGATATAATATGCAATTTCTATTAAAGCACTATTAGAAATAATAGAGGGAAATCAATACAAATTATAGAATAGGAAAAACAATTGTAGAAATTGTTACTGCTGTTATAAGTTTGAAGGTTGCTAATGTTTTAGAGGTGTGCTGGTAGTCTTCAAGTCTGCTGGTAAGCCTTGAAGTCTGCTGTTGCTTCTTGTGAAGTATGTTGTTGCTTATTGTGAATGTTGTTGCTTATTGTGAAGTCTGCTGGCGAGTCTTCAAGTTTGCTATTGCTTCTTATGAGGTCTGCTGGTGAGCAAGAAAAAATATGATGCAAGAGTGTATGTGGTGATTGTTCTAAACTATGTCTGAGAATGTGGAAAGCAGTGTCCTTATATAGGCTGAAGCAAAGACGAAATTGATTTTGATATTAATCAGATTCACCCATAATGAAACACATTAAAGTGTCATGAAGGAAGAATAAATCTGTCAATGAATGCTGGAGTTACGAAAATAAAAGAATAATTAACAAAATGTGGATTGGTCTGATATTCGTGTTCGCGGAACGCGCTCGCACATGAGTATGGTACCCCGAAGGCTAAATTAGACCATGATTTGCACTCCCTAGCGCGGGCATGCACGAGAGAGAGCCTCTATTCTATACAAGCTTACCGTTACTACATAAGACACTTGTATATAAACCACTCAATCTTTTGTCAATTTTCCAATGTGAGATAAACTCACTTCCAACACCACACTTTAACCAACCATAACTTATTCATCCAAACACCAAATTGGACAAATAAATATATGATTTCTTGTACTCACGAAGTAGAACACGTTTCCACAATTACCTTTGTCATTACACAAATAACACATGAAGAAATTCGTGCCTCAAGATTGCACAATTTCATTCTTTAAACATAATTTTTCCAATGATCCCGCACAAAAAGGAAATTGACGAATTTGATGGTAAAGTCTAGTAGTCGAAACCAGCATAGGATAGGCAGGTGTTACCCTTTGAACTCTTCCTCAAAAAAGCATATTTACTATATTGGATGATCAGTAGACATGATATTTTCGAACTGTTCTGCCGTTTGTATAAACGATCATATACTTTACACATGAATCTTCCTAACACAATTCAATTCTCATAGCTATGTTCATTTATAGCCTTGAACATATGTCTGGTTTTGTGAGAGGGTCTAAGAATTAAGCCTCACACAATTCTCCTCGAAGCGGCCCCACTTCTCTCTCACGTAGGTGATTCTTACTTAGGAATCATTAAAAGCCATAAGCTTATCCTCTTTTACACGAGCATCACTGTTATAAGGGATGACCCCCACAGTGAAACTAAGAGTCTTTTTACAATCAGGTTGTCCCTTTGAACCATGATCTTGGGATATCTAGTCAACAAGGTTGGGTTTCCATTGTATCAATTCATATCTAGAGGATTAAGTCCCATTCCTTTAGAACACTTATCAACTAACTCTCTATTTAACCCTTTGGTTAATGGATCCACTAAATTATCCCTTGATTTCACATAGTCAATAGATATAGTTCCCGTTGAGAGTAGTTGTCTAATGGTATTATGTCTATAACGTATATGTCTAGACTTACCATTATACATATTGCTCTATGCCCTGCCAATTGCCGATTGACTATCACAATGTATGCAGATGGCAGGCACATGTTTTGTTCATCTTGGAACATCTTCTAAGAATTGACGTAGCCATTCAGCCTCTTCACCACTTTTGTCTAGAGCTATAAACTGAGACCTTATCGTGGATCTAGCTATGACAATCTGCTTAGAATATTTCCATGATATGGCTGCACCTGCCAAAGTGAATACAAATCCACTAGTAGATTTTGAGTCTTTAATATCTAAGATCCAATTTGCATCACAGTATCCTTCGATCACTACTGGATCTATTGTATAGTGCAGTCCATAATCACGAGAAAATCTTAAGTACCATAGTACTCTGACTATCGCTTTGCAGTGGTCAGTCCCAGGATTACTCGTGTATCTACTCAGTTTACTCACAACATAGGTAATGTCTGACCTTGTACAACTCATTAAGTACATCAGACTTCATAAGATTCTTGAGTATTCTTCCTGAGAGACCGTCTCACCTCTATTCTTTGATAGATGTAGACTTGTGTCAATAGGAGTTCTAGCTATTGCAATGTCATCCTTGCTGAACTTCTCAAGAATTTTATCCACATAATGTGACTGACTTAAAGTAAGTCCACTTAACATTCTTGAGATTTTTACTTTAAGGATTACCCCATATCTTTCATGTCAATTTCAAGTTTAACATGTCTTTTGTGGACTTAAATCATATTATCATTGCTTCCAATGATAAGCATGTCGTCTACGTAATGACATAAAATGACATAGTCATTTTTAGTGTCCTTTACATATACACATTTCACATTCATTGATCTTAAATCCACAATCCAACATGGCATTATCAAATTTCTCATGACATTGTTTTGGTGCTTGTTTTAAGCCATACGGAGACTTAACCAACTTGCACACTTTGTTTTCTTGCCCTAGAGCAGAAAACCCTTCTGGTTGTTCTATGTAAATCTCATCTTCTAAATCACCATTTAGAATGACAGTCTTTACATCCATTTGATGTGCTTCAAGATTCCACAATGCGGCAATTGCAAGTGTTATCCTTATTGATGTTATTCTCATAACAGGAGAATGCATATCAAAGTAATCAAGACCTTCTCGTTGCCCGTAACCTGTAATTACAAGTCTAGCCTTATACTTATCAATTGTTCAATCTGCTTTCATCTTCCTCTTGAAAATCCACTTATAGCCTAGTGGTTTACTTCCTGGAGGAAGATCCACTAGTTCCCATGTGTGATTTTGAAGGATGGAATCAATTTCACTCTTGATAGCCTCTTTCCAGAGAGGTCCTTCAGAAGAGCTCATAATTTCTTTATAGCTTTGAGGTTCACTTTCCAACATGTAGGTTAAAAAATTCGGACCAAAGGATTTTTCTACCCTAACTCTTTTGCTGCGTCTAAGTTCTACCCCTTTGACCTCATTCTCATCATGCTCTTTTTCTAGTGAATTATGTATTTGCTCAAATGAGCTAGACACACTACTTAATCTGCATGGAAATACATTTTCAAAGAACGAGGCATTTCTTGATTCCATTATCGTATTCTTGTGTATGTCTACAATTTTAGAATCATGCACAAGAAACTAATAAGCACTGTTGTTATGTGCATAACCAATTAATATGCAATCAACAGTTTTTGGTCCTACTTTCACCTTTTTAGGTAAAGGAACAACAACCTTAGCAAGACACCCCCACACTCGCAAGTATTTGTAGGATGGAACTCTTTCATTCCACATCTCATATGGGCTTTTGTCAAACTTCTTGAGGGGTACCTTATTTGAAAGGTAATTAGCTGACATCACAGCTTCTCCCCACATGTTATGTCGTAATCCAGAACTTAACAACATGACATTATTCACCATCTCTTTTAGAGTTCGATTCTTGTGTTCAACAATGCCATTCTGTTGAGGTGCATAAGGTGATGTTGTTTTGTGGATAATTTCATGCTTAAAATAGTATGCAGCAAAAGGTGATTCATATTCACCTCCACGATCACTTCTTAGCATCTTAACCTTTCTGTTGAGTTGGTTCTCAATCTCAGTTTTATAGAGAATATATTTCTCTATAGCTTCATCTTTACTTTTAAGAAGATACACATAGCAATACCTAGTGCTATCATCAACAAAAGTAATAAAGTACTTACTTCCACCACGTGATTGTGTTGATTTAAAATCACACACATCAGTGTGAATTAATCTAAGTGGTTCATTATTTCTTTCAACAGTATGAAATGATGTCCTTGTTAACTTTGCCTCTACACAAGTTTCACACTTGTGTTTGGAATTGATTTGGAAATTAGGTATGCAATTCATGTTAATTATCTCGCGTAGGGTTCCATAATTAACATGTCCTAGTCTACCATGCCACACATAGGAAGACTCAAGCAAGTAAACAGAAGACTTATTCTTATTATTGCCTTTTGGTTTAACAACCATTACACTGAGCTTAAACAACTCACCAGTTACATACCCTTTTCCTACAAACATTCTACTCTTAGACAGAGTTAAAACATCAAACTCAAAAACAATATGAAAGCCATGCTTCACCAGTAGAGTTCCGGACACTAAGTTCTTCCGGATATCGGTACATAAAGTACATTGTTGAGAGTCAGTTCCTTCCCGGACGTCATTTTCAGCACCACTTTATCTTGACCTTTGACTTCAAAAGTGGTAGAATTTCCCATGAAGAACTTCTCGCCATTTTCAACGGCTTCAAAGTTACAGAACTTCTCTTTATTGGCGCACACATGCTTGCTGACACTAGTGTCAATCCACCACTGATTGGGGTTTGAACCCACCAAGTTTACTTCAGTTACAACAGCAGCAAGGTTCAGATCTGATACATCGTCAGAGATGTCATCCATCATGTTTTCTTCACGGTCTCTACTAGGCTTCCAGCAAGCCGTGACCTTGTGACCTGTGCCACCACAATTGTAGCACTTTCTAGAAAATCTCTTCTTAGAGACTCCTCCCTTGGGTCCAAAACTGAACCCTCTTCTAGTAGCAATCTTGCCTTTACCTTTTGAGCTTTGGCCATACTTCACCATATCACTATATTGGCTTTATCAGCCATATGAATGAATGTCTTTTTTTTTTTTTTTTTTTTCAGAACCTCGGTTATCTTCTTCAATACGAAGCCTAACCACAAGCTATTCCACATTCATCTTCTTTTGTTTGTGCTTCAGATAGTCCTTGAAATCCTTCCATGCTAGTGGTAATTTTTCAATTATTGTAGCCACTTGGAAGGTTTCACTCACAACCATTCCCTTAGCCTGAATTTCGTGCAAAATCACTTGCAACTCTTGCACTTGACTGTAGAAAGTCTTGGAATCCACAATTTTATAATCCAGGAAGTTGCCAACAATAAACTTCTTAGCTCCAGCATCCTCGGATGTATATTTGTGGTCCAACGATATCCACAACTCCTTTACCATTTTTTTATTACGATAAACATTGTACAATTAGTATGTCAACCCATTTAGTACATAGTTTCTGCAAGGGAAATCAAAATGATTCCATGCGTCCACAACAGTAGCAGCTTCGACATAATTTTGATTCTCACCAACATTAGGAGGATCGTCTTACAAAAACCTCGCTAAATTTAGAGTGGTCAAGTAGAATAGCATCTTTTGCTACCATCGCTTGAAATTCAAGCCATTGAACTTATCCAGTTTCTTGCTATGATGCACTGGGACCGTAGGATTTTTCATAATCTGATTCACAATAGCATTGGTCATAGTTGGATTGGAAGTCGTGGGGTTCAAGGTCACATTAGTCTCCTTTCCAATAGCTTGGGTATTAAGTTCACTTGTCACATCTGAAATATGAATAGGTCAAAATACACAATTATGTAATTTTGTATAAAGTCGGATTTTCCCTTAGAAGGGTCTACTGTTATCCACGATAATAGTACTGATCTGTTTTAAGATTGTTAGAAATAATATAGGGAAATCAATACAAATTACAGAATAGGAAAAACAATTATAGAAATTGTTACTGCTGTTATAAGTTTGAAGGCTGCTGATGTTTCAGAGGTGTGCTGGTAGTTTTCAAGTTTGCTGGTATACATAGACGTAAAGTTTTTCTGTTCGCGGGACGCGCTCGCACATGAGTACGATACCCCGAAGGCTAAATTGGACCATAATTTGCACCTCCACTGCGCGGGCACGCACGAGAGAGAGCCTCTATTCTACACAAGCTTACCCTTACTACATAAGGCACTTGTATATAAACCACTCGAACTTTTGTAAATTTTCCAATCAGGGATAAACCCATTTCCAACACCACACTTTAACCAACCATAATCTATTCATCCAAACACCAAATTGGACAAATAAATATATGATTTCGTTGTTCCCACAAAGTAGAAAATGTTTCCACAATTACCTTTGTCATTACATAAATGACACATGAAGAAATCCATGCCTCTAGATTGCATAATTTCATTCTTTAAACACAATTTTTCTAACAAGCAAATGTGCATCTGAGACCATTATTAAAATTAAAATAGTAAAAAAATAAAGGTTAAATGGTAAAAATATTTTCCCATAAAAAAGTTTACAATCGCGACAATATTTTGATGGTGGATGGAAAAAAAGTTGGACAATAATATAGGGATAGAGGAAGTATTAGGGAAACTCGGTAACTCAATCGTTGGACATGTAAAATATAGAATTTCCAACCCCGGCACGAACATGAGGAAAATGGAAATTCAATTTAATTGAGTAAATAGAATTTCATACTTAATCTTAGACATACAAATTACATATAGAATTATGCGGAAATTTACTTGGTAAATTGCAAAGGAATTAAATAGTGTTTCATGCATATCAAGATGAGCACAAGTAGGGGGGTGTACACAAGTTTTTCATAATCAGATAAGACCAATGGAATTGGATTGAACCAGTAGAAACTGGACTGGACCAATACTTTGGCTTGGTCCTAGATCTGAAATTTTATAGAATATGAATTTTGGATCGGTCCCGTTTTCAAACCAAAAAATATAGAATCGGACCGAACCGACCTAATATATTAGTTATTATATATAATTATATCACACACACACACACATATCAAACCATCGACACATGGCCGAAGAGAAACACAAGTCATCGGTGACACGACATGCTGGAACCCAACAACTACAACAACAAGGCTACAGCTGGGGAGCACAACAACTGTGACGACCCGACCCGGACCCCAATGCGAGATCCCGAGTCGTGCCGTCCAAATAGTCAAGATACACAAGCATGCATAAGTAGGATTATAAAATTCATGTGGCGCAACATCGCATACGAACAACAACTCGGCTACACTTGGCCGGAAAAGCAACTAAAAATAAACAAGTCTTCGGCGACGTTACAGCCGGAACCCAACAACTACTCCTACAATATTAACACATGCTTAAAATAACCTCAACGGCCACAACATGCCGGAGACAACAACAACAATAATAATTAAACGAGCTTTAGCGGAAGAAACTGTAGCGAACCATAACATATAAACAGGCTCGACATGTAAGTCGGCATACCAAAAGATTACAAGTGTTAAACCATAAGTTAACTACAACAACAAAATTCCCAAGACAAGTCTACATGACTTGCTTCCCAACGTCCTTTCCAAAAATAAAAGACTAATCATCGAAAGTCCAAAAGAGCAACCTTGCGAATACAAACAACCAAACTTGAAACAAGCGAGTCTATCCCGGACCGTCTCCTCGGCTCGGATCTAAGGAAACAAAACAAACAAATAGGGTAAGTCGAAAGACTTAGTAAGTTACTACAATGCATGATCATGTTATAACATGGCATTTATCACAATTAGAGTTCACGTTCATCATATAGCACTTAACACATTTTCACGTATGTGCAAGGAAATAAATCATACAATTAGGATATGATATAGGCACGGCCGCTTCGTAGCTCCTGCAAAATAGTTTGTTAACCCAATATCGTGACTACGATGCTCGTGACTTTGCATCGATATACCGAACTCCGCCGGCTAATAGCGCCCGGTGGCCTTGCGTATTGTTACGGCAAAGGGGCTACTTCCCCATTGCGGCCTACAATGGAGGGTGTGTGAGGTCCAGTGCGGCGATCCATAGCGAGCACGAATCTCTCAATTCGTGAAGGCTATACATCGTCCCTACGACATAAAAATCAAACCAAATAGTGCCGGTGGACTTAATGCAATGCTCAAGTAGATGTTTACTCGTAAAGACCAAATAATGATCGAATTCGACAAGAGCGAACTCGACCAGGCCAAGTAGGGTATAAATCTCTACAATAAATCAAGTCAAGGCAACTAAATGCTCATAACCAAAATAATCATAACGGGTTCGATTGCACATAATAGACTCAACTTAAAATTGAGTAAACTTGACCAAACGGTGTCCAAACTTCGTAGGGATTGAAATTAGGGTTTAACATGTTCAAATCTTCCCTAGAGTCGACTCCGTTGAGTCTTTACTAAAAATTCCCAAATTTAGGGTAGTTGAAGCTATGTGCTTCATAACTCAACCTAGTTCATTACTAAGTTCTTCAAGGTCATAAATTCACCAAGGCATAATAATGTGATACATGTTCATCATAGAGTCCAAGAATGAGGATAGAACACATACAACATACAACATCTCATGTAAGCTCAAATTAGGCCATTAACACTTAACAACATTTTCATCAACAAATACAATACATGCTTCTAACATGTTCAAAGCCATAAATAAACAAGATACAAGAGGTTTATAAACTTTCATAAGCAAGAAACTAACTTATACATGCTCCTAGCAATTTCATAACTTTCAAAATACAAGTAGAAGGCATAGGAAGCATTTATGTGTCCTCATTGACCTCAATCACCATAGGCTTTGTTTCCTTAGGGTCAATGAGAACTAAAAGAAGAAGAAGAAGAAAGTAACTTACTTGATATACACCAAAGAAAGCAAAAGAAGAAACCAATCGGATGGAAATGCTCTACTCCTTGAGCTCTACAACTTTAATGAAGGATTCTTGGGCAAAGGAGGAATGGATGAGGGAAGTTGGAGATGAGAACCTCAAGAAACCATGGAAGAACCTTGAGAGAAGATGAAATTCGTTTTTGGAGAGTGAGGGTGAGAAATGAGAGTCAAAAATCTGAAATGTGGCTTATATTGGTCTAAAATTTTGAGTGGGACAAGTGTCAACAACTTGTGGTCCCTTTTCTAAATTCTGATTTGGTGGCTTAATTGGTCACTAATGTAATCTTAATCCATCATTAAAAACTAGTTAGGGATGTTAGGACTTAAGTGGGAAGGGTTAGGGAGGTTTAGGATAGGTTTAGATATGGGTTCAAGGGTACAAGTCGTCCAATTCGAAAGCAGGGAAAAAATCCGTAACAGACCAGGAGGTTGAGGCGGGCGCCTCAACCATGCCCATGCGGGCGCCTCAACTCGAGGCTTCCCCAAGTTCGAGACCACTTTGCAATTGCTCCCTGCATTTGAGGCGGGCGCCTCGCAAGGTGCCATGCGGCGCCTCGGCTCAGAACCTCTAAAACTTGATTCAAACTTGTTCTAAATGGTCCCAAACAAACTTATGGGCAACCATTCTAAGGTCTAACCCTACTCAAAACAAGTCGGAAACGCACCCGAACAACCCCCGGAACAAGATAGAACAAGGCTCGAATCACGCGACGAATGATCAACGAATCAAACTACAATCAAACACCAATCAAACTAGGATATCTTGGACATGAAAGAAACTTGTTTCAACATGGTTAAGACCTGAATATAAAGCCAAGAACTCAACGAACACTTCGTACGTCGAAATAGAAGCAAATACGAACAACGAGAGGAATCGCTAAGGCCAAATATAACGCGATCAAACCGGCGATTCAACAAACAAGTTTATATGATTCTAAACATGTTATGGACTTCTAGAATGACTTATGAATGATTCTAAAACATTTATATACCAAGTAAACATGCTCACAATCAACCAAGAAAGTATAAAGACAAGCATACAATGCACATGCAAGAATACGGGGCGTTACACTCTCCCCTCCTTTAGGAATTTAGTCCCTAAATTCTTACCAAGTTCGTCAAACAAATGTGGATGCTTCTCGCGCATCTCCGCTTCCGTTTCCCAAGTCGCTTCTTCAATGTTGTGGTTCCTCCAAAGAACTTTGACTAAGGGAATTCTCTTGGTTCGTAGAACTTGCTCTTTGGTATCCAAAATCTTCACGGGCTTTTCAACGTATGACATATCCGGCTCAAACGTGATCTCCTCATACTCGAGTACATGGGACTCATCTTTCAAATACTTTCGCAACATGGAAACATGGAATACATTATGAGTCTCCGAAAGTGAAGGTGGCAATGCAATACGATCGCCCAACTCTCTCAAAACCTCGAATGGACCAATGTACCTCGGTGTAAGCTTCCCTTTCTTGCCGAATCTCTTAGTACCTCTCCTCGGTGTTACCTTCAAGAACACGTAATCACCCACTTGGAACTCAAGATCTCGTCTTCGATTGTCCGCATAACTCTTTTGTCGACTTTGAGCGGTGCGCAATCGATCTCTAATCAACTTCACGCTCTCAACCGATTGTTGCATTACTTCGGAACCCCAAAGTTTCGCCTCTCCAACTTCATCCCAACAAATTGGTGATCTACACTTACGCCCATACAAAGCTTCATACGGCGCCATCTTGATACTCGGTAGGTTATCACATAAACTTCGGCTAAAGGTAAGTGAGAATCGGCTTCCCTTGAAATCCACGGCACAAGCTCGCGGCATATCCTCCAAAATCTGAATCAATCGCTCGGTGACCATCCGTTTGCGGATGAAAAACATCTTGAAGTCTAATCTGGTCCCCAAAGCTTCTGCAGCGACTTCCAAAATCTTGGCGTGAACCTCGGATCTCTATCGGACACAATACTAACAGTGCGCCATGAAGTCTCACGATCTCTGGATGTACAAAGCGAGTCAACGAATAAGTGATAGCTATCGGAATAAAGTGTGCGGACTTAGTCAATCATCGACTATAACCCAAAGCGCATTAAAACCTCTCGCGTCTTGTAACCTGTCACAAAATCCATAGTAATGAACTCCCATTTCCATTCGGGGAATCTCAAGTGGTTGTAGAAATCCCTTGAGCCTCGATGCTCGGCCTTAACCTGTGACAAGTCAAACACTTTGACACATACTCAATTTCTCTCTTCATACCCTTCCACCAAAACTGTCTTTTCAAGTCTAAGTACATCTTCGTGCTCCCCGGGTGAATGGTATACTTCGTTTTATGAGCCTCATCAAGAACCAACCTCTTCAATTCAGTATTACAAGGAACACAAATTCTGCCTCGAAATGTCAAAGTACCCCACTATTAACCACGAAATCCAGGCGATACATTCTCAACCAACCCATCAAAAATTTTCTTCAACTCCGGATCCTTCCCTTGCTCTTCTCTAATTTTCCCAAGTAAAACTGGCGTAGCACGAACATTTGCGAAAATCACTCCTCTATCATAAACACTAGGACCCCAATCTCGCAAATCCTCCAACATCTTCCATTCCTTAACCATCATACACGACATATGAACCTTCCTACTCAAGGCATCCGCTACTACATTTGCCTTCCCCGGATGGTATAAAATAGTACAATCGTGGTCTTTTAATTTCTCCATCCATCTTCTTTGCCTCATGTTTAATTCTTTTTGAGAAAACAAGTATTTCAAACTTTTATGGTCGGTGAAGATCTCAAACTTAGCCCCATACAAGTAGTGTTTCCATTTATGCAACGAAAATAATCGCGCGACCAACTCCATATCGTGTGTCGGGTAATTCTGTTCATGAATAGACAACTTCCTCGACGCATAGGCGATCACTCTCCCATTCTGCATCAAAACACAACCCAAACCTTCCTTAGAAGCATCGCTATAGATCACAAAATTATCTCCCCCACTAGGCAAAGCCAAAATAGGTGCCGTCGTCAACCGCTTCTTAAGGTCTTGGAAACTAGCTTCGCATTTCTCGTTCCAAACAAAAGGCACATTCTTTTGCGTTAACCTCGTCATAGGAGTCACAATCCTAGAAAAACCCTCAATAAACCTCGGTAATAACCCGCTAACCCCAAGAAACTACGAACCTCGATGGCGAACTAGGCCTCTTCCAATTCATCACCGCTTCAATCTTAGAAGGATCAACGGCTATCCGGCGCTAGAAACTATATGCCCCAAAAGGATACTTCCTCGAGCCAAAAGGCACATTTGCTAAACTTGGCATAAAATTGCTTCTCGAAGAATGGATAAGACAATCCTCAAGTGTTTCTCGTGCTCCTCAGAGATTTCGAATACACTAGGATATCATCAATGAAGACTACAACAAAGCAATCAAGATAAGCTGTGAAAGACACGGTTCATCAAGTCCATAAATACATTGGTGCATTCGTCAACAAGCGGCATCACTACAATTCAAAATGCCCATATCTAGTGCGAAAAGCCGTCTTGAACGTCTTCCTCTCTAACCTTCAATTGGTAGTAACCCCATCTCAAATCAAGCTTAGAGTAGACAATTGACCCTTGCAATTGGTCAAAAGATCATCAATGTGGGGTAGAGGATACTTATTCTTAATGGTCACCTTATTTAATTCTCGGTAGTCTATGCATAACCGCAAACTCCCATCTTTCTTCCTCACAAATAAGACCGGTGCGCCCCAGGCGACACACTTGGTTTAACAAAACCAATCTCTAGGAGTTCTTGCAAGCGAGTTTTCAACTCCCTAAGCTCATGGCGCCATCCTATCGGTGCCTTAGAAATTGGTGAAGTCCCGGAATAAGCTCTCAATACAAATTCTAGTTCTCTATCGGGTGGCATAGCATGGTCGGTAGAAAACACATCGGGAAATTCACATACTACCGGGACCTCTTCTAAGTTAGGCGAAGACTTCCTCTTATCAACTACGCATGCAAGATAACCCGTACACCCTTGAGACGGTAATTTTCTAGCCCTTAGAGCGAGAAATGAAATGCAAGTCACTCGATGCATGATCACCCACAAAAAGTAAACTTCGAGGCACACCGGCATATAAAAAGTAACCCGCTTCTTATGGCAGTCAACTATAGCATGATAAGCACATAACCAGTCCATGCCAAGAATCACATCAAAATCACGTATAGGTAGAACTACCAAGTCCGCATGCAAAGTGTGGTCACCCACCAAAACATCACAAGATTTAAACACTTGAGGCGAGCATATATTCCCCGGCGGGGTAGACACTTCAAGCAAATATGGCAAAGATTGAGGCAATACGCAAAGATTCTCAACAAAGTGCGAAGCAACATAAGAATCACGAAGACCACGGATCTATGAGAACTCGAGCCTTATGATCGAATATAGAAAGAGTACCTCCTATCACGGCCGTAGACCCACGAACCTCGCGATCAAGCGCAAACACACGACCTTGAACCTTTGGTTTCCCATCTACACTTCTCTTGGCTCGGTGAGCCACATTTCCGGTTGAGTTGCCCGGCTTTCGGGCACTCCTTCCTAAAATGAGTACCATCTCATAAATTGTACACTTTCCAAGCTTTGCCCAACACCAATCAACCGTATGTCTAGCCGACAATAGCGCAAGTCATACTCCCTCTTTGTCCTTGTTGCCCCTTAGATGAAGAAGTATTGTTACCTTGCTTCCCGGCGTGGCCTACCTTTGGCCTCCACTTCTCTATCACGGTTCCCTTGATATCCTCTTCTATTACCCGAATTGTTTCCCTGATTACTGTTCTGAGTAGTCTGCCTTGCATTACTAGAATTATTCTTGACTCGGTGTTCCTCAATGTCTTGCTCCACCTCATACGCTCGATCAAGCGCACTCCGTGTCGGTGAGCTTAAGCGCTAGAATACGCTTTCTAAACTCAGTTCTTAACCCCTTTACAAACTTGTGTGTTCTCGTGCCTCTCCGTAGGAATCGGATACGTACAATATCGGCTCAATTGCGTGAACTTCGCGGAATACTCCGCTCTTGTCATGCTACCTTGCTCAAGATCATAGAACTCCTTCTCCCTTTGGTTGCGCCTACATCAGGCACATATTCATTCTTAAATTCTCTTTGGAAATTGGCCCAAGTAATGGGAACTTGTTGCATCTCCCAACTCTCCTTCAACACGGTCCACCAATGTTCGGCGGCTCCCTTAAATTTAAAGCGTTGCTAGCATAACTCTTTCTTCGTCGGTACACCCAACATGGACAATACCTTTGATCATTTCCTCCATCCATAACTTCGGCCTCTCTCGGTTTCGGTTCCCCAGAAGCGAACTAGGCTTTAACTTAAGAAATCTCTCTAGAGAGTAGTGTCGGTCCTTGGTCTCGGTGGTGGAGGTGGTGGTGGTCTTTGCTCCTCTGCTTGACCTCCACGGCTGCCCGGCCGGAAAAGCCAATGTCTGCGATGTAGTTCAGCCATATCGGTCCTAGGATTCTCAGCGGCGGTACCTCTACGGGTTCAGCAGGAACTCTCACAGGTCTACCTCTCACGGGATTATCCATCGGACTCCTACAAGAATTCACTCGGCGTTAAAATCAACACACAAATAACCAACCCAACTAGGCCATGGAACCTATCTGGCCGGCTAACTATAGCTCGATACCAAGCGTGACGACCCGACCGGACCCCAATGCGAGATCAGTCGTGCCGTCCAAATAGATCAAAATACACAAGCATGCACAAGTAGGATTATAAAATTCATGTGGCGCAACATCGCATACGAACAACAACTCGGCTACACTTGGCGGGAAAACAACTAAAATAAACAAGTCTTCGGCGGCGTTACAGTAGGAACCAACAACTACTCCTACAATATTAACACATGCTTATAATAACCTCAGCGGCCACAACATGCGGAGACAACAACAACAATAATAATTTAACGAGCTTTAGCGGAAGAAAGCATAGCGAACCATAACATATAAGCAGGCTCGACATGTAAGTCGGCATACCAAAAGATTACAAGTGTTAATCCATAAGTTAACTACAACAACAAAATTCCCAAGACAAGTCTACATGACTTGCTTCCCAACGTCCTTTCAAAAATAAAAGACTAATCATCGAAAGTCCAAAAGAGCAACCTTGCGGATACAAACAACCAAACTTGAAACAAGCGAGTCTATCGGACCGTCTCCTCGGCTCGGATCTAAGGAAACAAAACAAACAAATAGGGTAAGTCGAAAGACTTAGTAAGTTACTACAATGCATGATCATGTTATAACATGGCATTTATCACAATTAGAGTTCACGTTCATCATATAGCACTTAACACATTTTCACGTATGTGCAAGGAAATAAATCATACAATTAGGATATGATATAGGCACGGCCGCGTAGCTCTGCAAAATAGTTTGTTAACCCAATATCGTGACTACGATGCTCGTGACTTTGCATCGATATACCGAACTCCGCCGGCTAATAGCGACCGGTGGCCTTACGTATTGTTACGGCAAAGGGGCTACTTCCCATTGCGGCCTACAATGGAGGGTGTGTGAGGTCAGTGCGGCGATCCATAGCGAGCACGAATCTCTCAATTCGTGAAGGCTATACATCGTCCTACCCTGACATAAAAATCAAACCAAATAGTGCCAGCTGGACTTAATGCAATGCACAAGTAGATGTTTACTCGTAAAGACCAAATAATGATCGAATTCGACAAGAGCGAACTCGGCCAGGCCAAGTAGGGTATAAATCTCTACAATAAATCAAGTCAAGGCAACTAAATGCTCATAACCAAAATAATCATAACGGGTTCGATTGCACATAATAGACTCAACTTAAAATTGAGTAAACTTGACCAAGCGGTGTCCAGAACCGTAGGGATTGAAATTAGGGTTTAACATGTTCAAATCTTCCCTAGAGTCGACTCCGTTGAGTCTTTACTAAAAATTCCCAAATTTAGGGTAGTTGAAGCTATGTGCTTCATAACTCAACCTAGTTCATTACTAAGTTCTTCAAGGTCATAAATTTACCAAGGCATAATAATGTGATACATGTTCATCATAGAGTCCAAGAATGAGGATAGAACACATACAACATACAACATCTCATGTAAGCTCAAATTAGGCCATTAACACTTAACAACATTTTCATCAACAAATACAATACATGCTTCTAACATGTTCAAAGCCATAAATAAACAAGATACAAGAGGTTTATAAACTTTCATAAGCAAGAAACCAACTTATACATGCTCTAGCAATTTCATAACTTTCAAAATACAAGTAGAAGGCATAGGAAGCATTTATGTGTCCTCATTGACCTCAATCACCATAGGCTTTGTTTCCTTAGGGTCAATGAGAACTAAAAGAAGAAGAAGAAGAAAGTAACTTACTTGATATACACCAAAGAAAGCAAAAGAAGAAACCAATCGGATGGAAATGCTCTACTCCTTGAGCTCTACAACTTTAATGAAGGATTCTTGGGCAAAGGAGGAATGGATGATTGAAGATGGAGATGAGAACCTCAAGAAACCATGGAAGAACCTTGAGAGAAGATGAAATTCGTTTTTGGAGAGTGAGGGTGAGAAATGAGAGTCAAAAATCTGAAATGTGGCTTATATTGGTCTAAATTTTGAGTGGGACAAGTGTCAACAACTTGTGGTCCCTTTTTAAATCTGATTTGGTGGCTTAATTGGTCACTAATGTAATCTTAATCCATCATTAAAAACTAGTTAGGGATGTTAGGACTTAAGTGGGAAGGGTTAGGGAGGTTTAGGATAGGTTTAGATATGGGTTCAAGGGGTACAAGTCGTCCAATTCGAAAACAGGGGAAAAAAATCCCGTAACAGACCGGAGGGTTGAGGCGGGCGCCTCACCCATGCCCAGCGGCGCCTCAAGCTCTGAGGCTATCCCAAGTTCAGACCACTTTGCAATTGCTCCCTGCATTTGAGGCGGGCGCCTCACAAGGTGCCATGCGGCCGCCTCGGCTCCAGAACCTCTAAAACTTGATTCAAACTTGTTCTAAATGGTCCCAAACTTATGGGCAACCATTCTAAGGTCTAACCCTACTCAAAACAAGTCGGAAACGCACCCGAACAACCCCGGAACAAGATAGAACAAGGCTCGAACCACGCGACGAATGATCAACGAATCAAACTACAATCAAACACCAATCAAACTAGGATATCTTGGACATGAAAGAAACTTGTTTCAACATGATTAAGACCTGAATATAAAGCCAAGAACTCAACGAACACTTCGTGCGTCGAAATAGAAGCAAATACGAGCAACGAGAGGAATCGCTAAGGCCAAATATCAAGCGATCAAACCGGCGATTCAACAAACAAGTTTATATGATTCTAAACATGTTATGGACTTCTAGAATGACTTATGAATGATTCTAAGACATTTATATACCAAGTAAACATGCTCACAATCAACCAAGAAAGTATAAAGACAAGCATACAATGCACATGCAAGAATACGGGCGTTACC
>CM028382.1:99510899-99535953 GCA_013146195.2 Codonopsis lanceolata | reverse complement strand
GTAGCTGCTAGTAGCATAGACAGGCAAATAGTGAGTAATCTTGAAGTTGGTGACGATATGAAAGTTAAGGTAACTATCTCTCCCTCTCTCTCTCTCTCTCTCACACACACACACACACGTGCTTTGGCTTCATATAATCTCAGTTTTATGCTTGTTTTTAGGGAGTTGCCATTAATACATTTTCACCCAAGAAGCGAATGTATCCTTTAACGAGTGGAGCTCTAGCAGCTTAGCGACCCCTATGCTAGGTGTGCAATGTAACTAATATCAAAGTTCATTCTTTCTCTGCAACTCCTAATACTTAAAGTTGTATGTGCATATTGATTGCAGTTCATGTGATTACGGGACTTTGAACGAGAGCAAGGTGAAGGGAAAGATAGTGTTATGCACCGGACCATATGGTCAAGATTTCACCATCCTAGGTTACCACGGAGCTGGGATAATCATGACCGTTGATCCGGTGACTGAAGCTTCTGATACGGCCTACTCCTTTCTCATACCAGCAACTGTGATCCATTCTACCGACGCTTAAAGAGATCGAGCAGTATATAACTTCCACCAAGTAATGCTTCCTTTTCCTATCCTTCCCTCACGTTATATCCTCGATTAAATTTTAAGAACGACCATTTAATTTGCATGTAATTACCAATCATTTTGCCAAGTGATTCCAATCAAATAACATCTCTTTGGCATGAAAAACTTTCAGAACTGCCAAAGCTGTTATTCACAAATCAAAAGGTGTCAACATGACTGCCCCTTTCATTGCATCCTTCTCATCTAGGGGACCGCAACTAATCTCTCATTATATCCTCAAAGTACATCTCTCTCTCTCTCTCTCTCTCTCTCTCTCTCTCTACCAATCTGTACTGAAGAGAATTCTCTCTACAGCCTGATCTTGCTGCACCAGGATTGAGCATATTAGCTGCTTATACACACCTGACCAGTGTGACTGGTGACACTGAACATGACAAAAGGTTTGTGAAATATAACATCTTGTCAGGAACATCAATGGCCACGCCTCATGTCTCAGCTGCTGCCGCCTACATCAAGTCTGCTCTCATGACCACCGGTGAGTCCATACTTCAATTAATACCCTTCCCTTTTTTGTTGACAGATAGCAGCATGTAACTTGATGGCTTTCATTTTCTTGCTTCAGCTACACCAATGAGGATCAAGACAAAGGATGCCGAGTTGGCCACTGGCTCAGGTCAAATAAACCCAACAAAGGCTATAGACCCCGGCCTCGTCTATGACCTCAACGTGGGGTCCTACGTTCGTTTTCTATGCAAAGAAGGTTATAACACCACAACCATTAACTTGGTATCCGGTGGGAAAAAGAAATATGATTGCTCAAAGTTAACGGCAAAGGGAACTGATGGCCTCAACTACCCAACCATGTATGTCCAGCTTAAGAATCGAAACTCGAGCATTTCTGCATTTTTTGAACGGAAAGTGACAAATGTGGGAGCTGGAAAAGCGTGTACAAAGCAAAGTTACGTCTCCTAAGGGCCTTTCTGTCATCGTTGTTCCAAACACTTTGACTTTTGATACGCCAAACCAAAGCGAGATCGTTCAAAGTTGGGTTGAGGGGAAGTTTATTCAAGACAACGAATCGATATTGTCAGCAATGCTAGAGTGGAGGGACTCTAAGCACAGTGTCAAGAGTCCTATATTAGTATATAGGTCAGTATATTAGGATAGATTTTTTTTTCTTAGATTTGCTGTAGTATATTGAATTTGTTCTTCCAGGTGATCTTATGTCATTCTTGGAATCAGATCAATAATATAGTTAGAAACTTTGGTCTCACTTGTAGAATAAATTTATGAACTATATTACGAGATAACAATCTGAAACATATTCAGGTACTGACACAATTCCTGGAAAAAACTAAACATAATGCAACAAACAAAATTAAAGATTTTAAATGTAGTTTTAGGCCTTGAAAGTGTCAACTGCATACACAGATAATGAATTTAGCTATTTGATACATTAAGAAAGTGCTCCCTATCAATAAAATTCGGAAAGAGCTCATTGTTACTCCACAATTACACTCCTAACTTTCCCCTACTGATTTGGAAATACAACAAAAAATACCCAACTTTCCCTCCAATGGGCTAAGGGCAAAGTACAAAAGATCCACGCTTGTCCCAACAGGCGCAAATAGCGATTTGAAACCTCTCTAGAACACCTTTCCTTGACTCAAACCACAAACTATTGGTTCGATACCAATATCAAAGCAACACAGTTTTTTTTTTCTATTTCTCTCTGTGCTAAATAAAACAACCACCCATGCAATCGACCAGTGTAGACAATTCTCCTTAAAGCCGGTAATACTGCAGTTTCCCCTTGTCTTTAGTTCTGATTCCTCCCAAATACAAGAAACTCTCTGCTTGGATTTTACCGATATGAATGTCTGTTGCGGATCATCTTGAGGACCAATATAAGTTCTTTCGGTCAGTCTTTGCTCTCTTTTCAATTCCAATGTTCAAAGCCACGCTCAAAGGAAAGTATGTATACTCTCTCTATTCTAGGCAAAGAGTTCACTATTCTATTTTGACACGTTTCACTTAAAGAATTCACTTTCAAAAATTATGCCTATAACTTTTTAACTTTTCCATTCACATGTGATATAAGCATCTTGACCTTACTGAAAGAAAGAATTCACTACTAGTCTTAAAGACAAAAGGGTTGTGTTTGTAAGGCGTACGTGAATCCACCTTGTTATTTATGGCTATCATGGACCTTACCATACACCTTCGTGCCTTGTAGTCAAATATACTTGAATGGTTGGAAATGTGCTTGTGGTACTTGTGAACCAGTCGCCATAGTATGCTAGGTCTCACAAGGAGATTGGCCACAGTATACTAGGTTTTGCAAAGAGGAAGGTTGGATTGGTAGGCTTTGTGAGACTGCCTGTGGATGCTTGGCATGATAACTGGGGTTTGGCATTAGGTAATCTGAATAGTCCTACTAGTCTTAAAGACAAAAGGGGTTATGCCATTTTAGCCTTTGATTAAGTGGGGATTTATAGCGCCTTGTGAACTTCAGAGGAGCATTATAATGACAGAGAAAGAAAATCAGACTTATTAGCCATGGTTCTTAGCTAAGACTTGATAAATTAAGCCACAATCAAATAGTGATTTTTCAAATCAGTCTTAGTGGGATAGTCCTACCGTTGGCAATGTGTTTATTCCATCGGTCTGATTCCATAAGTAACTTCTCTGGATCTATTGTTATGTCCTTAACAAAGCTAGCCACGGGCATCACCTATGCTTCGCTACTAGCAACCCAAAAAAGACGGAAGCAAAAGTCTAAACACGATCTATCAAAAACGAACACTTTTCAGTTTCTTGAGAGCAAATAAAATTGGCACATTTGATTATACACCACTTGAAGCTATGATACATTTATGTCTTTATTGGGTTCCACCGTTCAAGCAAAAGATAAAGCTGATACCTTCAAATCTGCATGTACTCCCAATTCCCGCTTCCAAAACCACAGGGACTTAGTTGTGCAGTGTCAATAAATTGTTTTCTTGATTCTGGTCTATTCTTTTTCCTTGCAGTACCAGGAGGCGCCTGAGATGGAAGTGAAAAAAGAAAAAACAACTTTGTTTCAAGCACTTGATCAGCAAATAAGCCTAAGGAAGGAAAAAATATATCTGTATATAGTTGTCATTCCTAAAACAAAACAAAAAACACAGACTTAATATGGTGCGAAATCATGAAACACGCATTTTATTCAGCTTTCATCGCCTCCAGGAGATAACTGAGTGCTGGAACAGATCCACCACAACCTTCCATTAAGCCCATTAAGTTCTTCATTCGAACACACATTTGAAAAAAGTTGAGCAACCAGTTAGCTCACCTGAAAACTATTAAGTTATATCTCTCTGGTGATTACACAGATAAGTTGTAGGAAATATGAAGCCAACATACGTACTTTATTGCGCTTCTCTCTCTCTCTGAAATATTTCATATTATGGGAGCATCATTGGCTACCTTCATGTCTCCGCCACTGCCGCCTATGCCAAGTCATTCCACCACATCTGGATGAATACTGAGCTTGCCTCTGACACAGGATAAATAAGCGCTGCAAAGTCTATAGACCCCGGCTGTATATGACCACAACGTGGGCTTCTACATCCGTTTTCTATCTACAACAGCATGATCATTAACATGGTGACCGGTGGAGAAAAGTAATATGATTACTCCAGGTTAATGGCAAAGGGAAGCGATAGCCTCAACTATTTACCCATGTACATCTTGCATAAGAATCCAAACTCTAGCATTTCTGCAGCTTTGAATGGATAGAGATAAATGTGGGAACTGGAAATGGTGGTGTACAAAGCTAAAGTTATGGCTTTTGAGGACCTTTATGTCATAGTTGTTCCTAATACTTTTGCTTCGGATAAGCCGAACCAAATCAGATGATCAATAACAAGTTAGAAAGCTTAAAGGTTCAATTTATGATCTATATTATGAGATAACAGTTTCAAACATACTCCTGATGTAATTCCTAGAAATAACGAAACAAAACCAAACCAAATGTAAGTCTTGAATCTGGAAAGTGATCGTACACAGATAATGAACTCCACCTTTTTGAGACGAGGAAAATGCTTCTTTTATCTTAAAAATAACCTAAGAAAGCAAGGTAGGAAGATGACGTAAATAACTGCGGGTGATACCATGACATCATAAAAGCCTACGGATAGCAATTTTATCAGAACACAACCAAACACTGGATTTCATTGAATCACCTGATGAAAACATCAAAACACTTGATCTGCACACACTACACAAACTAGCAACTGACAAATATTACAGAGGAATCAGATGAGGAAAGGTTTGAAATGTCTATAAGGCAGTAAGGGAACAATAAGTTTGAATGATCGTGAGAGCGAGCAGTATGCATGCAGCAATGACAGAGATTGTGGTCCAAGGGTTGCCGAAGTAATCACGAGCCAACATTCGTCCCCACTTAAGAAATTTGGCATTGCATTGGAGCAAGTAGTCTCTGCTATACTCATTTAACTCCTCGCACAGTCTAGTGAAAAAAAAACTCTCGTTTTCCAACAAAGTCTCTTTATGAAGATTATTGAAGAGGTCGGGCACTTGCTGACCATCACCCAGTGAATTCTCAAGAATACCATCCTTTATTAGTATATCAACATCTGAACTAGTGTCTATAAGGAGGTCCATGAATATAATGTAGCTGGCTACAATTTTGGGTTTTCCACCACATTGACACTGTTCCAAAGCTATCAGATTACGGAAAAAAGTTTGTGTCCACTCATTTACGTTTAGAGGTGGGATTTCTAACTCTCCATTGCGGAAATCAAAATGTATGTCAGTTATAGGCCTTCCTTCTCTCTTTCTGAACTTAACACCAACATCTTTAAGCTCTGTTGCGCTACGGGTATATTTAGGCTTTCCGCGGCATCTTGGTCTCCTTCGTGGAGACTTCGGGAGAACGCTTATCCATAGAATTTCAAGAAAATTACTGTAAGTAGGCTGAGTTGAGATCAATTCAGGAGGACATGTGATTCCTACTCCCTGGAAGTACACTATTACTGAGGTCAAAATGTCAAAAAATGTGCCCAACTGCAGTCCACAATCATGACCCCCCCATTTGTCTTGTTTATGAGCATGTGTAAGACAGAGAAAGAACAAACCAAGGGAGCTGATTCTCAAGTAACAACATGTCATGCAATATCTCACTCGTCATCCATTCATGTTCAAATATCCTCGCATCTACCAAAGTCATTTCTCTTATTTGTGACCCAGCATAAGTAGAAATTTCTGCCATGAGCTCAAGAATGATATACCATCCAACATCATCATTTCTGTAAAATGTTCACTGCTGATTTCATCAAATGATGTTTCGTAACAATCACGGATCTCGATTTCACGATGCATTATGTTAACGATGATATGATCCACAGCAGCCTTGCCGAACTTTGATTGGAATCTCTGGAGGCATCTCCATTTAAATACCTCCATACCTTGAAGGTTAGATGCACCTCGGTGATAGGGGCCAATAGAGACCATCCGAGGAACAAAAGAATTTTCCTTACCTTTCCGTAGTTTTTCAGGAACCTTATATATGCCTATGGGAAGGAAAAAATTTCGGTGAAATCTTGAAGAGAAGGTCGTCATTTTTGCATTCATAGACGTTACTACGTTTTGATACTCATCCTCTCTTGATTCTTCTCTTTTGATACTTGATTTTTCTAAATCTTCTTTGATGGGTAGTGAGGAAGTTGAATACTCCATATCCACTGGATGAATGCTTGATTCTTCAATGAGTTGCGAGGAAGTTGATGACATATCCACTGAATGAATGTTTGATTCTTCAATGATTGGCGAGGAAGTTGACCCCATATCAAATGAATGCATGCTTTTTGGATTTCCTGTCATGATCAATCTACATTTCCATCCATGAATCTGAAACAAGTTACTTACATATTAGTTCGGTGTTGACACGCAAATATATTATCTAAAAATCATAAACATTCAAGTCCTCACAAATTAATCAACATGTAGCACAATTTTTTTTTCAATGCATCAACTTGTAAAAAGGATCTTTCCAATATGTTCTCACTTAAAAAAAAAACTATGTAAAATCAAAGTTCAGTTTGAGCTATATAATCGGAGAATAAAAATAAGCTATTGTTGCTGGGATATAACCACATCACATCCTAATTTCCGAATTTAATGAGCTTATACATATAGAAATAAGATTTTACTGTATTATAATTCATGGCCGGATAAATGGAAAAATAATTCGTTAAGTTTTGTTTTCCATATACTATGTCTATGCCCAGTTTGGATAGATAGCTTATTTTGTGGTTTGGTGATTTTTTTGGTGATTTTGTGAATCAAGTATGCAAACACGGCCTATATTTACCAATGTTCTAAAAATCGTTAGGCGGGTGCTAGCGCCTTGGGCACCTAAGTCGGGGTATAGAAATTAGACATAATTTCAGATTTCTAATAAAAAAATTATTATTATTTTTTTTTTTAATTAAAAAAAAATTATTATAACCTAATTATTAAGCATTAAAATTTTAAATATATTAATAGTAAAGATCACCTAATAATTTAAAAAATAATGATTACATTATAAAGTTAAATTTTAAAAGTAAAACTAGAAATTTAATATCATTCTAAGGTTCAAAATATTACAAAAATAGTAACAGTTCAATTGTCCAGGTTCGTTAACAAATTACAAATTTAGAACAATAATTTAATAATTTGAATTGATATTTATTATTATTTTAAAAAAAACCCCCAAAATGACATTATTTTGGGCCAAAATTTAAAAAAAATATGAAAAATCAGTTGTTGGCAGCCTAGGGCGCCTAGAGTGCCTAGCCGATTTTTAAGCTCATTTGCCGAATTTCTGGGCGTGGGTGGTGCCTAGGACCTGGGCCAATTTTTAGAACAATGATATTTACTTAGAGTCCAGATCTCCTGTACCAATTGTGTGTACCACTTTTCATCTCAATCATTGGTTGAGATACAATGATTGGGATGCAATGGTGAAGATGAAAAGTGGTACACCAGTGGTACACACAAGTGGTACAGGAGATCTGGATTCATTTACTTAATCCACTATAAAGGAAAGGTGCGGGCTAACCACACACCAGGATATCTGCACGTCCCTTCATTTGTGCAATAAACCAGGGCCGCACGTCCGCCCCTTTGTGCGATTAGTCGTGTTCGCACAATCGTATCTCCCTATTTCATCGCAGATAGACTTCATTGCAGATCAGGGAGAGACAGGATATAAACAACCAATTCATAGAGGGGGAAAGAGAGAGAGAGGAGGTGAAAAGGTATGGAGGGGAGGGAGATTCCCCTCAATTGGCAGCAGGTTATCAAGAAACTATCAAAGTCTTTGATGAAGACAAGAGAATAGTGGTGCTTCTTACGAAACTCAACCTAGGAAACAAGGGAAGGGAAGTCCAAGACGAATAAAAAGGGTACACTTTATTCTCCCACCATGTGCAGAGAGGGAGGAGACCTAGGTTTTGTGGGTCGGGAAGGGAAGGGTAAAATAGGTAAAGTGGTGTGTGGCGAGTAATATGAGAAATTTAATAAAATGGTGGGGTGTAGAGATTATAATGTGGTGTGTGTTAGCCTCACCTTAAATAAATTGGGAAAATAATGACAACAGTTGAAAATAGTTTACACTTTTCTTTTTCCCTAACAAAGGATAAATAAAATTACTGTTGAAAAGAAAAGGAGTCCTAATAGAATCCATCTTTACTAGAGGTGGTAATTTTTGCCCGCGCCCATTTGTCCGTCCAGACCGCCCAATAAATAATGGGTATGGGCACACTCAAAATTTTAAATGGGCACAAATGGGCATGCCCACTTGGGCACATTAATTATGAATTTAAATGCCCACTGGGCACACCATACTAAAACTCATTTACTTTCTTCTAATTTTGTTTTATCAATTACACACATAATTATAAAATACTTAAGATTAATAATGACATTTAACATAATTAATATATTTATATTGTACACTCACTCTTCCACACACACACACACACACACACACACACATATATATATATATATATATATATATATATATATATATATATATATATATATATATAGTACACCCGCCCAATAAATAATGAGTATGGACACACCCAAAATTTTAAATTGACACAAATGAACATGTTCACTTGGGCACATTAATTATGATGGACTAAATATGCGCCCACTTGGGCACCCATACTAAAACTCATTTACTTTCTCTTCTAATTTTGTTTTATCAATTACATACATAATTATAAAATACTTAAGATTAATAATGACATTTAACATAATTAATATATTTATATTGTACACACACTCTTCCAACCACACACACACACACACACACACACACACACACACACACACACACACACACACATATATATATATATATATATATAGTACACCCGCCCTTTCTAACCGCACCGTCACCCAAAATTGCAAAGCAAAGCATGAAATGTTATTCTATGACTCTACCCTTAAATGAAACACAACATCACTCTCGATTGTTCAATTTTTATAATTTTGTAAATATCGTCTACACTATAAATAGATTCATAGCGGTTTTGTGGCGTGCGACATTCTTATTTGCTCGAACCTTCTTATATAGATTTGTACATGTGGCTTAGTTAGCTTGTTTAGTTTTGTCGGGTTTCCACTCGTGTGTTTTCTCAAATTAAAAATATAACCACAAAATAGAATATTGAATTGAGGATTACAACAACAAAAATACATTTTTACATACTAATACATAAAACTATTAGTAAAAATTAAATGCAATTTCGAAGAAAAGTTATTTTCTTCACAAACTATTACTTCGTTCTTAGTTCATTTGTCACATTTTATTAGATCCCTATCATTTTCCTTTTATTAGTGTCATATGTGTTCAAGAGAAAAGAACATAGAACTCTAATACTAACTACTCCATCTGCTCCACCTTTTCCGTCTTTGAAAAGTTTAATTAATAAGAAGATATATTAATATCATTAGAGTTGATGCTTAATTACAAAAATATACTTTAGCATTAATGAATATGTCGGCTTTTTCCAATTATTATGGTTGTAATCATATATATATATATATATATATATATATATCACTTTCTATGTTAATTCCCTAAAATACTACAATCCTTTTCACCAGTCACTTACATTTTTATGTTTTGGTGTCTTATACTAAATTGCGTGTTAAATTTATGTTTTTGATTACACTTAAGAAATAACATTCCACACCCCACCTTAATCTACATATATATATATATATATGGTTAGTTATAACTTTTGATAATTTTTGTCAAAAATTTATTTTTGTGTAATTTGTATATTTATTTGATAAGTGTTAATGAGTAAATGGCGCACGCCCATTTAGTCTTGCCCATATATCATACTTATTAAATGGGCACTTACTTGCCCGCCCATTTGAGCCCGTCGCCCCGCCCATTTGCCACCTCTAAATCTTTACTAACTAAACCATCATACACATCCATTGTGGGAAGGAATCAACCGAATAGAATCCGTCAAAATGTAGCCCCAATTCCACTTATAAAATCATCAAAGAATGAAAGTAATCGGGAAAAAAGATGATAGTAAATTAGGAAAGAGTAAAATTTACCTGTTGAGATAAGAGGCTGCAATAACCGGTAAAGCTCAACCCCTCCGTTATGCCAGTTTAATAAAGTCTAACGGAGATCCATCGGAAGGAAATTAAGCTGTCTCGGTCAGTCAGAGCCATCGGAGGCGGAGGGAAGTAAAGTTGTCTCTATCTTTCTTTCAGCCTCTTCTACTTGTCTGAGTTGTCTCTATAGTTTCCGCTTCCAGTTGCCGAGAAGATGAACCAGGTTTTATTTACAGAAAATTAATGAATCATTGACTACGCCTTTTAAAAATTTGTAATTAAATTATCTTAAAAAATTTAACCGTTTAAATTCATTTTTACATTTACATGTGTAAGTAGTTACTCATTTTTAATTCATCTTAAAAAATGATTCATTTACATGTGTAAGTAGTTACTCATCTTAAAAAATTTAACGGTTTAAATTCATTTTTACATTTACATGTGTAAGTAGTTACTCATTTTTAATTCCTTATTTTTTCTTTCTCTATTACAAGTCAGCCCTTACAATCTATATTACAATAGAACTCATTTTCACATATGTGCAATTAACTAAAACTATTGAGAGGTTGAGATTAAATTATTTTAAAAAATTTAATGGTTGGGATTCACTCTCATATTCACATGTGTGAGAGTGGTTATCCTTTTAACTCTTTATTTTCTCTTACATTGTTACAAAGTCACCCCCTATAATTAATATTACGAGCAGTCACACGCTAAGATTAACTTCTAAACCATTACCCCTTACAAAATATCAACCTTACATTAATATAATATCACAATATAGCTCAATTGATTGATTGAAACTATCTGGTCATGGGGGTTGATTCCGCCACAAAATCAAACGTTCATATGTCAGTTACATATAACTCTTTACAAATAACCCCCTTCAACTATAGGTCGAGTTCGAATAGCGCCCCTCAACTACCACTTGAAATAATGTATCCCTCAACTGTAACATTTAAAAAAAATCGCATTTTCTATTTAGACGTTGTTATTTCAATTAATGAAATCAGATGTACTAGCACCGTGTCATAGGCACGGGCATGAAAATCTAGTTAATATTAAGAGCAGTCACTCATTTTTCTGATCCCTATATTTTATCTTCATATTACAAAAATCATTATATTACAAAGTCACGCCTTACGATTAATCTTCTGAACAACCATTCTTTATAAAACATCAATCCTTCAACTATCACTTGAAGCAATGTACCCCCAACTGTAACATTTTTAAAAAAAAATTGCACATTCTATTTAGACACGAACATAAAGATCTAGTACACACTTAAAGACACTTACAAAAAAAAACAAAAAAAAGTGCCTCCATATAGACCCTCGTAACTATGAGTTGACCCCCCAAAAAACTCAAACTTCCTAAGTTACCATTCCCTTCTTCATCCAAACTCAACCCCCCTCTTCACATCATCCTCCCTTCATAACCCCCTCACCACCTCCTACCTCTCCTTCCATCACCACCTCCTTACCATCCCCTCATCACAGTATACTCCTTCCAACACCACATCCTCTTTCTCATTGCATCCCTCCCACGGCATCCTTTAACCCCTCCCACCCATCCCCGCCCAACTAGTAAGCATCAATCTTCGGTCACAGTCTCGTCTCCGTCTCCCTTCTTCCTCATCTCCCCCTCTCTCTCTTTTTAAATAAATAATTAAAGGGTTGTTCGGCCCTGGTCGACTAAACAACCTTGTTCTGTTCGGCCAAGGTCGACCGAACAATCTTGTGTTGTTCGGCCAAAAAGTTATTCGGTCGATCTTGTCCGAATAGAACAATGTTGTTCGATCGATCAGGGCCGAACAATCCTTTAATTAATTTTTTTTAAAAGAGAGGATGAGACGGGGAAGAAGGGATGTGCTTGAAGGTATAAGCTATATATTGGGTTAGTGGTGCTGGTGATAGAAGGAAAAGGGGAGGAGGTGGTGATGGAAGGGGAGGGTTGAACTCAATTTTTTGAAATTTTCCTCTTTGTACTCAATTTTTTCACCGGATTAGTCCTTCCATATAATGCTGTTAATTTTCTATCGTTAAGTCCAATCATGTGATGCATTTTGAAGGGTATTTTTGTCCGTGTAACTTTTTTTTTCAAATTGACCAAATTACACATATTTAGTTGGGCAAATCACATCATTGGTCCCTCGACTATGGGCCTTTCACAGTACTAGTCCCTTAACATTTTTTTTGTCGAAATTAGGTCCTAGGACCTTCAAATTTTCACGCGATCAATCCTTTTGATGGACACCGTTAGTAAAATATCGTTAAGTTGTGCATGCGCCTCTCACGTGCGGTTTGTAAGGGCTAAAATGCAACTTTTCAAACATAAAATGTATCACAATTTAAAATGGAGCCCTATGGTTTGGAAAAAGACTCTAAGGCCTTCTTCCCCAAATTAATGCACCCAATTTAGACAAAAATAAATTAAAATAGTTGACTAGACATCGATTTTTCACTAGGATGATTTTTAAGTTGACTAGCTTGATTTCAGGAGCCTAGCGGATGTCTAGACCAATTTTTAGAACACTGTAAAGAGTCTAAAGACTATAAAAAAATCATTAATCACGAAGGAAAAAAATCCTACAAAGGTGAACGTAGAATATTCAAATAATTCTCCTCTCTCGGAATGAAAATATAAACATAAAACATCACTATATTTAATACTCTCCCCTTTCCTAAATAATTGTCTTATTTTCATTTTTCGTCTGTTTCATAATAATTGTCTTGTTTCAAAACTTTTTTATTTTAAGAAAACATTTTTACCATTTCACCCTTACTTTTTCTTCTTATTTTAAATATGAGTCACATGTTCATGAGTTTTAAAATAACCTAGATATTATATTAATTAGTTTTCTTGTATCTATGTACTCAATCAAACATGACGATTAGTTAGGAACGGATGGAGCATTTCATTATAATAGCACACTGAAACATGATTGTTGAAAACGGTAAATTTAGGAAATTTTAAAAAGGGCAAATGTGACATTCCGTTTAAGTCGCCATTATAAAGTCTACAAATAAACATTTGATCATCACAGCTTGGTGTCTACCGTCTAGAGGATTATGCTCAAGTTGATGTGTTTTCAGGGACGATGGTTTGTACTTTTGATGTTTATGTATATTATTCGTTTTATTTGTAGCAAAATTAGTATATAAGGCAGATGCATTATTTGTTGACATTATTTCATTGTATTTTAAATTTGATTAGACTATTATTTCGTATACTTTATACACTAAATCAATAATACTAGAAAAAAGCGTCATGTGGCATCCCCGCCTTCCTCTTTAACAATTGATTGATTGACCACTTAGTATTAATCTGATTAGCTACTGGCCAAATTATTGTTTCCTATAGTCACGTTCAGTCAAACGCCAATTCCAAATTCAAATTTAATACTACTACGGTTCCGACAAATCTGAGTTAGGTTATAGCAACCGACCTATTCCACATCTAACCAATGTACAGAGGCGGGTCCATTTGTACTACGTGGTATATGAACCCCACTCAAAATTTAAAAAAAAAATAGAAAAAATTGCCTATTATTATGTTTTATGATATAATTTTTTTGGAATAATATATAGATAGACAATGAATGTAGCTAAAGTGGTAAAGTGTTTGTGAGATTGTAACAAGGGCATTGTGTGTGTGTGTGTGTGTATATATTATTTTTATTTTATAACAATATGCGATCAATTTTGGGATGTTGTTCAAATGGCAAGGTGCTTGTATTTGCGTGTTTATTTTTTTGCTTTTTTTATGCTCAGACGACACCGTTTTATCGTCGATAAAAAAAATTAACATGAGAAAACACAAGTAGCCTTCTCCCGTCTTTCTCTGTGAATCCATTGTGCCCTCATTGAGAAAAATTTATGGATCTCCCACTGCCGATGTGGGTTGGGGTAAGACAACATCAAGACGAAATATGCATGGGGCTCATCAACTGCAATAGATGTGGTTGATAAATATATGGATACCGTTCAGTTGCCCCTTCCTTTTTATATTCTTTAGTTTGATTAACTTATGATCACATCAGAGAAAGCTGGCAGTTTTATCTTTAAGGGAGCCTATGTAGGGTAGGGAAAAATTAATTTTCTAGTTACCAAAGAGGAACTTGGGAGATGCAGATGCCATATATTTGACAGTTGTTTTCATTTGCACCTAGTTAAATTAACTGATATCTCCATCTGCATCTGCCAATCAAGATTCAAGGGTATTGATGTGCCCGACCCAAGCCGGGTCACGAGCAAAGCACGAGCGACCACCATGTGCTGGTCACGAGCTTAATTAGCATGGGACCTACCAATCTAGCGGACAGAGCTAGCGAGACATCAAGCATTCAGTAACATAATCCCTGCCTAAACTTGGCCGGACATAGGCCTTGCCTGCCCGACCAAGGGTCGTGCCCGGGGACTACACTCACAGCGAGCAGAGAATCAGACTCATCCCGTCCAAACCTGGTCAAGCACTGGCCTCGCCTGCTCGACCAGGGGCCATGCTCGGGATCTACACTTGTCTTCAACAGACATGTATCATATAGCCGGGCAAAGCCTTCGATCTCGGCAAAACAATTTTCTCAAGACAAGTTAATATCCGAGGCACTACCCATACATTCACACGGTCAGCCGCCTATCACGCCTAAAATCTAGGGATTCTCTCCTAATCCTACAAGATAACTAAGGTAGTGAATCATAGACGGATTCAATGACATTGGGGGCTTATAAATACCCCTCCATAAACCATAAACAAGGTGCACACTCTTTCCTGAGCCTAGAACCTCTGTCAAATTCTTTTTTGACTTCCACACAAGATACTTACTCTCACGTTGGAGTGGTTTCGCGAGGCCAAGCCTTGCACCTCCACTAAGGTGTTTTCGTGATCTTAATCAGGTTCAAGGAAGCAGATCAAGCTCAGATATCCTATCCATCACACGGACGGCCCAAGCTGCATTTTTGTCACATCAGTTTGGTTCCGTTGCCGGGAAATTAAACTTTCGAAACTTTCCTCAAAGTTTTCCGGTAAGATTCTCAAAAATCTGTTTTATTGCAATGATTGGCAAGGGTAGCAAGCATCACGCCACCGTTAGCAACCACCGGAGGAATCAATAACAATCCACCTCTCGGTGATCCGCCTCGCGGGTGCAAGGTGCAAACAAGAAATCGAAGGTGGCAACGACGTCAAACGTGTCGTATGTTAAGGAGCAAAGACGCCACCAAAGCCATGTAGGCAAGTAGGCAACGAGTAATAGCGGGATGACGCTCGCATGATGGATCTCAGACGCAACCACCGCCAACGAGAGAATAACGAACGATGTGATGGGCAACCCCCCGATGGGCAATTGCTTCCGCAAGTCCGTGGAGTACTACAATAAGATGTATACACTCAATCAGCAACTACTTGCCTTGGGCCACGCCCCGATTCTAGTTGCATATTTGGTGTTGCCCGCCTCATGTATACACTCACTTGCCCGCCGACTTGCCTTGGCCACGCCCGATTCTATTGCATATTTGGTGTTGCCCTGAGCAAGAATCCAATGAGGTTGGTGGCTGTGTCTCCCAACACTATGATCGCGGAAAAGAATAGATACGTTATTCATGTACCCTCCTTCCTAGCAAGCCAATGAGGTGCATCACGAAAGAAAGCCATGGCCGCCGTAGAGCCCATGAGTATGCGGAGGCCATGGCGGGTGGGTTGGTGGGCGGTCCACCAAGCTCGCCGGGTCCAACCCATAACCCGCCATTTGGCGGGCAAGGCGGTCAACCCATCAAAGGGTTGTGGTTAGGCGGCCGGAAATTACAAACTCACCAACTTTTTCCCAATTAATCTAAACAATAAAATAATCATAAATAATACAAAAAATGGGTTGTGGGTTAGGCCCAACCCACCAACTTTTTCCCAATTAATCTAAACAATAAAATAATCATAAATAATACAAAAAAATGCCACAATTCATTAAAAAAATTATATTTTCTACTACTATATTTTTAATAGGGTTTCTAACAATTTTCTAATATTAATAGTATAAAATGAGAAAAAATAAGTAAGAAATTATTTTATCAATATTAATAGTATAAAATGAGAAAAAATAAGTAAGAAATTATTTTATCTTATAATCATCTTTCTATAAATATTGCGGTTATGTTCTTATAATCATCTTTCTATAAATATTGCGGTTAATATACTTATTCGACTTTTTAGTTGCTATTCAAAATCATTTACTAATATTTCAGTGTCACTTTTTGAACAATTCAAAATCATTTACTAATATTTCAGATAGAAAAATAATCTTACATTTTGACGAAAATGATTTAAACTAATTATTTCAAACTTATGAATTGGTTATTTGAATCAGTATATGGCGGGTCAACTCGCCCCAACCCACCTGGCTGGCTCAACCGCTTGACCCACCTCTAATGCTTCATATTTTCCCAACCAAACCCACCTTTTAAAGACCCACCTCCTAATGGGTTCATATTTTCCCAACCAAACCCACCTTTTTAAAGGGCGGGCGGGCCAACCCAATGGGCCCAACCCATTTTGACATCTCTACGCGGAGGTAGAGGCACACCGACCAAGGCACAGAGCGCGAGTTGAAAGGGAGGCGGAAGCTTCTTATGAACCGACCTTTTGCCCCAGTGCCGAGCTCCCGGGAGCACGCAGCCGCTAGCCGAGCATGTTCGCCGTCCGCACTCATGGTGGATGCAGAAAAACGCCTGTCCGAGCGAATGGAAGCCATGAAGCGGGACATGACCAAACAAATGGCAAATTTAGATGTGGCCAAGCCCGGTTATGGATCCCCGAAGCCACTGGAGGGCAGTCCGTTCACTCCAAAGATCGAGAACGCACTACCCACGCAAAGGGTAACCTTCCCTTAATTCGAAAAGAATTTTGGGAAAACGCGGGCAAGTGACTGGTTTAGATCATTCGAGGCACAGATTCGGATGGTCACTGATGTAGAGGCCTTGAAGATGAGAGCCTTTGAGGGTGCTTTCCAAAGGAAAGCACAGTCATGGTTGGGCAGAGTCCCTCGAGGGTGTATTGGCAGTTGGGAGATGCTCCGGGAGAAGTTCTTAGAGGAGTTTGGCACGGCAGGTCCAACATCTAAAAACCGATTTGATCACGGTAAAATTAAGCAGGGCGACAATGAGTCCTATAAAAGCTATCTTAAAAGGTTCGAGGAGATGCTCGACCAAGTAATTGCTACTAGTGACCCGGAGATCACGTTCTGCTACCTTAACAACATGAGAGCAGGCCCCCTGAAAACAATTCTTGCTATGAATCTGAGTGCCTCAAAGGCAGAGCTATTGGCCAACTCCCACCTCTTCTGCTCGACCGAGAATATCAAGGGCGACAAGGCCAAGAAAAAAGACAAGACTCAGGACAGCTCGACCACTCCAGCTAACCAGAGCCAGGAGGGCAATAACCACCCGCGCAGAGACAGGAGGCGAACATCTACTCGCGGACAGAGATTCAGGGAATCACAATTTACCCCGCTAAACACTACCCGCGAGGAGATTATGTTCCAGATTGGGGATGCGCTGCTAGTTCCCTACCCGCTTGACCTTGAGCTCGCTCAAACCAGGGACAACACGAAATATTGCGATTACCATCATGGTAACGACCACACAACAGAGGAATGCAACGTGTTGAAGCGGGAAATACAAAAACTGATCAACGAGGGCAAATCGGACCGCTTTAAAAGACAGGGCGAGGGCAATAATGCTGATAATGACCGGCAAGGGAGACCCCCAAGAGGAAGAGGCGACCAGGCTCCTCAGATACAAGGGGTGGTTAACGTGATTCAAGAAGAGCTCCCATCCAACACTCGGATCGAGAAACATATATACTCCCTGTCGAAAGCCGTGAACTCCCCGGCAGTACAGCGGGCAACCCAACATCTATTTTACCCACAGCGAGCTAGCGAGCACTCCTCTGGCATCCAAGCAGCCGCTAGTCATCTCTTGCCTTGTGAACAACTGGCAGGTTCATAGAGTGTTGTTTGACACAGGAGCATGCAAGGATATCATGTACTATTCCTGCTTCAAAGGGCTAGAATTATCAAACACTCGGCTCAAGCCATACCTGGGAAAGCTTGAAGGATTCACCAATCATCAAGTAAGTGTCAAGGGCACCATCGAGCTGGAAGTCTTCATGGGAGACGGGGCACAAACCCAGACAAAGATGACCACATTCCTAGTGATCGATCTTAAATCTGCCTACAACTGCATCCTTGGTGCCCCGGCCATGGCAAATTCCAAATGGTTACCTCAATACCTCACCGAAAGGCCAAGTTTTACATCGAGGATGGAGTGGGTATCCTTAACAGCAAGCTACAGGCAATGTGGGAGTATGTCCAGGATTCCCAAAGGAAGAAACAGAGGTTGATCGTGGACATTCCCAAGCAAACAGCCACAATCACTGGCCACTACCAGTATTACACAGGGCCTAGTCACCATTAATCATATTGAGCTCAGGGAATCTTCTGGAGCAGCAGACCTTATGGAGGTTGATGGGGCCGAGCACACTCCAACACCAACGGTCTCTAGGCGTAAGGGCCGACGTCCTGCGGCGTAAAAAATAGAAATGGATACTCTGCAAGTTCGAGACGAACTTGAATTCCAGCCACAAGATGAGTTGGAAGAAATTATCATCAATCCTGCTTACCCCGAGCAGAAAATCAAGATCGGGAAGGCCATGCCTCCCCAAACTCGGGCCAAATTGGTCGAGCTACTCAAGAACAGCCTGGATGTATTCGCATGGACTGTCGAAGACATGCATAGAATCAGCGAGAATGTTTCCTACCACGACCTGAACGTGGATCCAACCTTTCGGCCTATTCAACAACGGCTAAGGCAGTACTCCCCAGAGAAAAGTGCAGCGATCAAAACAAAGGTTAAGAAGCTTTTGAAGGCTGACATCATCGAGGAAATCCAGTATCCGACCTGGCTGGTCAATGTGATGATGGTCAAAAAGGGAAATGACAAATGGCGCATGTGCGTTGATTTCACGGGCCTTAACAAAGCTTGCCCAAAAGACTGCTACCCGCTGTCGCGTATCGATGTGCTCGTGGACGCCATAACCGGTTTTGAAATGCTCAGCTTCTTGGATGCGTACTCAGGATACCACCAAGTAAAGATGAACGAGCAAGACAAAGCGAAAACAGCTTTCCAGGTAGCCGGGGGTCTTTACTGCTATAAAATAATGCCCTTCGGGCTGAAGAATGTAGGGGCCACTTATCAACACATGGTCAACAAGGTCTTTGGCTCCCAGCTCGGTAGAAACATGGAGGCTTACATCGATGACATGGTCATCAAAACCAAAGGCCACGACCATACTTTAGACCTAGCCGAGACGTTTGCCAATCTGCGCAAACACAATATGAAGCTGAATCCGAGCAAGTGCATGTTCGAGTTTCGAGCAAGAAAATTTCTGGGATTCATGGTCAATCAGCGCGGGATAGAGGCAAACCCAGAAAAGATCCAAGCCCTGATCGAGATGGAGCAGCCTTACTACATCAAGCACATACAGCGACTAAACGACATAATCATTGCCCTTGGTCGCTTCATCTCCCGGTCAACAGAAAAGTGCCTCCCATTTTTCAAAGTCCTGCGCGACAACAAATGGTTCAAGTGGAATGAAGAATGCGCTAAAGCCCTCGAGCAGGTGGGAACTCAAAAACCTGTGTACTATGTATCCAAGGCCCTCAGTCCTGTTGAGGGTCATTATTTTAATGTAGAAAAGTTAGCTTACTCTCTTGTCATAGCTGCCCGAAAATTAAGGGCTTACTTTTCTGCACATGTAATCATAGTATACACAGCCGCGCCACTACGCAAAGTCCTCCACAAGCCCGATTCATCGGGTAGGATACTTAACTGGTTGATCGAGCTCACAGAATTTCACATCGATTACCAGCCCAGGCGAGCAATCAAAGCTCAAGCCTTGGCCGATTTCTTGGTAGAGACAAGCTTCACTCAGTAGGAAGAATTTGAAGCCCAACCACCAACATAGCCCAAGCACGAGAAGCCCCTACGGCCTCGACCAGCCTACTGTTGGGACCAGATCACAGAGTTCGAATTGGCTCTCCGATTCAAGTTCCCTGCCTCTAACAACGTGACCGAATATGAAGCAACGATCGCTGGTATTGAACTCGCAGTTGACATGGGCGTAGAAGCGGTCACAGTGTACTCGGACTCATAACTAGTAGTGAACCAAGTCCAAGGTGAGTACATGGTGCATCACCCTTCCCTGGTCAAATACTGCGAGCTTGTCAAGGAAATCTTGAAGGAATTCAAGTTTTGGGAGATCATCAGAACTGACCGAGCAGACAACATGCGAACAGATTACTTGTCCAAGATCGTCAAAGTGAACCTGGCATTACTGAACCCGTCAGTCATGATCAAGCACTTAGAAACTCCAGCCATCAATAGACCAGCGATAATGAACATCGAGCCAGCGGCCAGAAGCTGGATCGACGATTACAAGGATTACATCGAGCAATAAGTCTTGCCAGCGGATAAAGTCAAAGCCACCACAGTTAGAAGCCAAGCGTGCAGATACTCGGTAGTTGGAGGAATCTTATACAAGTGACCTAAGGTCAGACCTATGCTTCATTGTGTCCCCCCAGAATAAACTGGGGGTGTTTTGTACGAAGTACATGAAGGAGAGTGTGGCAGCCATCCGAGCACCAGAGCCCTGGCAAAAAAGGTTTTACGCGCAGGGTATTACTGGATTACACTCAGGAAAGATGCAGAGAAATATGTCCGTAAATGCGACAAATACCAACGATATGCGGACATACCAAGATTGCCCTCCACCGTACAAACTCCAGTTGTTGCAGCCTAGTCGTTCAACATGTGGGAATCGACTTGATCGGTCCTTTTCCCTTGGCACAATACAAATACAAGTACGCAGTGGTCACAATAGACTACTTCATAAAATGGATTGAAGCAAAGCCATTGGCCACCATTTCAGAGGCGAACGTCATCAAATTCGTCCATGATCAAGTATGGTGTCGATTCGGTCTCCCACAGGTAATCATTTCCGACCACGACACTCAATTCTCAAAAAAATTCGCTGCGGAGTGTGCTCGTCTGGGCGTCAAGCATTGGTAATCATTCGTTGCTTATCCGCAAGGTAACGGCCAGGTTGAGGCCAAAAACAAGCAAGTCTTGCACGCATTCAAGAGAAACTTAAAGGGGCGAGCTGGAAAATGGGCAGAAGAGCTACAGTCGGCTTTATGGGCGGTTAGAACCACTGTCTGATGCCCAACAGGAGAGACTACGTTCGCGCTTACCTACGGATATAAAGCTATGATCCCCGTAGAAATGGCCTTGCCAAGCTACAGAGTTTCCCATTATAGCGAGCAGAGCAATAAGCTCGCTCGGGCAATTGATCTTGACCTATTAGAGGAGAGAATAGTGGATGCAAGGCTAAGGATGGTCAACTATAAACAACGAGCAAAGGCTCACCATGATAAAAGAGTCCGAGGGAGAGCATTCATGGTCGGAGATTGGGTTCTCAGAAAGATTGAGGTAACTGGTCACCGGGCAGAATGTGGAAAGCTCTCGCCTAACTAGGATGGGCCTTTTCAAGTCACGGGCATAATCAGGAGGACAAGGACTTGAAACATCCCTTGCACGCGGATCACTTGAAAAAATATTACCGTTGAACAAGTTTCAATGTACAAACGGGCAAGACCCTCAGTCCTGTTGAGGGTCACCATCATTCTATCAATGAAGAAGGCAAGTTATTTGTGTTTACTAGTTCAACTGATTTTTATCATTTATAAATTGTTTTCGGATTGCTTGGCAAGGCTTGCTCGTAAGCCGAGCAGGTAGGGCCATGCCCGGTCAACCTTCCACTATACCCGAGTATCCATGAGTGCACCTTGTCCTCTCAGTGAGCATGATGGGGCCTTGCCCAACTCACGTGCTGTGAAGCCCGCCAGTCGATAGGGCCCATGCTCACCAGATAGCGGCTAACTACCTCGGATTTCTATAGTGACCGAGCAACACTGTTAGTCGTATATCTCTATACCCAGTTGATATACCAGCAACAGCTTCGCCGATCAAACGACAGACAGTGCCATGCCTAGTTAGCTGGTGGCCGCTCAGAGTTGGGCTATGCCCGCTAGACAATCCTTCAGGATGCTCGCTTCAGAGCGATAGGGGCCATGCCCACTCAAAGCCTTGGCCAGAACCAAGCACTTAAGCCGGGCAGGCACGATTGTCTTGCCCGCCCAAAGCCTTGGCCAGAACCAAGCACTTAGTCTGGGTAGGAGCATCTGCACGCATACCTTCCAACTTAAATAATATGCTTGCTTAGTTAACCTTATTATTTTCAAGTTGATAATTGCACAAGTTTACACGCCAAATTAGTTATATTTATATTATGCGTGTTGTGATCAGTTCATACACATACATGCTAGTACTAAACAAAGTGCAGGAAAAATTCAAGTAAAGAAGCAGCTGTCAAACAAAAAGGTGTTCTCTATTCATAAATATGGAAGGAATTACAATTTGGAATCAAAACTAGTGGCGCGTAGGCCAAACAAAATAGGCATCCCTAAGTTAAGCCTGGTCTGGAGGGGGAGGAAGATCATTGGTGCTTGCCTGGTATTGCATTTTATATTGAAGGTTCAGCTCTTTCTAGGCAGCCTCATCTTCATCAACCTTGGTGACGGCCTCCGCCTCCATCTATTCGCTCTCTTTCAACTTCTCATCTTCAGACTCCAAGGCCTAGATTAGCGAGCAGATATTTACATCCAAAGGAGTTGGCGGGATCCAAGGCTCGCGCCCAGCCTAAGCGTCGCCCTTGGCAAGGGTCTCTTGTTCCTCGTTGGTGTAAGGAACCAGATCATGATACTGGCGGGCAGCATCGGCGTACGGATCAAGCACGACCCATTCAGCCATCGTGGACATCCCCACCACGCCATGGCCCGTGAGCATCCTCAAAATATGATTAGTGCCATGCGCGAAGTAGGGCACAATGGCTGCATCCACAGCATCTTCAAAATTTGGGGAGCTCTTGTAGTCCTCCACCGTTGTCTCCCTGGCGGCAGACAGCTTCGCCATTAGGTCGGCCACCAAGTTCGCGTCCTTGACGGCCTGCATCTTGAGAGCATCCCGCTCCACCTGCAGCGAATCCCTTTGTTTGGAAACCACGACCATAGTCTTCTGCCCTTTCTCTAGATCGGCCTGATTCTTCTTTATCTGGCCCACCAGCTCGGATTTCTCATCAACCAGAGTACTATTCTGAGCGACCAGCAGCAGATTTCGCTCAAGCAACTCAGCTTCTTTCTACTTTGCAATAGCATCTCTTGCCTCCATCTGATTGGCTAGGGTGGACACCTTCCCGAGTTTCTCTTTCAGCAGGCTCCCAAGGGTTTTATAATCCGCCTCCGCCTTTTTGTGAGCTTCCCTCTCCTCATTGTATCGATCGTACAAGTTGGTACAAGTGGAAGCAATCTGCAAAACAAGGGTCAAACGGTTAACCGCAGAAAAGAACACGGCACGGATAGAGATCCTAGGCTGTAGACAACTTTACCTCGCTCCACGTTCCCGACCAGAACATGGCCAGCGGTCTCCCGATCTTCTGCCAGGACATCGTGCATGGCCCGCTCGATAATGCCCTTGCCTACCAGGCCTCCCAAGCTCCCGCGGGCATGAAGATCGATGCCCCCCAGCAATGGGGCATCACCAGAGATTTCTTTCACAAGCGCCCGGGCAGTGCTAGTGGTGGAAGGCACCTCGAAACCTACGCTTCCAGTACGCCCCACTGAGTTAGGCAAATGTGCAGTCTGAGCCGAACCGCATGGGTGAACAGTTAGGGCAAGAGGAGGAGATGGACTCTTCTTTCGTTTTCCCATTGCCTTGGCATCCTTGGCAGCGGGGACCACGGAGATCTTGACCGTAGGAGGCTTGGCGGCTTTACCAGCAGCAACCTCAACAGTTTCCTTGGGGGCCTCAGTAACTTTGGGAGCGGCCACTTTTTTGATCGAGCTCGAGGCTTTGGTTTTCTTAGATGGTGGACAAAAAGGGACCTTGGGCAAGGCCACGGGCTAATTGGCCTTCAAATCAGTAGCACGCTGGTCGGCCTGTTTCTTCCTATTCTTCAGCATAGCCAAGCTCTTCATCCCTGAAACAAGACGAGGCACGATCAGTGCTGTTAAGAAATAAAGTTGATCAAAACATAAATTAAAAATGTTCGCGAGTATGAAGCAACCGTTCTTATCCTCATAAGCTAGCCAATAGTTCGTGACTAACACTCTAAAGACTCAAGGCGAACATCTGTATGTGGCAATCACCCCAGTATGGATGAGGTCTTTCAGGCGCATGAATTAAGATGGGCTCCACCCAGGAACTGTCAGATTACGGTGGCCAAAATGGGGTTTGCACACTCAGCTCTTTCCCAATCGAAAATGTCGAATTGCTTTCTCAAGCTCTCTCCTAACTCCAACGGTAGCCTTCAACACCGCTAGCGCAATCCACCCGAGTGAAGTCTTGCTTGAGACCTCTGGGAATTTTATTTCATTGGTTGCTCAGCACAAAGCGGCCATCAACCCGAGACTCGATAAAGAAGACCCTCCGATCCAAAGCCTCAACCTTCCTGGGGACATCACTAAAAAACCTCAAAAAATTGGAGTTGGACCTCACTCCAATCCGCCCGCCTGTGCTTGGAGCAAAAATGAATAGCTTGTGGAACATGTACATGTTCGGCTCGAAACCCAGTAGACGACAAGCCACCGCGGAAGGCCCGGTGGATCACCCGAATGTATTCAACATCAAGTCGCAAGGCACACCTTGGTCTCAAGCAAGAAGTCCACCAAAAAGGCTCCGGGAAGGCGCAAATCGACTGGAGAAGTCTAAAGAAT
>CM028382.1:99479307-99510799 GCA_013146195.2 Codonopsis lanceolata | reverse complement strand
TATCACTTGATTTAATTTATTTGAGTCCTGCTTAAGACTGACAATTTGAGATTTTTAGATAGAAACAATGGTAGTTCAACTCAAAACAATCCTTCATTTTCAATTCCTCCAAATGAAACTGTAGAACAGCTTCAAGAAGTCGACAACTTCCCATTACCGACAATCTAAATCCTCGTCATTACCGACCGGGTCACCGACATATTGGTTCGAAACTATCTCTTGCCACCGACATTCCTCTTTCTCTTACCTTTACAAACCGAACCTCTTCCGCATCTTCCTAAAGAAATTAGAAGCTTGACATCATCCCGCTTCAAACATCATTGGAGACCCATTTGTCGGCCTAAGAACCAAAAGCGCCTCCAAATGAAACTCTTGATTCACATGCTTTTGTCTCCTCCATTGAACCCAAAAAGATTGATGAAGCTTTGAAGACCCTCGATGGATTGAGGCCATGCAAGAAAAGAACTAAATCAGTTTGAAAGATGTAAAGTATGGGAACTTGTGCCAAGACCCTCAGATCAACAAGTTATTGGAACTAAATGGGTGTTCAGAAACAAGTTGGATGAGGATGGAAATGTTACAAGGAACAAAGCAAGATTAGTAGCCGAGGCTATAGACGGGGAGGAGGGTATTGATTATGATCAAACATTTTCTCCTGTTGCCATGTTAGAAGCTATCAGATTATTTCTTGCTTATGCTACTTTCAAGAACTTCAAAGTCTATCAAATGGACATAAAAAGTGCTTTCCTAAATGGTGATCTACAAGAACAAGTTTTTGTTGAACAACCTCCTGGGTTTCTTGACCTCAAGAAGAAGGACCATGTATATAAGCTAAGAAAGGCTCTTTATGGTCTAAAACAAGCTCCAAGAGCATGGTATGAAACTTTATTAAAATTTCTTAAGGAAAAAGGGTGTCAAAGAGGTAAAATTAACACCACTCTCTTCTCTCTCAAGCATAAAGGTAATATCTTACTAGTTCAAATTTATGTTGATGATATTATTTTTGGCTCCACTAATGAAGTGTTGTGTAAAAGATTTGAAAATCTTATGAAAGGAAAATTTGAAATGAGCATGATGGGAGAACTCACTTACTTCCTAGGTTTGCAAATTAAGCAAACTGAAGAAGGGATATTTATCCATCAATCAAAATACACAAGAGAGCTGATCAAGAAGTATAACTTGCAAGAAACAAATTCAGCAAGCACTCCAATGGGAGTGGAATGTCATTTAGTCACTGATGAAAAAGGTAAACCAGTTGATACAAATGAGTACAGAGGTATTGTTGGATCTCTCCTTTATTTAACTGCTAGTAGACCAAACATTATGTTTGCTGTGTGTGTATGTGCTCGTTTTCAAGCCAATCCAAAGGAATCTCACATGATTGCTGCAAAAAGAATTATAAGATATCTAATTGATACTGAAAAGTTTGGTATTTGGTATCCTAGAGATTCATCTTTTAACCTAATTGGATATTCAGATGCTGATCTTGCAGCTTGTACAGTGGAACATGTCAGTTCCTTGGTAACAGACTGATCTCATGGGCATGTAAAAAGCAGGCATCAGTTTCCACCTCAACTACTGTGAATACATTCTTTGCTTGGGAAGGCTGCTGCTCACAAATTCTTTGGATGAAACAACAGCTATTGGACTATGAGATGCAAATGGGAACATGCCCTATTTATTGTGATAATACTTCTGCTATTTCTGTTTCTAAAAATCATGTTATGCATTCTAAAACCAAACATATAGACATAAGATATCATTTCTTAAAAGATCATGTTGAAAAAGGTAATGTTCAGCTAGAATATGTTCCTACAGAATTTCAAGTAGCTGACATATTTACAAAAGCTCTAAAATCTGACAGATTTGAATTTCTAAGAGGTGAATTGGGAATGTTGATATTGTCATAGAAAGATATTTTGTATTTCTAATCTTTGCAGGTTATTAGAACAACTGTAAAAGAAAATCAGCAGTGCCCTTCAGTTTGTCAGCTAACACTCAACTAGCTGACAAAATTATATCAGCTGACACTATTCAGCTGACACCTTCCAACCTTCTTTTTATACTCTTCAAAGCTATAACAGACATTGCAAAGAATGACAAATATGGTTAGCCAGTAGCTGACGAAGTATATCGGCATTGAAATTTTGATTTGTCAGCCAAGTTTCATCTAACTGACAAACATTGTCAGTCTTCAGCTGACGATAATTGATTTACATATTAGCTTGGGACTAAGCTTCGGAACAAGACTTCGGCTGACATTTTTCAATTTCCATTAGCTGACATCTTTCAGCTCACAAAAGAGATTTAGCTGACAAAAATGTTATAGCACTTAATTCTTATCTCTTAGCTGACAACACAGTGACTGACATTATAGTCACTGCTCAGGTAGCTTCAAATCCCTAAATCAAAGCTGATCGTATCTCAGCCAAGATTCTTATTAAATTTGTAATTTTTATTATTTCCCGCCTTTATTTCTCCTTGGAACTCGCGAAGCTTCCTAGAGAAGCCAAAACGACCTTTCCTGTTTTCCACCAACTCTGGCAGTTGAAATGACGTGCTTGCACAAAAACGGCCCATTATTGTGATAATAACCTTCTGTCATAAATCACTATTTTATCACAAAAACCAATATTTTGTGTACTTTTCACTACACTCCATATCTTAGCTTTTAAAACCCACTCACTCACCTTTATAAACATCCGTACTTATAAAAACACTTCATATAAATATACCATCTTTACACCAGATTCTTCACTTAAAATTCCTTCTCTTAAATTCTCCTTCTTCTACCTTCTCATATGTCGCTCTTTCAAAACCCTAGTCTTAACTTTTCTGGTATATATTCTCTCTCTCTTTACCTCTCTGCCTTCTTTCTCTACTTCATTCTAAATTGCTTTTTGTCTATTTTCAGGAAAATGGCAGCAAATACAGCTGTTTGATGTATCTTGGATGTGGTATCCCTCAACGGTGAACCCTTGGGGCTTGAGCTCATCCATCTATTAACAGCTTCTGGATTGATTCCTCTTCTCTCTTTCAATATCAGGACTTATAGTTGCCAGTTAACGGAGGAATTTTTCATGTCTATGGAAGAAACTCCAAATGACCCCTTCTCTCTCACTGGAACTATCAGAGGAATACCCATAGTGTTCGACTCCGAAACAATTACTGCTGCCTTTCCAAATCTGTCGGATGACGGTTCATCCACCTACACCATTCCTGAAGAAACCCAACAAGCAGGCTGGATTACTATGTGAGGAGAAGTTCCCGTGGAACTTGCATTTGACAGGCACAAACACATATTTGCTCCTCTTCACTACGCCCTAGTTACTGTTCTGGACAAGTGCCTCATTATCAAATCAGGAGGGCATGATAAGATTACAGAATCTCAGATGTTTCTCATGGAAGCTGTTGTGGAGAACTATGAAATGAATTGGGGTGCAGTGTTGGTTGAATGTGTAAAGACTAACATAGCCAAGTACAAGGAGAATATGGCTACTGGTAATCCAAGACTCACACATCATCTTATTATTAATCACTTCCCTTGATCTCTTCCAGCTCTTCAGCACCGTCTTCTTACCATTGGAAACTTGGAGCCTGTGAGAATTAAAAGATATATGGGTGCAGACATCAAGCGAGCTAATGTATCCAGCCGCTTTGGTCAAGAAATCTCCACAACTCAACCTAGTCGAAGATCTCGAAGGACAAGGACCCCAGCTCTTACTGCTATTTCTTCCAGTCACCAATCAGAATTGGTCACCAATAGAATCGGTGCATGACATTGCTCGGCAAAGCTGCAGTTATTCGGCAAGCGAAAAGTGGTCAGCCAGCTGATATACAAACTGCTGACATCTCCCAAATTCTTGAACCTAGAAGAACAAGACGAAGAGGACTGACCTTGGCTGCTGAACTTGCTCCAAAAAGACAGAGAAGAAATCCTGAGCTAAATCCAGGTAATTTTGTTCCTTTTACCCCAACATCAGATATTCCTGTAATTGATCCTACACCAGTTTCTCCTCCCTCCAATCCTAGATCCCCAAACACTGCCCCAATCAAGTTTTTCCTTCCTATCAGAAATCCAACCTTCCATCCACAACATTCATACTACCAATCTAATCATGTTCCCATTCCTCCAAATTGGGTATTCCCAATAGATCATCTTTCATATTTTGTGCAATTTCTCCTCTCTTTCCATGAAGAAAAGAAAAATGAAAAACCTCCTGTCAATCCAGTCAAATATATTGACCATAACCTAAAAATGAGACCTTATGTTCTGTATCTAGTTACTCCCAACCTGAGCCAAGAAGACGTGGTGGCCAATTATGGCAAATATTTTGACCCTCTTCCCTTGCTTTGGAATAGATTCTACCTATCCAATGATAGATTGTTCAGGATGAACTTATCTTTCTAGTCTGGACCATTTACAGTAAGGTACATGAACTGCCTGCTCTGCCACAAAATGATCCATATCTGGTAGGAAGACTTGTTATACCAGAAGATGATGAACTAAACCAAGACTGGGAACAACCCTCAGTTGATCCAGCCAAACTTGCAAGAATCCAAAGAGTTGCCAACAAGTATGTGCAAGATGCTGTAAATTCAACCAATCAAGCATATATTGAACTTCACGGCATGATGGCCTCCATGCCAGAGGAGCTTCACCCACCGCATTTCTCGATGCATTCACCAGTACCCCTGCTCCACTAATCTCTGAGCCAATCCCTTCCATCCCTCTTGCAGTACCCTCTAATGTTCCCTTTGATGTTTCTTCAACCATCTTACATGTTTCTACCTCAGCTGACCCTCTACCCACTTTTACTTCTACCCTTCAGACTATTCCATTACCTACCTTTGTACAAACCGCTGCAGCCTCGACCTCCGTCCTTCCAATCCCTGTTCAAATTCCTGCACCAATTCCTATTTTAACCACTCCCTTGTCAGGTACTCAAGTGTCAGTCACCCATGTGTCAGCCACCGCTGAACCAACCATTCCAATGACAGCCACTCCAGTGTCAGCCACTCCCATGTCAGACTCTCCTATTCTACAAACTGAACCTCTGGCTGATGATGTTCATCTCACGACCCTAGAAGTCATTGTGATCCCCTCTTCTGAACCTTCCACCTTTCATGATACTCATCTCCCTTCTCACCCAAACCAAGCATCCCCTCTCATCATCCTACCTGATTTATCTCTTCACTCTGTATTCCTGTATGTACCTCTCCACCTCATATTACTCAGGCATCCCTGCCCGAACACTCTTCAACCGAGGACTCAGTTGCAGCATCCTTCATTGCCTCCTCTACTGATTCTTCAAAGTCCACATCTGTTGATGAATCCCTCCTCTCTCCATCTCAGTTGGCCTACAGAAAGGCACGGAGACAGCAAGCTATCATCTCTCAAGCTCTCCAGCAGCCTACAGGGAAGAAAACCATTTTCCCTGATGTTATTCCTGAGACAGACCCGGCACCCACCTCTCATGCTCCTGCATACCCTTTGGCTACATTCTTTCCCACTGGACCCGAAGATGAGGACCTTCAAAACTTTCAATTGTTTACAGCTGCCCCTGAAACTTCTTCTCCACCTGCTCCTACACCAACTGGCCCTTCCTCATCTACTGCCTTATCTGTGTCGACTAAATTAGACCTGCTTTATGTTCATCATCTTCAGATGATAGCCGCCTTCAAGCACCACAGTAATCAGCTTGTTACCTTCTAGCAACAGTTTGCCTCTCTTCTCCCCAATCTTACACAGATAATCTCAGCTGAAGTCCAGACTGCTATTGCCACTGGTGCCCCGAGGGAAGCTCATATGGATGATTGGAGATCTATCCTGCTTTACCAAAGGGAATGGGCAACTCGAACCTTCAATGCTTCAAACCATTCAGGAGGAGAAGAAACAGAGAGCACGTGCTGATGCATACTTGGTTGAGAACAAAATTCTCAGACAAAGACTTGGTCTTACACCTTTACAGTCAGTAACTGAAGCTGATGCTACAAAGGAAGCTGAGAAAGAAGATGATGATGTTGCAAAGGAAGCGGAAAAAAGAAAAAAGAAGGCGATGTTGGTCCATCGATGTTGGATTCTTCGCCATCGGAAAGCCCACTGAAGGAACCACATCAACAGCCGAATGATCATTGCACTCTACATGATCCAAACTCTCTCTTAAACTCATAAACCTCTTAATCAATCGTTTTACTTGTAGTAGACAATTAATTTCTGCATGGTTTTTAATTTCATGCTACTGCACTTATATATTATCTGCCTGAGTTACTAACATCTACTTTGCAGGATTATAAGTTCTTTATTTGCTCTCTGCTTTCAAGTGAATGGTTTTAAGCAAATAGGAGAAGATTGTTGAATCTTGACTTAAAATTAAATTTGCTTAAAATCATTCCACTTTTTGTCAGCCAAGAACTTATAACTTGCTATATTATTTTGGTCAGCTGGTTGCATTATTTTCGTCAGTTACTCTTATCAGCTGATCACAGTTTCTAAAGTGTCAGCTTCTTTACCTCATTTATTTAAACATTCCCTTGTACTGACACTTTCTCATTTTGTGTTGTGATAGATACTTTGTAAATTATCTTTCTAACAGGATCCCTGAGATCTTGTGGAGATACTCCGGCAGTGATCAAACACATTTAAAATTCAAATGTGTTCCTAACGGGCTACACCTAGATCTCAACTATAAATACCCAACAGGAAGCATTTGAAAAATATAGAAGTCTAAAGCTTTCTAATCTCAAAGAAATTCTCTCTGTGCCTTAGTCTTCTTGAAAAACTTTAGCTAGATACTCCTCTTTGATTATTTCTTTCTAGTTATTGTTTAGACAAACATTGAGTGATTCATCTCTTACTCTTTAGAAATCAGTTAGTTTGTCTCACGAGTTTGATTGTTGTTCAATCATTCTCCATAAACACTGGTCTTTTGTTGTACACTGATCCATTAGAGATCAATTAGATTTTTAATAAAATTAGTGCACTTAAAAAATCCAAGTCTGACCAACTTGGTAGTGGACGTAGCAGTTTTACTGTGAACCACTTCAACTCTCTTATCAGTTATTTTATCAGCTCTTACGAACTGACCTAACACTTAAGAAGTCTCAATCTACTTAAGTATCATAGGCTATTCAGCCCCCCTCCCCCTCTCTCGCCTATTTGAGCTTTATTGCGGACCAACAATTGGTATCAGAGCCAAGCTCTTCAAGCTTTATGCCAGGTCTAACCACCTGCGAGTTTGATCCTCAAAAGCTCATTCCAAATGCATGTCAAAAATTTTCTAAAACTTTTGATAAGGATTTCATTGAAATTTTTTGAAAACCAGTTTATATCTAAATACTCTTTGTTTTTCAAAAATTATTTGAGAAAGATACTTTCACCTTGATGATTGTAAGAACTTATTCATAAGACAGATATATACATATATCCATTGGCACTATGAATAATTTCTTCTTCAGATGTATAAAAAACTTCGATGGATGCTTCATAATAATGGAATTTGACATTCAAATTCTATTGACACAAGGCTAATAATTGTTATCAATCTAACACCCTCTCGAGAGAAAATTTCTTAGTTAAAATTCTGCAACTCTACTGTGAAAGAATTTTATCTGATCTCTGATTCATCATATGAAAAAGATTAAGAGTCAAAAACTCTATATCATGAAACTTTGATTGATCCCTCTGCTTTATGATATTTAGTTTCTGGGGACTTAGTCTATATTTCAAAGAGACATCCGCAATCAGCCACTAAGAAATTTGAATAAAAATTCTCTAAAATGTCACAAATGAAATCATTTCTTAAGGCAACATCTACTACAGACACAATAGCTCAGATTCCTAAAGGCTCATTTGGGAAGACGTCTTCATTGATCTGAACATGACTGTCAATAAAGGTACATTCCAAGTCTGGTGCTCCTTATTCTCTATGCACTGAGACCTAGGAGGACTAAGATATTCAAGATCATGTTCCTTCCTTTTCCTTCTTTCTGATCTGATTAAAATACGTATTCATGTATCTTTTTATTGTCTCTGGAGCTTTTTAAAGCTCGCAAAGTGTTACTGATGATCTTCTTGATTTTCATTCAAAAATACATATTTTCTCAAAAGATCATCTAGCTACCTTTGATTATCTCTCTACCCGCATAATTTACCTGACTGACTTGCGAATCTCTACTCCTTTGCATCAGTCATATCTTCTTCTCACTAGGTACTTTGATTTATGACTAATATCTGTTTCATTTTTCCTACTCTCTGATATTCAGGAATAAATCTTCACTGCACATCGTTTATATTTGCATGCTCTGTTCATCTCTGTTTTTCTCTGCAAATATAAATTCTTGAGTAATTGTTTATCATACTATGTTCTTTGATTCCTTTTCTTCCTTTAAGTATGATATACATTACCAATCTGAATTGATGTCTTTTATTCAAAGTTATCTTTGATCTGCTGTGTATTTGCAACATCAATTCTCCTTCTTCGATGATCTTTCTTGATGCAATGAACTTCATAAGCTCAGTTCGGTGTGCTGACTTATAGGAGTTTCCACCTTAGTAGACATTGTGCAACATACATGAGTATCTTTGCAATTTCTACAAAGGTTGAGGCTAAGCTTTTCGAAATTGACTACTTCTTAAAGCATAATGACAAATTCCTTAGATTCTCGGTAAAGGTAAACAAAATGTTAAAACGATTTCTTCAAAATTGTTTGTGAAAAGTTGTTTTGTCAAATCTTACTGAAAAGTTGTTTTGACAAATCAAAAAAACCTTTTTATCTTCTCAAGAAAGCCGACTTGTCTTTTCAATTTTCTTTTGGGCTTTCCAAGGAGAACAATTTACCGGATATCTAGGAATTGACTCATCTCTCACATAAGTCTTTATGACTGTACAGTGGGTAGATAAAAGGACCCTTCGCGTTATTAGTTCACCTTTATAACCGGTCCTTAGTCTTGCCTCAGCAAGTATAAATAGAGACTTCCCTCTTTCATCTATATCACTTGCAAACTATCTCCAAACACTATGATAGACGTTATTAACTCCCTTTCTTCAAAAATGTTACTTAGGAGAATTTTTAGCACTAGATCAAGTCTCTCTCTCAACAACTTGGAATTATTCTTTCTATTCCCCAAAAGTTGTTTGGTTAGTTTCGAGGATTCCTCTTGTATGAAGATTTTCCTCAACAACCATTTAGCATATATCTCTTATTTCTCTCTATCCTAGTTCACATTTGATTGCTCCTTCTCGTTTAGAAGATCCTCCTATCTTCAGCGAGCCAAATGTGATTCTCCTCAGATTTCCCCTCTCAAACCTTCGAGGATGAGTGCCTGCACTAGAACTGATATCTAGAAAATCTAGAAGATGTTTATACAACGCATCTAGGATAGAGAAAACCTGCTAAAGAGGAGAAAAGGATGAGCCCCATCCTCTCTCCTTGGCTCATTGTGAGCTCCTTGATCTGGACTTGTATTCCGTTTGCCAACCGGTTAGATGGATTTGGGTCCATGGTCTTCTTCGACATCTCCTTGTAACATTTTTATCTTTAAAAATGTATCAGGTGTTTAGATTAGTTGTTTAATAGGAGTAGTTTAAGTCATCGGAAGTTGTAATGAATCTTGTAATCTTTAGATCCTCTTTGTATTCGAAGTATATTTTGATCTAAATGAAAACTTGTTCAAAGCAACTTTACTGCATGTCTATATGCCTTTGCTTGTACATCTTTTGATAGCATGAACTCTTGTGTTTGCCTATGGATTCTGATCTTCATATCACAGTATTCATTTCGGATCCATAATAGCAAACATAACTCTGCTGTTAACCCAACATCAAACCAATCCTTAACCTCGAGTATCTCTATTCAACAAAACGAAAATTATGATGAGATAATCCCAGGATCTATTCTTTAAATAATAGTCTTATAAATCTGATCTACCATTTTTACATGTGACTCAGATCGCACAAAAGACTTTAAAGTTTTTTTTTTAAATCAAAACTTCTAGTGCTTAAAAGACTAAGTTGATTCCTGGGTTTAATGACAATCTTTGCTTTAACTGTTGTCATTACAACTAGATCAATTGGTTTCTTTAATTCTTAAAAGAACCTTATTTTGATTGAAAACTTCAATGATTACTGGTAGAAATCTCATCAGAAGAATCAATGTTGGAATATGGACAACTTTAGTTATGGATTTCCTTGAAAGGATTGCTTACCTAGTTACTCCTTTCCCAGAAATTGAAGATCTCACCTTAACCCATGATATTCTGGTGAATCTTCATTTCCATCCAAAAATTCAGGTCTCAACACTTCATAACAGCAGACTCAATAACTGCTGCCGGAGGAATGACCTATTGCGGAACTAGCAACCTCTTATCTGCTGTTTCCTCTATTCAAGACAACCATGCTCAAAATTTCTTTCATCTTTCTTGAGTCTTGAACAATTGACTTTCTTACCCAAAAGTTAGTCATCTCCTTAGTTGTTGACCTTGAAGCATAAGACATTCTTTTACAACTCTAACCTCAGTCAAACCTAGTATAAGTTGCTTGCTTCTTTGTGATACAAGTACTTTAACTAAGGTGACTATTGTCTCTATGTCGCTTCTAATGTTCTTCTCACTTATCGGGATTCTGTTGAGGAGGAGCATGGTCATAAGCTAATCCATGCCAATGAAGCCTATGGTTTATCCTTCCAAAAGTCGATTAAGTACAAGATTTGGGGATTGATGAAGATGAGAACATAAATTTTCATAAAGAGTCTAGGTTGATGTAATTTGTAGTTTATCCTTGAATAAATTCAGATGTTCTTTCAATTATTCATCTTTCAAACCTTATCTCTCTATGTGCTTTTTATAAACTGACTCGTCTTTTGAAAAGCCACATTTCAATGACTTCCTAAATCTGCATTTTGGAAGAAGAATTAAGTATGATGTTGTTCTGATCATATAATCGTGTACAACTACTTAAGACTTCTTAAAACCTAAGCCTAAATATTTCTACTGCTTAAACTCTTTCTAAACAGGCTTTTGTTTTACTGACGGTTCACCAGCAGAGTTCATAACTCTGCTGAGAGCAAGTCTTCTGTTCTGTTTCTAACCGACAGCAGACATGCTCGGCCAGTCTACCGTCTATGCCACTAAAACTCATACTTCATGCATATCCAAAAGAAAAGGTTTTAATGTGGTATCATAGGCTATTCACCCCCCCCCCTCTAGCCTATTTGAGCTTTATTGCGAACCAACAGAACTGGAAAAAATGGCTTATAATAAGAGCCAAGTATTTATGCTTCTTTACCTAATTATTTTTTTAAATACGGTTTAAATAAGTCGATACTTTTTTATATTTTTAGTATTTAACGTTATACCCGAATTATTTATATTTTGAGTATAGAAAAAAATATAGATTTTGAATTTTTAGATTTGTATTTTGAAGATCTATTTTTTTTTAACATTTTTATAATTAAAATACAACTATTTTAAATCACTTGTATGTAATGTAGTTGTTCACTTCAAAATTGGTCTCGTTGAATTCACTAATTTATTTGTTTTTCGTCTCTACATTTCAAATTCCTTTGATTTAATTAGATTTTATTTATAAATGTTCATTATTCTGATTTGATAAAACCAAAATTGAGAAATTTGTAGTCACATTGCATATTAATAAATAAATATAAATATATATTGGTTACCAATAAATTTGTATCAGTTTGAAGATCATTAAACTGTATTAAATTTAGCACATACACTTGAACATGAAAGTTATTAAATTATCGTAATTTATTCCCTACATCTTTAATCCTAGGCATTGCATATTTTTTAGCTATTTATTGATTACAAAGGTATCCTGATAATTTAATAATTTCACATATATAACTGTTTTCAGTTTATTATAACTTCATGATCTCTAGAAAAAAAAATAGAGGATCAAGTACATGAGATCCTAAGCAATCGAAATAAAAAAAATATAGTAAGTATTACATGTTATAAAGATACCTTTACATTGTAAACTACACATTTTGCACGAAAAATCGTTGAGTTATCTAGGCTTACCCTTGGTCTGGCTGATGTCCCTAAGTAAAATGAGATAGGGAGGCATTTTATATAGATTTCTTCTATATTGGTGTGTTATCCTCAGTTGTTTTTAGCAATGATGTTCAACAAACAAAATTGTAACAAATTTATAGTGATTTAATCTTTGAAAGCTGCTCGAGAAGAGAAAAGCTAAGAAATTGTCTAACTCCCTTAGGCATCCAATTACAGCCGAAGAAATTAATCTTCAATGATAATTCATGTAATTGTTTTGATAATTTATTCATTTATCATTCAATTGATAAGCGATTATTAAATTCAACAATTGAAATAAATAATTATTTATTAGCTCATTGAAATTTCAATATAGTTAAAAAAAAAATCATAACTATTTTTTTATATTGTCGAATGTGAATGAGGTTGAAATAGTTTGGTATATATGGTTGTCAATTGTCTCAAGTCAAAGAAAGAATGTCAAAAGTTTTCGGATTTATATATCTAATTAATTTTGATTACAACTTCGTTTCATTTTCTAATGCATTAATGACACATATACAATGTAGAAATGTTGTTATTTTTGAAAAGTGCATTTTGGTGGAAATTTTCCAAAAATCGCACTTCTCCTTTTATATATGTATAGATACCACATAAACATAATCTATTAAATAACAAACGGCCAATATCAATTTATGCCACATTTGCAATAAAATTAAAATTACAAATATAAGTCATCTCACTTATACTGAAGTCTAATTAATGATCCCTAAACAACATATAGAAAAAATAAAAATAAAAAAAAGGTACTCATTTTGATTCATAAAAGAGTTCAATACATTATTTTGAGATATTTAATTTAAATTAATCTGCTTTAAGAAGTGAGTAAAATTTTCATCCACTGACAGTGTAATTTTTATTTTTTTTTACACAAACATTTTTTGAATCATGACATAGCTTATCACAATTTTCGTATTGATTTTTTAAATTTTTGGTTTGCCTCGGTATAATGATCAAAAACATTGATGGATAAAATATTATGTCAATATTCTTTATAAAATGATAGGATGATTTTTATAACGTTTATGTGAACATTCTTTATAACATAAGTACCACATAAAATATACCCTTCATTTTATAACTTTTACAAAATACCACATCATTTTATAAAAGATTATGACAACAAAATACCACATAAATTATGTCAACATTCTTTATAGCATTCTAACTATACCCTTCATTTTTCATACGTTTATCTCTATAAAAAATAACTATACCATTTATATTTCATATTATTATAATTCTGACCAACTTTAATATTAATTATACCCATTGATTCTACTATAAGCTTAATACTTACTCTCAGTGCCCGATATTGTTTGACGGCTTTGTTCGCTATGGCAACAAAGGGAGAAAAGTCGCGTTCAAATAAATATCCAGCCTGAATAATAAGTTAGCGGTTTAAGAAACCAAGGGTCCTGCCCAATTAACGCGGTCAAATAATTCTGCCCGATAAATCGAGTAGCGGGCAATTATTTGAATGTCTGCCAAATTAGCAGAAGGGGCCCTGCCAGACCGCATTTTTCTTTTACAAGACATTGTATAAGAACAAGCAATCGAGCACAAATACAACAAAAATAAACAAGTGTTCTGCTCCCCAATTCAAGCCACAACAAATTTCAAACATGCTCCTTGCATCGAGCATAAATACTCGATGAACAAGGAGCAGGGGGGCACTGATGAGCTCGGCCCAAACCCTGGTCACGAGCCAAGCACGTGTGCTTCCACGTGATAAGCACGTGGATGTTAGGGACCAGGAAGAGGTCACCCGAGCAGGATAACTGGGGGTAAACATCCTACATATATCCCGAGCAGGAATCTTCTTACCGATCTGACCGAGCAGGAATCAAGGCTGCTCGAAGATTAATTGCAGATGACTCTCGAACCCGAGATTTAATTTGTGACTCCGTCAGTTACGCGGTCAACTCGCATTTATGGTCATTGATGAGCTTGGCCCAAATCCTGGTCACAAGTTGGGCACATGTCCCTTCACGTGGTAGGCACATGGAGGATATGGACCAGGAAAAGCATCACCCGAGCAGGATTATCCGGGGAGAACATTCTACACATCTCCCGAGCAGGGAGCAGGGCTGCTCGAATAAACCAAATATCAATTCCAATGCTTAACTGTCAGATAACTCCAGAGCCCGAGATTTAAGTCATGACCCCGTCAGTTACGCGGTCAACCTGCATTTATGGTCATAAAGGCGTATGATCTCTCCATAATAATTACTCAGCCCGGATTTCACTCCCAGAAAGACTATATATACCTTACAAAGTTTCATTTCAAAGGTTTCTCTCAAGATCATACCTTCTCATAAGCCCAGATATCCTACAAACAGCAAGAAACGACCGAAGACCAAATTGTGTAGCATCACTCATTATCAATAACTAATTATATATCCACTAAGTATTACTTTTTGCATGAACGAAGTAGTTAACAAATTTAATGGATGCTAAAACCAATCAATATAAAAAGAGGCCAAAATATGAAAAACACTCCAAAATAACCACTCAATCTTATCATTTGTCTCACTTAGGAACCTCCCGTCAATAACCGTTAGAAATACTAACGGATGAGGGGTCATTTTGGTCATTTGATTCGGGGGCAAAGTGGGATTTGGTTATAGTTCATCATTTAATTGATAGTTAGAATATTTTAAGTGAAAAATAGTTTTATAACAATCAAAATATTTTTTTTTGAAAAATTATATTATTTAAAAAAAATTAAAAACAATATAATAGTGAGATTTGATTAATAATTAATTTTTATCATTAATTGAACTTGCATATGTGGGATGGCTATACATTTAGTTAATCAAAATTATTTGTAATTATTAAAACAAATATAATTCAAATCCAAGCTCCTTCGCCTCCACCATCTCTCTATCTCTCTCTCACTCTTTCATTCCGACTAAACCCAGCGCCGAATGCAGCAACCTTGCCCTTGTTCCACCACCAGCCTTCTTTTCAGTCTCAAGCCGACAATTTTCCATTCTGCATCTACAAATCCGGTAAAGCAAGTAACCACCATCTGGTCTAGCCTTTCCAGCGATTTCATCCTAAAAGCATTGGGATCTCATTTCTTCTCTTCTCCCAGTTCAAACCCCTTCTCTATCTCCAGCCTCTTCAGCTTCGATTTCTATGGAGGCAAGAACAGAGGATGAATGATCAGTCTCCTACTTTCTTTCGAAACCCCGATTAATTAGATCTAGATGTAACTTTTCGATACCCAGATAAGTTAAAGCTGTGAAGCTGCATTACAGGCTTCCCACGTTCGCCGTCTATCCCTCCATCTCCGCCACCAATGATGGCTATTCATGGCATGTATGATTTAACATTGAATAGGTGTATCAGCGACGAAGGTGCTAGCCGAAAATGGCGTGGAGGAAATGGTGAATTGGAGGCGTCGAATCACATAGACGGGAGGATCATAAAAGACAAATTTGGAGGTGTGTCGGTGGAGCTTGGTTCCAGTTGGATTGTCAGAGTCGGTGGCAATTGCATCACAGTCCAATCCCCTTGGTCAACATTATAATAAGGGCTAATTGCATCGTTGGTATTTTTATCTTTTCAAAAGAAAATAATTAATGAATAATTTTATCTCAGGTCAATATCATGTTGAATCAAAAAAGAGATTAAGAAATACTATAGTTTAAGAATATTTAATTAAAACTACAATATTTTGGTAAAAAAAAAACTCGGTATAATATTGTGGTAGTTTATATCAAATATTAACTTAAAAATAATTTTGAATAATTTTTTGATTTTTTCACTTCAAAATAATTATGGTAGTTAATCTTTTGATTTTTAAAATAATTTTGAATTATATTTTTTTAATAATTACAAATAATTTTGATTAACTAAATGTATATCCATCCCACATATGCAAGTTCAATTAATGATAAAAATTAATTATTAACCAAATCTCACTATTATATTATTTTTAATTTTTTTAAAATAATATAATTTTTCAAAAAATATATTTTGATTGTTATAAAACCACTTTTCACTTAAAATATCCTAAATATCAATTAAATGATGAACTATAACCAAATCTCACTTTGCCCCCCGAATCAAATGTCCAAAATGACCCCTCATCTGTTAGCATTTCTAACAGTCATTGACGGGATGGTCCTAACTGAGACAAATGGTAAGATTGGGTATGAAGTTGAGAAAATTTTAACATTAGGGGCATTATGAGATTGGGTGGTTACTTTATGGTGTTTTTCATATTTTGGCCAAAAAAAGAATAGATACCTTATAAGATCATTTTATAAATTTTAGGGTTAATCACACCATTGGTTCTTTCATTTTGGGTCATTCTTATCATTAGTTCCTTAAACAAAATTTCGTAACAAATGGGTCCTAAAAGTTTTAAATTGTCACAACCTCAGTCCTTTTGATAGATGTCGTTATACCAACGAGCCTCTAACCCAGATGCTTTCACTTCTCTTAACAGAGGTTGGGTGTTCGAGTCTCACTAGAGACACCCTGGACTTTACAACTCTCAGTAGAGAGGTCGGGTGTTCAAGCCTCTTCAGAGGCATCGTTGTTGTTAAAGCCTTATCCAAAGGCCCCCATTTAGCTACTCACTTATCTTAACGGAGAGGTTGAGTATTCAAGCCCTACCAGGCACCCCGACTTAACTACTCTCAACCGAGAGGTCGGGTGTTCAAAGCCTCACCAGAGGCACCATTTGTTCGAGTCACACCAAAGGCATCATATATATAATTGTAGTCTTTCAAAGCATTAAAAATAATTAAAAAAAATAAGGGAAAAAAAATGTGTTTTAAAAAAAAAAAAAGATAGATGTCGTTATAGAAATTCCATTAAGTATCTCATGTGCCTCTAACGTGCGTTGGATAAGGATTAAAATGAATTTTTTTAAAACTAAACTATATAAAAAATTGCAATCTAATCCCCTAAGGTTACGAAAAAGACCACAACGCCTTCTTCCCCAAATTCTCATTCATTCCTTGAAATAAAACAAAACCCAAAGATATGAAATTGAGGGATTTCAAACGAATTGCGTTGGCCTTTGTGTATGAATAGCGGGTCAGGTCAATACAATGATTAATCCCCCAAAGTCAAATCTTCTTATTAATGTCAATTTCTTCGTCCTCTCTCTCTCTCTCTAACCCTTCCAACCCTTCCAGAATCCAGACCTCCAAACGAGATTCACTATCTGAGAGCACCCATGGTTCTATTACAATGCTCCGAATCTTACTGCTATTGTTGGAGAACGTGTTGGTGCTCGCCTAATTGCATGTGGAGTCATCTTGTTGAATCTTGCAAAACAGCCTGCGAAAAATGTTCGGATTGATGCAGAGAAGGGTGGTATCAGGGCTTTGAAGACAGAGCAAGCAACACCCAAGTGTGGACTTATCAATCGTGCATCTTTAATTGGTCAGGCAGACCGGAAACATAAAGGGAAAATAGCACGTTCTCTTGGCGCCAAAGTTGCATGATTCGATGTGATGCTTTAGGGATAAACAAGATAATTCGATGGGGTTGGCGAATCGATCTTTTTACGTACTATTCAGTTTTTAGTCTCATCTGGATCTTTTTTAACTTGTTTTTGCCAATCACTTTTACTTGGTTATGCTAAGCTCCGTTCAGTTGTTCGAAAATTGGTTGAATGAAATTTTGACAACATCTTTGCTATGGCAACCATGATGGTGAGTGAAGAAATATATATTACAAGTGGTCTACGTAATGCTTTATTTTATTTTTTTACTCGTTGATAGTAATTGACTTTGCTTTTTTAACATCTTCTCCAGAATTAGGCGAACCCCAACAATTCTCCAGAATTCATCTGAAAGCCCTCAATTTCAGATCTTAAGGTTTTGTTTTATTTTCAATGGAATGAATGAAATTTGGGCAGGTCATGTGGTCTTTTTCCAAACCTTAGGGGACTCAATTACAAATTTACAAATAGTTCAGTTTTAAAAAACTTCATTTTAGCCCTTACCCATCCCATGTGAGTGGTACATGGGGCACTTAACAAGGGGTACATGGAGCACTTAATGGAATTTCTCAATGGCATTCATCTAAAGAACTGAGACTGAAAATTTAAAACATTTAAAACCTAATTGTTACGAAAATTTCTTAAGGAAGTAAAGTTTGAATATCTCAAAGTCAAAGGACCAATAGCACAATTAACCAAAAATCTTAATTAGTAGACTCTCACAGCTAATCTCAGCACTGGTCGGGTTAAGAGAGTAGTTCTTCCATAAAATACCCAACGCCATTTTCTAAGTTTTTAAACATGAATACTTAATAGAATAATATAATTTTTTGGTCTCTGAATTATACCAACACTATGCGTTTGGTCCCTGAACTTTTTTTGTAATATGTTTGGTCCTTAAAGTAGGTTTTTAATAAGAGATTACCCCCTGACGAGGTTACCGTCAGTTTTACCGTTATGTTTTTTTTGAAAACCCAAATTTACCCTTAGTAATGTTAGTGGTTCAAAATTTAAAAAAAAAAAAAGAAAGAAAACAAATTCAACACTAAATTATCATTTATTTCTAAAGCTCGAATACCCGTTGTTCAATATCGAAAAAGAACAAGAAAAGAAAGAGAAAAAAAAACTGTGGTGCTTAATTACTAAACCTTAAATTAACAGGGGAAAGAAAAAACTGACAGTATCAACATTACTGATTACCCATCACATTTGCTCAATGCTTATCCGAAAAATTCTCAGGTCTTCATTCGGGTCGACGCTTAATCCGAGATTGTGAGGTCATCATTCAGTTTGCTAAATTGACCCAACAAAAATCCGTCATTATCTATCAAAATCGACTGTAAATTCAACCCGGCGTCACTTTGACTTGATGTATCAGTTCCGGATCCACATCCGGGTCGAGCACGATCCACGTCAGATTGAGCTTCTTGCCTTTCGCAAAACTCAAGCTTCTTAGCCTCGAAAGCCATTGATGCCTCTTCGGGTGTTCCAAATGTACCCAACCAAACCTTACACCTCTTAAACGAGTCGCGAATCTCCGCCGACCAAGCGCCACATCTCCCGCCGGATCCCAGTAAGCGCTTCAAAGTAGTGCGTGTCATGCCGATTGAGCCTCTTGCCTTTCAAAAACACTAGCTTCTTGGCCCGAAAGCCTTTGAGGCCTCCTCGTGTTCCAAATGTACCCAACCAAACCCAACGCCGTAAAGTCGCGAATCTCCGCCGCCCCATCTCCATTTGTCGGACCCCGCTTTAGTAATGTGGGTTAGGGCTTTAGGTTTGCCGTTACAGCTGTGGGGTAGCCAAGTGTTTCCGAATATTGGAGATACCTGTGGGTTCCTGTGCGTTGACGAAGCTACGGCAGGAAGGAGGGATTTGTGATGGGCTAGAATTTTTGTTTGATTCAACAAAAGTATATCGGGTTCTTTGAGTATTGGGGTAGGGACTAGGGGGAAGGTTGTATGTAATACCTTATGGCCGGAGATCTCATCTTTCTTTAAACCCTGTCTCAAAGTCAGTACATGTAACAATGGAGGAGAGCGGTTTGCGAAGTCGATGGAGATGGCGGTCGTTCATCCCATCAATGTAGCCTACGGAGGAGAAATCATGAATCTGACCCGCAAAACGAACAGAAAAAGTGGAAGCATCGAACCTATTGATTAGGGTAATTTATCTTCTTTTTTTTTTTTTGAACCACTAACATTACTAAGGGTAAATTTGGGTTTTCAAAAAAAACATAACGGTAAAACTGACGGTAACCCCGTGAAGAGGTAATCTCTTACCAAAAACCTACTTTAAGGATCAAACACATTACAAAAACAATACAGGGGCCAAACACATAGTATTGGTATAGTTCAGGACCACAAAATTACATCATTCTACTTAATACAGTGATGTAATTTATAGAGATGTAAAATGTAAATTACGAAAAATAATCACGAGAAATCCACTCCCAATCCCATATCCGTGATAACGTCCCTATCACTACGCCTGGGGAACCACAAACCCCTGTATAACCTCAACTGCCAAACCTGCATTACGAATTTATGATCCACAGATATTTACACTTCTCAACCCTATAAAGGCCTTACTCTACCTATTCGGGACGCGTGTCAATAGCCGATAGCTATCGTGCACATACAGTAGTCGATATAGTCCACATTTTCCCCTTTACCATCCTTCCAATTAAGCGTCTATTTTAACATTAGACAACATAATATTTAAATGATACTAAAAAAGTAGGGAATATCAAAGTAAGATAACATCGCCTTTCAATGACAGCAATTAACCACCACCACTACATAAGTCTAAAATAACCTACCACGGTAATAGTTTAAACCCAACTAAGATTTGCAACGATATACTGTAGTAAAAAGTAGATAAGACAAGGAATGTATAGAACAAAACCGGCAGCTGGCAGTTTTAGGAAATACAAATCAAAGGGTTCTTCAATTTTCAAATTTTTGCCAAACTAACATCGCAACAGTATCATCCCATAAACCAAACCATTCAGAGAGGGCCTATTCATCTACTTCTTGCTACAACTACCACTATTAGAGTGATTTTAGCGTCCATGCCATTACATTACAGTGTAAACAAAAACAGAATAAACAGAAGATCAGAGATTGTTAAGATGAGACGGCTCTTAGGCATCCACGTCAGCATACTTCTTAGCAGGAGAGCAAAACAACCAGACGATTCCGTAGGGGTCCGTCACCTTGCCCACGCGATCACCACAGCACGCGTCTTCACCTTCAGTGATTTCAGCCACCGAGACAGCCCCGGCAGTCACAGCCTTCGCCACAGCAGCTTCAACGTCCTCAGTCTCCAGGCAGAAAACTAGTCCAGTTCCAACAGACTTAACACTGTCCAACACAAAAGAACAGAGTCATTGTTTATACCTACATCTCCATCACCGATGCTTGAATGAACCGTAAAACATTAATAATTATTAAAAACAGCACGAATTGGAAACCGATGAAGTCAGACGGAGAAGCGAAATGCAAATGCAAAGAGGACAAACAGTCAACAAAAGTATACATACCACGGAGATATCAGAAATAACCACAAATTATAAGCATACAAAAACCTATAAGCTTGGGCCAAAAGTAGACGTGAAAACAAACATACGACGAACAATAACTCCAAAACATCATAACTATAGAGCTAATGCGAGATAGTGACCATTCAACCAGACAAAAATCAAGTAAGGAGATACATGTAACACGTATGGTAAAATCAGAACTCATTTTGAGGCATAAACAAAATCTAATGCTATAGCTGTTTCATAACTAAGATCTGCACATTTAAAGGTAAAATTGCAGTCATGTGAACAACATCGTGAATATGCATGGGCCCTGCTTTTGGCGACAACGATAACACAAAAAATTGAAAAATAGTAACAAAATTGGTAGTCAAAGTCAGGTAAAATTAGAAGGGCGTGTATATCATCTATATTTTGGTCAGATCTTATAATTATATAGTCAAAAAATGCATAAGTAGTGAGACAGAAATATTCGTACGGGGAGGAGTCATCGATGAGATCAGAGACGAGAATGGTCGACAAACCGAGTTTGATCTCAGCAGAGATAACGAGAGGAAGCTCCTGTTCGGCCTTCCTCTTAGGATGAGAGACACGGCTCACTTCCTCAGCTCCGAAAGCCGCCTTGTAGAACTGTACGGCGTCGTTAGCCTTCCCAGACTCCACAAACAGCTGAGGCTTCAGTGCTGAGAACGTCACCACCTTCGAGTTTCCGTTCTGTGCCCCTCCGTTCGCAGCCTCTTCCGCCATCGCTACAGGTTGAAGAGAGAGAAAAACCCTAAGAGAGAGAAAATGACAGCGATAATTATAAATATCGGAGCAGAAGAGAGAGAAAGTGGGAAGCAATGGATAAGTGAGACAGGTAACTGGGCAGGTAGGGAGGATTTTATAGAAGCGAAGAAGCGGAACCGTTTGCGCTTTTGAGGGATAAAATCGGAAATATAATAAAATAAACTGGGCAAGTTAACCTTTTCTTTGGCATTTATTTGCCAATGTAACACGCGTGTGTACTTTCGATGAAATGAGTTTTCAAATACCGTAGTTTATAAATGGCCTTTGCCAGGGTTTTATTTACCTTAGTGCCACCGTCTTTAAGACAGGACTTACGAAAATGCATGCATAATGTTACTTGTTTCATGTTCAAATTACAATTACAGTCGTGAGATAAGTTGAGTCAAGTTACACCGGAAATCTATTTAAACGTGTGTGATTTTTTGGGGGATATGCCATTAGCGCGAAAATCGTTGGGGCGTGGCGATGTATTAGTCAGCATATGCGCGAGCGTATTAATTAATGGCGGTTAGTTGGCTTTATCAAGCAACATGTCCAACGATCTTAAACGTGTCAAGGTGAATAAAAATAATCTAATGATTGACTAATTTAAGTTAGTATACGTACGTACCAGATTTTATTCACGTACCTATAACACTTGATCAATGTATAAATGGGACATGATACGAACACGTAATCAGTGTATAAAAAGGGGCATAATTGAACGTGATTTGTGTATGAAAAGGGTATAATATGAATAATTAATAATGTATATGCTTGGGTAGGATCAATGTTGTAAGGTCTCAAGCTCGAAAATGTGATCAGTGTATGAAGTGGACATAATATGAACATGTGATCAATGTATGAACGAAACATACCTGTTTAGTGTATGAAGGGGGGCATAATTGAACGTAATTTGTGTATAAAAGGGTTATAATACGTGATTTGTGTATGAAAGGGATATAATACGAATAATTAATACTATATATGCTTGGGTAGGATCAATGTTGTAAAGTTTCGAGCCCGAAAGTCTGATTTGTTACGTGTAGCACACACTAACCCATTAATATGCATCACATTGGGTCATCAAACTCATTACAAGTCGATTCAAAAATCCATGAATAATGTTAGTGCCCAGAGGTATTGTGTGGTCACCTTATAAATCGAACACAATTCTCACACCTATCCGATGTGGGATGTGGTATTACAAATATACACTACACAAATAAAAAACGACATTCCAAAGACTAAAAAATAGCAAATTTTATAAGCTGTAAAATTTTAAGTATCCAAAAGCATTATCTCTCAACAACACATCAACCCAACACATTTAATTGAAATAAACTTAAAAATAAAAATATCATCAAACAAAAACCATAAAATAAATTGAATGAGACAGAGTAAACTAACAAAAGACTGTTTGAAATCGAACTCACAAATATTTCAGACCAGTAAGGGAAATTTAACACTAATTTTTTAAAATTACACAACTTACGAATATTTAAAAAAAACAATAAATTTAAGCCGGACAAAAAATATATTGAGATTTAATTGATTACGATAACAATTAAGTAAGAAACTACAAACTAAAAATTCGTAAAACAGTAAATCTAGGCCGAACAAAAATAAATCCACCGGACTTATTACAACTCAACTAGTTTTTTAACACGTGCGTTAAACGTACGTCAACTAAATCGTACATAAATAAAATAAAGATGATAAAAAAATCTTAAATAATAAAATAAAAAAATCGGTTTATTAACAATTACATATAAGTATATCACTAATCATTATAGATTTAAAAAAAAATCTCCTTATACACAACATTTATTGTCTTATTATTAATTTGGTTTTTCATCTTCATCTTATATCAATATCTTCAAACCAAAATAATTTTTACTCTAACTGCGACATATAACTGTCAATTGTTAAATATTGGTTTCTTAAAAAGAAAGACATACGTGTAATTATTGACTTTGACACTTATTAATTGTCACTTCATAAGATACCAACAATGAAAATTGTCTTCTCTGGAACTTAAAATATAGTCTTACATCAGAGGGAGTTAATGATAATCTTGGAATAAAAACATTTTCTCGAACATTGCCTTCTTTCAAAAAATTTGTTTCAAGAATGTGATCCTCAAGATTTATGATGATTAGTCTTGTCTATTGCATAATCCATCATGGTCAATGTTTCTCAATAACATTACTGGAATACTAATTTTAAGTGTCAATTCATGGTTTAACAACCCAAAACACTTCATACTATTCAAAAACTATGTAGAATAAATGTCTTCGAACAAACTTAAATTTTTTCTGCCCTGCAATTAGAATCTGAACTCAAATAAGTTATTCTTTTTGAATGATTACTTTTATTAAATTATTTTATATTTTATGAATAAAGAAATTTCTAATAAGAAAATAAGTTAAAATCTAAATAACGAAATTATTTTTACCGTTAACTATTATTTTTGTTTTGTAAATTATTTTGATTTTACTAACTTCCATTATATTTTTTGTTTTATTGACTTCGAAACTATTATTTTTGTTTTATTTTTAAGAATTAATTTTACGGAAAACTTTGGTTCCGTAAATTATTTTGATTATTTTGCTAACCTCAGTTTAAATTGTTTTATTTTATTGACTCTGTAACTATTATTTTTGTTTCATCAAATATTTTTATTTTACTAACGTATTTTTGTTTTACATAACTATTTTTAAGAATTTGTTTTAATTTTTTGTTCCGTAAATTATTTTATAATTTTAATAACCTCAGTTCAAATTATTTTTGCATTATTGACTCCATAACTATTATTTTTGTTCCATCAAATATTTTTTACTTTACTAATGTATTTTTGTTTTACATAGCTATTTTTAAGAATTTGTTTTCAACTTTTGTTTCGTAAATTATTTTTATTATTTTAGTAACCTCAATTTAAATTATTTTTATTTTATTGACTCTGTAACTATTATTTTTGTTCCATCAAATATATTTATTTTACTAATGTATTTTTGTTTTACGTATATATTTTTAAGAATTTGTTTTAAACTTTTGTTCCGTAAATTATTTTATTTTATTAACTTTCGCATTAATGTTTTTTTTGTTTTGTTGATTCTGTAATTTTTATTTTTATAATGGGTTGTTCCATAAATTATTTTTATTTTACTAACCACTTATATTTTAGTTTTCTTGATTCCGAAACTATAATTTTTTTAGTTACTATTTTTTATGCTTAAAGAGAGAAAAATGTTTAAACTTAATTAAAAGAGAAGAGATGGTAGTGATGAGAGAGAAAATAGGAAGGAGACGGTAGAGAAAAAAAGAAATACAACCAGAGAAAATAGAGAGAAGATAGGAGAGAGAAAGAGTGGAATGATAATTCAAAAAGAGAGAAAAATGTTTAAACAAAATTAAAACAAAGGAGATGGTGGTTATGAGAGAGAAAATAGGAGAAAGAAAAAGTGAAATAGTAATTCAAAAGTCAATAATTTAAAATTGAGATTTTGAAGGGATAAATCTACCATTACCATTACTATTATATATATAGATTGCACATGTATTTCCCAAGATGCTTTATAATATAGACTAGTCTTTGTGCATGTGCCCATGGCACGGCGCGAACAGGGGAGAATGTCAGTATTGGAGGGTGTAAATATTTAAATAAATCAATATATGATTTAATCATGTTTTAAAAAGAGTCTAAAATTAAAAATTAAAAATAAAGACCTCTCGGTAACCAATTAAAAATAAAGACCTCTTGGTATCCAATTAAAAATAAAGACCTCTCGGTAATCAATTAAAAATAAAGACCTCTTGGTAACCAATTAAAAATAAAGACCTCTTGGTAACCAATTTTATAATTAATCAATTATAAGAAAAAGTAGCATTAGTTATGATAAGAATATAAAAAAAAACTAAAAAAGGAATTTTTTTTGGTTTTTAATCTAAAAACGTGTCGTAGGCATGGGTAGTGGCTAATTTATAATTTTTTTATTTTTATTTTAAAAAACTAAATTTAGATTTACTTTTGTTTTTCTAAAGCACACTTAAAATTTCTAAATTTAAACATTGCATATTAACTGAATAATGATAAAAATTATCTATAAAATTTATTTTGAATGTTTCGTACTCGTAGGCATGAGTAGCAATAAGAATATCATAATTGTCGGTTCATTTGGTAATTTATAATTGTTTTTTATTTTTATTAAAAAAAACTAAATTTAAATTTACTTTTGTTTTTCTAAAGCACACTTAAAATTTCTAAATAAGAATCATGTTGGATCAGAAGACTTCCATGGAATTGGTCCATCTATTAATTTTAAACTCTATGGTGATATCAGATGGTCCCGAAAGGTGATGCAACTAAGAGTTGGTAACATCTAATAAATGCTTTGACAATTTGCTATGTAGAAAATTCTAAAATTGGCAGCCCAATCGGAGGAATAAATTAAACCACTTGTTTACCAATTACTCAATCAATTTACCAATTACTCAATTGGTTTTTCTTATTCCTTTCCTTTTGGTACTTGATGCCTCGTAATTAGCATGCAAAGATTAATGCCTCACAATTTGCTATGTAGAAAATTCTAAAATTGGCAGCTCAATCGGAGGAATAAATTAAACCACTTGTTTACCAATTACTCAATCAGTTTTCCTTATTCCTTTCCTTTTGGTACTTGATGCCTCATAATTAGCATGCAAAGATTGATAGTCTCTATGTTGGGGTTGCAACAAAGAATGCGGCCAGATTGATTTCACCATAACAAAAAATCATGAAATTGCGGGGAAACAAATTTTGTACTTTATGCTAAACAAATTTTTTAGCATAACAAATCATCAAATGACCAAAACAGCAAAACAGGCAGTGAGAATTTGACAAAATGTATAAACAGCAAAACAAAATATACAGAATGTATGAACTGGGATGAATGAACTTGATAGAATGTATAAGCAGCAAAACAAAATATTTCATAAAAGATACCAAAATCATGAAATTTTACAACTCAACGAAATAAAACATAAATTTTACAACTCAACAAAATAAAACATAAATTTTACAACTCAACGAAATAAAACAGACAAACCCACCAAATACACGACTGACAGAGTTTTTGCCGGACGTCGGACATACGGCAAACCACAAACCACAAACCAACCCAACGAAAGAACTTACACAGAGAGATAGATGAAGAGGCGGAAGAGACAATCGAGGCTGTCGAGGCGGAAGTCGGGACAGAGGAGACGCCGGAACAGGAAGCTTCAATAAAGGGATGGGGCTGAACAGGGCGAAGATGGTGAGGCTGGCGAGGCGGAATCGAGGTTGCCGACGCGGAAGTCGGGACAGAGGAGACGCCGGAATAGAAGCTTCAAGAAAGAGATGGGGCTGAACATGGAGGAGATGGTGATGAGGCCCAAGTCACCAAGGAACCCAATGAAGAAGCCCAAGTCACCAAGGAACCCAATGAAGAGGCCCAAATCATCAAGGAGCTGCCAACAATGCATGGACCAATAACAAGGGCTCGGGCTCGGAAAATTCAAAATGAAGTCCTCAATTTAACCCGAGAGACATTTGACTTAGAAGCCCAAATTATGGCACGCAAAGGAGGATTCAAAGCGGGTCAAGGAAAATGGGTGAACACTTTAACATGTGCGGATGAAGGAGGATACCAAGAGCTGAATTTGGGCGCCCCAAACAAGGCTTATGGCAGCAAGGAAGGAAGGATCTAGAAGGCTTCTAGAAGGCTGCCCATGCACCCTAAAAATTCGGCCCTAGTGTAGGACAAACAAGGAGAATATTCTCCATTTAGGCGCCTAGTCATAGTTAGTTAGATCTTATCCTTTTTGTTTGTAGATCTTATCTATTAGTATATAAATCTTATCTTTGTTTAGCCAATGGCAGCCTAGCTTTCTAGGATATATATGGCTATCCTTTTTATTTTGTAATCAGAATTTCATGAATGAAAATATGTTAGTTTACTTTCCAACCTTGAGCATTCAAGACTATTGAGCGATCGGGGGTTACCCGAGTACTCACGAACTTATCAATCGTCCCTCCATAACGATTGTGGCGTTCTTCACTATCCTTTGATTGCCGGTTTCATCATACGAAGGTTAAGGGCTGATTACCCGTTGATTGTCGTGTGCGTGAACCCGAGGTCGAGGTTCCACTTCCATCCATTTGCCGCCCTTGCGTTTCCTTCTCTAGTTGCTGTATTTTATGAGTTTTCCCCAAGAAGGCTCATATCATTTGGTATCAGAGCGAAGGTTCGGCTTCCACGACTATCCTTCTTTATTTAATCCTTTCTTATTTGGTATCTTTGCTTGTTTCGGCATGCCTTCTTATTTAAATCGTTCTTGCTGTCCTTATTTTCTTTGCTTTCTTCGATCAGCTTTATAAGCTGGGCTGTTTTGTTCCTTTCGTTTCATACTTTAACACATGGATGGTTGGATGTTGGATCCAATAAGTATAACGGCTGGAAACTCTAATTGCACCCTACAAGCATCCCGAATAGGATGTGGTGCTAACTGAGCCACAACGCCACGTACTGGATCTCTTTTCCGTGCTTTCTTTCACTTTGTTGCTTCTGCCTAGAATCTTATAATCTAGGTTGTCTTACATTTTCGTTTGTTCTATAAATCCAAAAAGAAAAAGAAAAATATCTCAAACAAAAATATATTACTAAACCCGATTGTTGCTGTTTTATATTTGCGGGTTATATCCCCAAGAACCGAGTGTTGCTGCTTACATTTCTGTTTGTTATTGTCAAAACCCAAGTGTGGCTGTTTGCATCTTCTTGTTTTATCTTCAAGGCCGAGTGTTGGTGGCTGTTGTGTTCATCTAATTTCTTCAAAATCAAGTGTTTGTGGCTGCTTTGCAGTTTCGTTTCCCATCTCTAAATCTAAGTGTTTATTTCTAATTCCTTCTTCTTTCCGATTGTGAGTGTGTGAGTTACTTGTGGCTGTCTTCCTTTTGCTCTTAGTTTTGTGGCTCTAAGGTTGAAAAGTTGAGAGGAAAAAGGCAAGAGAGGGTGAGATCAAAAGAGGGAAAAAGCCGATTAAGAGTGTATACACGAGGGGAGTGATCATTCTTGAGTGAAACACGTGAGGAGAGCTGTGAGGAATCTATATATATATATATATATATATATATATATATATTGTTCTTTTTATGCAAATTTGGGATGTCGGAGGAAAGTGGTATTGGTGATGGAGGTGATGTTACGGGGAACAAATTGTTCATGGAGGCCTTAATGTCCAAGATCGAAGGGATGTTGAGGGCCCATAACGAAGAGATCTTTGAAAGAATTGGTAGGTTAGAGAGTGCCCAAAAACAAAAGGGAAAAATGGATGGTACTAGTAGGGAGGAAGTTGAAAGAGGTGAGCCACCCCGGCGTGGGTTTGATGAGGACCATTTTGGGGGTCGGGATGATTGGGATGATTATGAATCTGAATTTGGTAGGAGGAATCAATATAGGAGAGATGATAGGAGGGATGGCAATCGAGAGGACCATAATCTCAATGGGATTAAGATGAAGATTCCCGCCTTCATGGGAAATGAGGACCCGAATTGTACCTTGAATGGGAAATGAAAATTGAGCGAATTTTTGGTTTCACAACTACTCCGAAATTAAGAAAGTGAAGTTGGCGCCATTGAGTTCACCGAATATGCTTTGGTGGGACAAACTTAGGAGGGAGAGAGAGGTATAGGGATCCACCGATTGAGACGGAGGAGATGATGAGGGTCATGATGTTGAGGTTTATTCCACCCCATTACATTCGGGACCTTCACCATAAATTGCAAACATTAAGGCAAGGCACCAAAAGTTTAGAGGAGTTCTACAAAGAGCTTGAAATGGCTCTACTTGTATCGATGTGAGGGAGACTTGAGCAAACCATGGCGAGATTCCTTACCGGGTTGAATAAGGAAATTTTAAGGTGGTTGATCTTCAAGAATATGGCAACATGACGGAGTTGTTGCAAAAGGCTCTTAAAGTGGAGAGACAAGTGAAGACGGATAAAAATTATTCCCTTACAAGAACCCCGTGGAAGGCTAGTGTGGGAAGTCAAAGGAATGACAAGTTTGACAAGGGTTTCATCAAGAACAAAGTTGAGGCACCCAAGACTACCGCCCCTGCTCCAAACAAAGGTGAAGCTTCTCAACCCAAAACTAAGTCAAATGCTTTAAATGTCATGGGTTTGGGCACTATGCCAGTGTGGTAACAAGAAGGTTATGGTGATGTTGGATAGTGGGGAATATGTTCCTCTAGAGGAGGAAGAAGAGGAAGAGGGAGTTGAGGAAGATGAATATAGTGAGGATGAGGAAGGTGCCGAGGGAGATTGTTTAGTGACAAGAAGGGTATTGAGTGCCCAATTGAAGGAGGAAGAAGAAAGTCAAAGGGAAAATCTGTTTCACACTAGGTGTAGGGTGAATGACAAAATTTGTGGAGTGATAATAGATGGGGGAAGTTGTGCAAATGTGGTAAGTGTGAACTTAGTGAAGAAGTTGGGATTGACCATGCTACCCCATCCTAAACCCTACCGCTTGCAATGGTTGAATGAGCAAGGAGAAGGTGAACAAGCAAGTCCTCTTGAAGTTTAAGATAAAGTATGAGGATGAGCTCATGTGTGACGTGGTGCCGATGCAAGCCACCTATATCCTTCTTGGGAGGCCTTGGCAATTTGATAGGCGTGTAATTCATAACGAGTACACTAACAAGTACACGTTTGACTTTGACAACAAACACATTGCACTTGCACCGTTGACTCCAAAACAAGTGTTTCAAGATCAATTGACTTTGCAAAGAGAGAATTCGGCAAGTAAGGAAAGAATATAGAGAATGCCGAGAAAAAGAGAGTATGAGGGAAAATAAGAGAGGGGCCAGCTAAAAATGTGAGTGACAAAAGAGTGATAGCCGCAAAAGGAGAAAGTGAATTGATCGAAAATGGCTAAAATGAGGGTAAAAAGAGTGATAGCCGGGCAAAAGGAGAGTGAGTTGATTGAAAATATCTCAAAAGAAAAGAGTGTGAGAGAAAAGAGAAGTTTGATAGCCAAAGTGAGTGAGGTAAAAAGAGCGATGCTACTTGAGAGGCCCATGATCATTCTTATGTTTCGAGAGGCACTTGTGAATACTAACAATGATTTAATTGTTCTTTGCCTAGTCCTTTGTCTTCTTATTCAGAATTTGCCGATGTGTTTCCCAAAGAGATTCCAAGTGGGTTGCCACCAATTCGGGAATTGAGCACCAATCGATTTTGTTCCCTGGCTTCCATTCCAAATAGGCCACCTCATAGATGCAATCCCGAAGAGACCAAGGAACTTCAAAGACAAATTGAAGGGTTGTTGGAAAGGGTCAAGTTAGGGAGAGTATGAGCCCTTGTGCGGGGTGCCAGCCTCTTTAGTGCCCAAAAGGATGGATCATGGCGGATGTGCACGATTGCTTCGAGCCATCAACAACATAATCTAAAATATCGTTATCCCATTCCTAGATTAGATGACATGTTGATGAATTGCATGGTTCCAAATTTTTCACAAAACTTGATTTGACACAAGGATATCATCAAATTCGAATGAGGGAAGGAGATGAGTGGAAAATGCCGCTTAAAACAAAACATGGACTGTATAAGTGGTCAGATGCCT
>CM028382.1:99431353-99479207 GCA_013146195.2 Codonopsis lanceolata | reverse complement strand
TACGGAATCGGGCGGGACAAGCCCGCTCTTTTTGGCTCTTTTGAGCTGGTGAAATAGGGGCGGAAACCTAGTTGGGTAGCTAGGGTTCACTTTGGTTGGAAAGTTTAAGTGTTTAGGGAAGAGATTTGGCGGTTTAGCGAGCTTCGGGCTAGAGAGAAAATAACCTCGGCGTTCTCTCGGGAGAACTTTCACCGACAGCGGTGTAATTTTTTCTCGCTCACGTGAACTATGTGTGAAGTGAGTTTTCACTGCCGAAGGCCTTCATTTATAAGTGAGATCGGGCTTTCCTTCACGGTTAAGTTTGATCAAGCGTGGCAATGACTTGTACCGCGTGATGAAAGAGTTGCACCCAAAGGCCAAGCGCTACGAGAATTGGAGGCGTGGGCGCGGGGCCGAAGGGTGGTAGGCTACGCTACGGCTTTTCCCTACGATTTTGGCTTTGGCCCCAGTAGTTCCTTGTTTATGCATTATTCCTTTCTTTTTGAATTTTCAACCTTGTGAGTCGATAACTTGACATTCGTTAGTATTTTAATAGGTATTGATATTTTATGACATGTCATATAACGAGAGTGGAAATAGGGGCGTCTACCTTAACCTTGGCATTACGGCTTCTCGCTTTGTTTTAGCTCGGCTCGAAGAGTGTTGATTTGTTCTTCAAGCTTATTTTCTCGATGGACAACGAGCCGGGAGGTCTTTAAGTTGTCTATGAATCGATCATACAAGCTGCTCCGGTTTTGGTGGCCATCACAAAATAAAAAGTACAAGTTAAAACATGGCGTGATGGTTCATTCACTTGCAAAACAATGGGGTAAATAATTACACCATCCATGCCGCATCCCAATCTCACCAATCAAGACCGATCTAGAGTGCTCGGCGCTCCTTTTCAAGAGCACGTGGCGGAGCCTTTCAACTATACCGAAGGCGTGGCGGTGTGACCCCCGCGTTTGTTGGTATTAAGGTTATGCAAGTCGGGGACGTCAACCAGTTCAGCGATAAGCCCAGTAGCACTCTTCCGAGTCTCAGGCATTTGAAAATTTTCTTTGTGTCATGAGGCACCAGAGACCCGAGCCTACTAGTCACTAGCACTCCATCTGCGACTGGTCCTCCTACCGGTACGGAGTTCGGCCAGGCGTTTGGATAAAGAAAATACTTCAAAGGGTGGCGCAGGCTTTCTTGAGATGGGTACAGCCGGCATGATGATCATTGTTCTTTTTGTCGAGGAAAACGAGCAGTTTTTCTAAACGAGGGGTCATATTGAGTTCGAACTTTGCTGCAAACTACGGTATATGCGACCAGAAACCTCATAGTGGTGAGGGTCAAGTCGTAGGGGAGGGTATTGTTTAGAAGCGAGGAATTCGGCGATGAAAGGGGGGGTGTCTCGAGAGGCGAGGAGAAGTCAAAATAGAAAACCATACGGTCTCACTTGAAAGTTATGCCCATCTTTTCGATGTCGGATCGAAGGCCTTTACTCGGTAGTTTTTGGGTCTATGCCTAGCGAGTAAAACCAAGCGGACACATCTGCCCATGAGAGTTAAATCGTCCCGTCTCATCGAGGTAAATAGCGTCGATCGCGAGTACAACTCTTCTGGTCACGGTCCTTTTCGCTTTGCAGGAGTGCTCGTGCAAGGGACTCGAATCGAGCGTATGTCTTCATCGTGGGAGCCTGCGCTCGTCCTCAGCCAGATTATGTTTTCTCTCATTTAGTCCACGGAAATTCCTCCCCACGAGTGTCGGGCATTCCGAGGGCTATTTGGGCCTTGTCCGATTTGGTTTCCTTAGAGCTATTAGATTGACTTGAGGCTCTCTTCCGCTCAGTTGAAGCTCGTAGTCATGCTTCGTCCTTCGATTTACGAGCTATTCTCATCGCGGAGAAGACATCTACAGGAATTGAGGAATACATATTAATTCCTACTCGTGACAAGCGAAGCGGAGACAAGCAAAACCCACGGTTAGGGTTCATTTCAAAACCAGTGACGAGGCACCGGTTAGGTATTCCTCGATTCCTACCTATATGGGTATTTGTGTGTGAAATCCGTGAAAATCCGTGAAATAGACAGACCCGTAAATTCAAGAAGAGCAAAGAATTAGTGACGGTAAAATAAAGTTGAAAGAGCAAGATTAAATGAAGAAGAACTATTATATTTCTCGATAGATTGTTAGGCCTTTGAGTTTTAGTTAGAGTGGTTTCAAATTGTAACCAATTTGTCATCATGTACCAGCCCGGCATCATCGAACCCCCGAAATTAGGGTTAGCGAATGGAAAGGGTAAATATTACAGTTCGAGGAAAAAAGAGGGTTTAAGTTGGGAAATCACAGTGATTTCGTAAATTTGAGCTTGGTGAGGTCTGAGGAATGGTTGATGTTTCGCGTTCAGAGCCCTTGTTTCAATTTATTGCAGAGGGAAATTAAAAGACTGCTTTGGAGTTCTTGAAGTTTAGGAAAAGGTGAAGTGTGGGGGTTTCCTCCATTTTTATAGTCGGATGGAGGGGTTTACGGTGTAGGAAACAAGGCGTCGCATTAAATGAAGCCTCGGGAGATGGGTACGCGACTACGCGTGAAGGTCGAAGGCTGCCAGTGGTGGCCACATCACTGGTGCCACTACACCCCTAAGGCATCATCGCTACCATAGCACAGGCTTTGGGGCAACCATTTCTAGATGATCGAAATGAACAAGTCTTGCAACGACCAAGCTTTCGAGAGAATATCAAGCTATTATGCTCCTCGCCTTGCAGAATGTATGCACGCTTTGTTGAGACAAGAAGCTGAGGGGCCATTGAGCGCAGGGCCCAAAGTCCCAAACTCCGATCCGTGCGACACGTTTACCTTGTGGTCACGACTAAATGACATGCATTCATCAAGATCCAAACTCAAAGTTATAAGTGGGCAGATATAAATTCTTGGTCACCTACACATTACTAGCGAACATCCTTACTACTGAAGCACGGGGGCGCGGCACGGCGAGAGAAGGCGGGTCAAGACTGCATGCTCCATGCGATCGGGAACAAAATGTAATGCTAGGTGTGGTAAATATGAGGCGATTACTAGGAAACTCGCCCCCACATTCCGGACGTGGCCATGAATGTGCCCGATCTTCATACTCCGGCATTCAATGAGCAGTTATTAGCTCTTTTGGTTGGATATATAAACCCCTCATAATGGAGAGGGAAAGGAATGTTCATATATACACAAGCCGAAACTTTGTCAAATTGTTTACTCAATTGAGTGTTTGCTAATTTCCACGTCGGAAAGCATTTGTAAGGTAAGCCCCTGAACAGTTCACGGTTTTTCTTACTTCTTTGACAGTTTTGGGCCTTCGAAAACACGGATAGAATTGAAAGCCATATATCTGAATATTCAAGCCCAGTGTACCGGATTAATTTGGATACATCAAATGTAATAATGGTTATATTTTCCTTCTATTTTATTTAGTTTCTTTTTTATCTTTACTTTAATGTAAAGTAGTTATAATCTCTTGTAGTTTAATTAGTTTCTTTTTTGCACATACTTTAAATATAGAAATAGTTATGTTTTTATTATTTAATAATTTTTTTTCCAGCTTGTGCATGTAAATAAATAAAGTTTGCACTAGCATAATTGTTTTATTCTTAAAATGGCTTACAAAAATGTTGTAATTAATCTCTAAGTTGTAATTTTGCTTTCTTTCTTTAGAAAAAGTAACGTAATTTCTCTTTATTTCTTTCTGTCACATATAAATGTATTTTTCTGAACCAAAGTGTATAAAATAAAACAAGCATATTGATAAACCAATTTTGAGACGAAAGGGTGAGTTGGGTGTCTAATCCCTTCCTAACTCGTAACTTAACCCTCGAACTCATATATTCTGGTATTTTTTGTTTTTCTCTGTTTAACCATAAAATAGAGGTGGCGACTCTATAACACATTTTTTGAGTCCCCAAATTGAGACCGAGCGTATTCCATGCGCTCGAAGTTTTGAAACCACCCCGCTTTTGTGTGGCGCGGACCGGTTTAGAATAGGGTACTCACACCCTTGGATCGGTGCCGGTGGGCATACGACCTGTGTGGTGATGGAGAACGGTGTCTGCGAGAATGTAACTTCCGCAGAGAGGGAGATCGTTGGCGACGACGTGCCTGTGCGGAATCCTCCCCAGGGGGTCTTTTCGGTGTTTTGAGACCATCGTTGCACTGTCTTCTCGTTCACAGTGGTGAGCATGATCCCACTGTCCCCCCACCTCACCTACCCGAGGGCCAAGATGAGAGTGGACACTTGGATCTACTCGGTGCCTAGCTTTCCCCTCATGGTGACTACGTCCTCTGTGCAGTTCCTACTCTCGATGTTCAGAATGAACTTCCACCGGCCTTTGGGGATCTCGACCTGGCGTGGAGACGCTCACGACTCCGAGTGGGCACTGTTGGGAGTGGGTCCAGCTCAATAGGAAGTGGAGGCTTACCCATAGCAATCAATTGTTTATTTAGCTGATGCATTTGTCCAAGGTACAATGCTCACTAGCGTAAAGCCTCCTCACGAAATTCATGAGCAAGGCCAATCGCTGCCATAGCAATGCGGGTCAGCGATTCCAAACCCCGTCTTTGGTTAAGCTGATGGCGAACAACATGGGGGGGAGAAAGATACAGTATGTTGTTGGCATTCACCTCTACACTAGTCGTAGTCGGGTGACCGTCCTCCGAAAAATTGACACTATTAGCAACCATGATTAATGCTTAAAGTCGTCGAAAAAAGTTCTGAATTTGAAGAACAACGTTTTACGACAATAGAACCAACTGATGTATCCAAAAAAGGTAGAGATACACTGGGCTTATGAATTAGGATATCTGGGCTTTGTTTTCTTATTGACCCAAACCCGTCAATCAATCCAAACTCACGTGAACTAGGTAGGGGCTTACCCTGCAAATGCACTCCGGTGTGATAATTAGTAAACACACAAATGTGATAGCAATTTGATAGAGTTTAGGACTGTTAAAAGTGAACATACCTTTTCCTTGAATTGGAGACGGGTTTAGATAGGCCCAGCCTTAAAGGCTAAGGTGTGGGCATTAATTGCCCGAGCGAAAAGGGCAGACATGATCACAACCACGTCTAGAACGTTAGGGCAGATTTCCCGACATTAACTCCCCACGTTCTGGACGATCGTTAACTCAATTCCTGAGCAGGTTAACTATGCTCGCTAAGGTGTCTTCCTGCTTGCTGGTCACTTAGCCCCTAGACAATTGTGGGGGAAGGTTCCTGCTCGATAAGTTCCCGTAAGAAGTTCCATGATGTACATCTCTACTCGCAATCATAAGGTATGTATGTGCTCTGCTCGTGATGAGGTAACCACCTGCTGAGCAGGTGACCGCTGCTTGGGCAATTTTGGGCCTGACAGCTCACATTCCGTAGAGCATTAGTCTTCATCAATGAATTCTTGAAGCATAATTTCTCTTTGAGTTCTCTTTAAAAGCGTAAACTTCTTCTGAGCTTAAGTACTCCTTATATACTGCCTTGAAACCTATACAATTAGACAAGAACTAAACGTGGAAGGATTAATTGTTAGACATGATCATACCACATTTAAATCAATCAATTAATCAAGTCAATTACTTTATTGCCAATGCTATTAAGAAATGCAACAACAATCAATTAAATTAAATCAATGGGAGTCTTTCATAAGGAAATGATGTATGATATTACGAGCTAGCGTTTGTAATATTATTACAAGCTTTTAATATTAGTGTTGTTAGATCAAAACTACTTAAATCTCTACACCATTAGATTACATATGCTTCTTTTTAAGTAAATACATGAACATTCCAAATCATTACCAACTTAATTATCCAACGACCAATGACTTTAACACTAAAATTTATAATAATATCATAAACTTTATCTCGTAATATCGTTTACCTAAAAGAATTACACAACAAGAGCTAATAATCACATGTGATTAATATGCCCAAACAGATACAAACATGTAAAACTTATATTGTCTAATGATTTTATTTTTTAGAACGTAAAAAATATAGAAGAAAACAAACTAAAGTGCCGTTAAAAAGGGTAGAATCAAAAAAGAAAAAAGAAGAAGTTGTTGCCAACTTATATTAAAAAGGAAATAAAAGTACCTACCAGATTGATTGTTTGGTCCAACAAACAACCTAAAATAATTTTCATAATTAACCAGGTCTCCAGTAAAACCGTTTTATGTAGGGATGACAAAAGTCTAATTTTTTCCGATCTGACATAATCCCGATTTTGACTTGACTTATTTTGGGACGGTATTTGAAATAATTATCAATCACGTCGGAATTCCCGACCCGACTAAATTTATTTATTTATTTTTTAAAAAATATTGTAGGTACCATTATTCACACAACATAGCAATGCGTCTTCAAGTGAATCAAGTAAAAATTCACAACTCCGGAGGATTGTTAGTGGATATGATTGCTAAGCCAAGAGACTATCTTTCAAATAATGTATATTTTGTATTTGTTAAAATTGCTTAATAGTGTTTGTTAAATTTATTTTCATAATGTTGTGGTTTTTTTTTTTGTCTATCACGTTTCTGCACTTAGTGCAGCTCTTCTCCTGCGAGTGAGAGATACATTTTATTCATAATGACAAATTTATCAATACATATCATTAAGTAAATATTCAAGTATACTTGTAAATATACAGTCTCTGAAATCTTAATTATGATGGAGACATTTTAAAAACATTTTAGTGTCAGAAAATATTGTTCATAAATATTATAGTCGGCATTACGAGATTTTTATCTCTCGAACTGTTGGGATCCCGATTCGTCGGGTCCCAACATTTATTGAGAACGAGGATCAAGAAGGAAATTGAAATTCAGAATTCTATTGGGACGGGATCGAGATGAGGAGTATCGGGACGGATCCCGTCTCGATTCCACCCCTAGACTTTACGGATCTTAATTCGTAAGACAAAGCTTCATTCTCTCATAGTTTAACCCACTAACACGCGGTGAATCAAATATATATGATTCGTCTTACAAAAAATATCCGTAAGAACGTCTTACCTAAATTTTACTTTCATAATTTTATGTCCATGCAATTTTATAATTTATACTTACTAGATTGAGCTTTTGACAAAATTTAGAAATGATAGGCTATTTTTACTATAAAAATTATTTATCCATTATATTTATTAATAATTAATTTAATTTAGCATATGTTAAGACAAAAATATCCTTAAATAGTCACTCACCATAAAAATACAATATACTCCGTACTAACCAATTTACTTTTACTTGAATTCTCTTTCCATCAAAAGTGGGTAATTTTTTGATTTTTGTTTTTGAACTTGAATGCTATTAACTTTTATTAAGTGACCTTTCAACTCTATTTCTTAAAATTTTATTTCACAATACATCCTATGAATGATGAATTCTCATTTTCCTCTCCTACTTGCTTCAAAATTATATAGTATATAATTATTTATGCTCATAAATAAACAACAAAATTGCATTTTTACAAGAAGTGATGAAATTATTTTCTAAATATGATTTTTTTACTAAAAAAAAAGGTAAGATTATATATATATATATATATATATATATATATATGTGTGTGTGTGTGTGTGTGTGTGTGTGTGTGTGTGTGTGAATGTTAATACTATAATTAAGATTTTTATCTTCATCATTAAATCTAATTTTTTTGATATCAATGATAAATTTATGTTAGTTTTAATTTATTTAATCCATGACATGAACGGAAGAATGTGGAATTTTGATGTATATAAGTTCAACTTAAATGAATTTAATGGATAATACTTAGTGTAGTGAAAATAAACTTTCCCAATTCATAATTTTTCGGTAATTTTTTTCCGAAATAATTTTTTTTTCCAACTTTTCGATAAGTAAGTAGTAACAAAATTCTAGGAAAAGAATAAAGTGAAAGAAACTGAACTCCATTATTTGATTTCGAAATTGATTCCATTACAAGCATAAAACATACTCATTACCATTTCCTAGTTTCTCATATTCCAAAACAAAAATAGATTTGATCCCCGTGCATTATTTAATAGTCCCTTCCTTCCAATAAATATTTCTATTTTAAAATTTTCCAAATAATGTTCCTAAAAAGTTTAGGTATATAATTTTTTTAATCCTTCTTTTAAATATATCTTTTTATTTAATATTGTTATTAACACATTACTGAAAAAAAGTTAGTGTAATAAATATATAATTAATATAATCAATGAAAAAGAGAAAATATATAATGAGTACGATCATGGCAATATAATTTAGGACACATTATTTGTTACATTTATTTATCAATATGCCTCAGCAATTTCGATAATTGGGGACTGAGTTAACAGGTTAACAAACTTATGTGAAGACAAAATGATAATTATCATCACGCCAGCCTCATCCTCTCATTTGCACATGCTCTCTCCCCCCCATATATAGTACATTAACATTATACATATACTATATAGATAAAGAATTATTATTGGTAAAATACAGCTATTTGTAAGTATACATAAATTATTGAACTATTTTATTTTATCGGCAACTGGGGGCCAACCGCCAACATGGCAACATGCTCATACTCATTCGAGACATGAGACATCCCATCTGTCAAAGCCACATATGCCAATCTCTCTCCTACTCGCTTACTTGCCAGTTGCCAAGTGTACAGTGTACCCGAACCCTATTTCGCTTTCCTTGCCTACTCTCACGCTCTTCTTATGTCTTTTTCGCTTGGGAAAGTTTTCATTAATATCCCCTCAACTCTTCTTCTTCTGAATGATCCCTCTCACTTTCTAACCAGCCAAATCTGTACCTTCCTTTCATAGCTAACAAGTTATGCTTCATACATTCCATTATGGATGTGCATTGTGCAATACAAAAAAAAGGCAAAATTATCTTCATCCTCCACCACTGCCGTGTTATAGAAAATAATACATATAATATTGCAGTGTTGAAGGTACATGCAACTATGCAAGAGGTGTATGTTTTAATCGTATATTCATGTTATACTCCAAAAAATAAAATTTGTGAGAAAAGGGTATTGAGAAATCATTTTTTAGTACATTAGACCTACTAAAAGCATCCCTTGCCACCCATTGCATTAACCTTTTTACGACCTATATATAAAGTTTAAGAAACCAATTAATGTAGCAGCTTTTTAATGATTCGTACTAGTGTAGAACAATAGGTTTGGTCACCTGATTTATTTCTGAAGAGGAAAATGATTTCATGGTCAAAGACAACAGCAAATCCATATTAAGGGTTTGGTCAAGGGACTTTAGTATTCATCCATCAAATTTTGAGTTGGAAAGTAACAAGTTTAGAGAGAATACCAAAGAAAACCAAAAGATCAGGTGGCTTAGTGAAAGAAATCCTTCTTCTTTCCCACTGTTTCCAGACATGATACTCATCAGGTACCCTCAACCGATGTCCACTCTCCTCTCATCCGCGTGAATCCCACTCTCCTCGAGTAAACTCACCCACTCACCCTTCCAACACGGCAACATGTGCCGCCGAATACCTCATTCTAGTCCACATACATCCCACCCCCTGCATTTCCAATTTTATCCATCTTCCTCCACACGTCCATCATTCCCTCGCTCTTGCAAATAACCCACCATAAACCCGCCCACAGGTAATCAAAACTTATGGTCCGGCGGACCCAAATCCACCACCAATAATTGATCATTCTCCTAATCCCCTCTGTATTCTTGCTGGCAACACTGTCTCCTCCTTACTACAACTCCTTCTTCCCTCTCCAATCCTTCTCTCCCTCTCTCTCTCTCTCTCTCTCTCTCTCTCTCTCTCTCTCTCTCTCTCTCTCCTCTCCACTTTCTCTCTCTAGAATTCCCTTAAACCCTACATATACTCTCTCTCTAGAAACAGAGCTCCTACCCTCCAACAACAAGTACCCCATGCTTTAATTCAACCCAAACCCGAAACCAGACCCATAAACAAACATGCTTCTTGCTATTTTCTCCATCCTCTGTTTTTTTACCCGGGTCATAAATTCTGAACCCGCATCGATATACGATGCACTAAAATCAAACGGGTTGCCGGTGGGTTTGTTACCCAAGGGCGTGACAAACTTCAGCCTAGACAAGTCTGGAAACTTTGAGGTGTTCTTGGATCAGGCCTGCAATGCAAAGTTTGAGGATGAATTGCATTACGATCGAAATGTGTCGGGCACGTTGACTTACGGTCAGATCAGCGGGTTGTCGGGTATATCCGCGCAAGATTTGTTTTTGTGGTTTGAGGTGAAGGAAATTCGGGTCGATATTCCAAGTACCGGGTTGATTTACTTTGATGTGGGTGTTGTTTCTAAGCAATTTTCTCTCGCCTCTTTTGAAACTCCACGGGAATGTATGGCTGCCCAGCTGCCTGTTATCTCCCAAACTGTGCCTAAGGTGATTAATTTATGTATATATTTTGGCCAAATCACTGTTTTGACTTTGCAAATTGAATAAGTTGGTCATTGGTGTCTTTCTTTTTGTTTAGTTCACCAAATTTTATTTAATCTGGGCTCGTGATTAATTTGATACTCCGTTTTTGAGGTTTAAAAAATCTAATTGACTAATAATAATGAGCTTGATTTTGATCCCATATCATAATCGAAGATTTCCAAAATGCAGCTTTTTTTCTGTATCTTATTGAATCTCATAGTTAACTTTCTACTTTCTGATTAGTTATTAGTTTGTTGATATATGTTTGTTTGACTATTTGTGTTTGTACTTGTTTGTTGTTTATCTACTTGGAAATTGAATGTTTATGTTTTGGGGAAGTGAAATTTTGAACCTAGAAATGGTTTAATATTAGTTTAATGATTTGCATATTATTTTTCAAGTTATATTACTTGCTTTGAGATTGACAATGTGCAGTTTTTGTGAGATTAAAAACATAGGAATCTACGGCAGGTTACTTTAGCATTCACATTCATTTACTGTTCTTTGCTCTCATGGTCATGGGTGCTCTAATGTGATCTTGATTAAGCTCAATTATGAGTACTTGGGTTTGATGGAACTAAGTCATATTCTTTTGTCATGTGCAGAATCTACCTAGAAAGCTAGGTGATCATCAGCTCAAAAGAAAAGAAATGTGGAGGGCAGTTTTGTAAAATGTTGTTGAGGGAGAAGATGATTCTTCAAAGTTTCACAATAGCTCAATCAAGTTATGGGGAATTTCCATTCCTTGTATGTACATGTATGCAGAGAAGTCTGGTTTAGCAGGTCCTAGCTATGCTTCAATCGGTGTGCTTGCTTGCTGTTTTATTTGTATAGTGTAGAGTCTGCAAACTAGTCAAGGTCGGCCGGCTCCTGTCTATGCATCGAACAAAAGAGGATGGGGGGGGAATTGGAATAACGCAATGTGGAAGCCAGGGGACTTGTATAAGGGCTTCAAAAACATTCAAATGAACATATAGTTATACGGGAGCAGGATGTTGTTGTGGAGTTGATCAGGTGATACAAGTTTACTTTTTCTCAGTAAGTAATTGAATTCATTATGAATATGGACATAAACATGGTTGGCGCGGCTCAATTCTCTTTTTGTAGTCTAAGTGGTAGTCGATGAGAATATACATACTTCTGTTATGGAAGAAATAAGAAATAAAATTTCACAATCTGCATTCATACTCTGTTGTGCATTTTGTACACTATTTTCCATTATTAGCTTCAAGAAGAATGATTTAGAGAAAAAGAATATCCTAAACATGTGACACTAAAATTTCTATATTCTAACGAGTTCAAGTTTATCCCCTAGCTTTGGACATTGTTTCTTTATCAACTTTTCCCCCCTAGTTTTCTTTAGTCTTTTCACCTTTAGAAACTTTGATAAACATTCTCTTTTTTCATAAAGGTGTACAGAGTTTATGAACAAAATTCAACCCAATCATGAATCCGGTAAATGTATGGGGGGCGTAAACAATGTGCGTAAGTTAATACCTTTACCGAAAATAGAGAAAATATACTTCTCAATTTGGTCACGAGGTGGTTTTAATATTTTAATTGGTCAGAGTGTTATGACCCACAAATTAGGATATGCTAAGTCATTGAGTGTTTCATTTTTGGTACACATTTTGAGTGGTCTTATCATTGCTCTTTAATAAATTCTGTATTATATATAAATTAGGAGTAATGCTAGAGCCACTCAATGAGCACTCAAATTTGTGCACCAAATGATATGGTTTCCAATGTGTCATCTTATTTGACATTTTATGGGCTCTACTATAAGTTAAAAAGTTATGTTAACAATATGACACATAAGATACCACATCATTTGGTACCTAAAATTGAGTGCTATTAGAGTGGCCCTAGCATTACCCATAAATTAGTATCATAATGATGATTCATTCCTTTTATTAGTAGTATATATATGTGTGTATTATTCCATAAGATTGAGAGCTGTCGGGTTGATAGGCGTTGGATGCGTAGAATGTCTATCTCATGAGCAATCTAACGGCTACTACGCGAGCTACAGAACTCAGTAAGCTAAACCTTGTGGTATCCCATATCAGTTCCCTCCGAGAGAGAGAGAGAGAGAGAGAGAGAGACGTAGTATAGTGGCAACAAGAGGATGGGTAGTTATTTGGTAGGAGTGGACAGCTACTCTGTGCTGGTCAGCCATTATTAACAGTTTATGGTTGCAGTTGCACTGTTGAAGTTAGTTATTAGGACATTTCAATGTGATTTCCATCTGCATCACCAAGTAGATGCAGAAGTGAAGTAAAAGTAGTAGTTCCTCAACTCAATCTCTCCTACTTTTGGAACCATGATACAAACCCCTTTGTCACACCCGGAACCTCTGTCTAGTTTGTGTTTTGCGGCTAAGTTATTAAGAGTCTAGTATCTCATTGTTTGGTTTTGTTTAGCCCACCAACACACAAATATTACACGTAAGATGATGTTTTTAAAGTTTTTGCGATTATTACATGAGTCGGTCCCGGATAATCAAGATATTCTTTTTTGAAAATAACGTTGATGCCATTTTGGTTGATTTTGATCTTTAATGTCTAATCAACTCATTTAATAACATTATGTACGCTTTGTACCAACTTCCGTTAAACGTTCCGTCTCTTTGCGGTTATATATATAAGGTGCTTTGGAACCTAATGTATGATTCTTTTAGCCAAGGGTGGAAGAGTGATCCAGCTATTTTTCATAAGGTGCAAGGATCTTAGAGTTTAAAAATAAGGGTATTATATTTATTTTTCTAATAAACAAATGAAGTCGTGACTCGTGAGTTCTTACTCTTGTTGAGTTGGGATATTTTTCTCACAAATGTAAGGTGTCGAGTTCATATTCTCACACTTGAGTACCAGTGGGACCGTGGGTTTTTTCTCAAATGTAAATTCCCGAGTTGTATGCTGTATGATACGTAATATGTGGTTTGGACTAATAATACAAATTATCTAGATAAAATCATTATCCCTTAAGATCATCTCTAACCGTTTAAAGTAAAAACTGCATCAAATCTTTAAAATGGTGCAATTTCTGCACAAAATTTCTTCCACAATCTCCAACAATTCTACTTCAAGGTTTACTCTAAAATGAATATTCCAAGTATAATCTTCATTATTTTATTTAATTTGTATTCCAAGTATATGTTTTATTTCATTTAATTTTTATTAATGTATTTTAGCAAAACGAATATATTATTTATTGATTTAATATTAAATTAAATTAAATATTATGCATTAAAAATAATAATTAAACACATGAATTTAATTGAGACTAAAATATAAACATATTAAAATTAATAATTAATTGTAAGCCATTAATAAAGACTAAAATACAAACATTAAAATAACTGAAATAAACAACTAAATAGACATATGAAAATACAACTAAAATCAAATATAAATAGACATATGAAAATAATTTTATAAACTTTATTATAAATAATTTTAATATTATAAACAACTAAATACATATGTAATGTAATTTTCGTTTTTTTATTAATGTCTGATATTTATAAACTTTATTATAAATAATTTTAATATAATATATATCTAATAACTTACAATAAAAATAAAAATAATTGAATTAATTTTTTGTGTTATTTAAACCAAAAAAATATGAGAGGGAAGATGAAGTTGTGAATAGTCACACTTCAAATTTGAAGGGCTCGGAGGAACACTTCAAATTTGAAGTAGAGATGAAGGGCTTGTTGGAGTTGTGAATAGTGGACAAACACTTCAAATTTGAAGGTTTGAAGTGCTTGTTGGAGATGATCTAACTAATTACACCAAAGGGGAGGGTGATATTATATTATTATTAGCACCCTCACTAAAAGATTTTGGGATTAAGATTTTTTTTTTTATCTTAAAACTACCCTTGATATATAAGTGTGGGTTAATAACTAGAGAATTATTAGTATCGAGATTAATAATATTGTTTATCTTTGCCTGACAACCAAACAAACCTTAATTGTTATGTTTTTCTTTTTTATATGTTCCAAAATAATTATGTAGTTCTAAATTTTTTATTGTTTTACATTATCAATTAAATTTTATTTTTTTCTTACATTAATTATGACCATTTGTACAAGAGCTTTAAAAAAACTTTAAATTATATTAATATTTATAATAAAATTAATTATTTCTTTAAAATTGTGTCGAAGTTAAATATGACGATTATTTAGGAGTTAGTTTTGTCCAAACGTACACAAGTTTAAAATAATAATATACTCCCTCCGTCTCTAAATTATCGTCATTTTTTCCTTTTTCGTCCGTCCTAAAATAATTGTCTACTTTGAAACTTATCTTTTTAGAATATCACTTTTACCACTCTACCCTTATTCTTTCACTCTACTTTAATTATGTGTCACATACACATAATCTTTAAAGGAAACTACACATTAAGTCAATATAAATAATCAAGTCAATTGTTTTTTCTTAAACTGTGCGCCGGGTCAACTAGGATGATTATTTAGGGATGAAGAGAGTATAATATAAGTAAAAAATGTAGTGATATATATATATATATATATATATATATATATATATATATATATATATATATATATATATATATGGTTCCTTAACTTTGGTTGATTCCAGTAGTAGTCCCTTAACAATTGTTTTTGTAAAAAATGAGTCCTACGAGTATGAAATTTTCACAACCGTAGTCATTTGGATGGATGTCATTAGACAATTATGGTTAAGTTTCCATGTGCCTCCCACGTACATTAAGTAAGTGCTAAAATGAAATTTTCCCAAACCTACCATTTATCACAATTTGCAATTGAGACCCTGAGTTTGAAAAAAATACCTAGAGGCCTTTTTCCCCAATACACACACGAATAAAATGTTTTATTCATTAATCACCATTCTTCAATTGGACAAGAGTCTGAAATTAACCTCAACACAAAAACAAAATTCGTCACCTCCAATTCCTTCTTCCCCAAAACCAATCATCGTTGGTGTCTACCTCATTCACGTCACCCTCTTAAAACCCCTTGTTGGCTTCGAAGCCATCCTTTTAACCCTTTACGCCCAAGAAACCATCTCCCGTAATGACCAAGCAATCACCGTAAACATTCCCGACCTATCCCATTGAAGCATTTACCACGAAACGAAATCCGGTAAACACAGCGGAACATAGCTTAATTTTGTCGTAATTTATCTAAGTTTAGAACCCATACGACACTGTTAGATCCACCTGATGTGCTCGAATCTTCGTAGTCGCATTAGAATTTTACTACAACAATTTCCCAATTACCCTTTGAATCTAAAATCGATTTCTACGAGTTTTGTCAAATTTTGGCTGGTCAAGACATGGAAAGGTACCAAAAATTTCCCAAATGATGACCAACCTAATGAAAAATTTGGAGACGAAGAAAAATTGGAAAAGATGGAGATAGAGACGACAAATATGGGACAGAAAGAAGGGAGGATTCCTCTCGCATGAGAGATATTACAACCGACATTGAGGATATTGAGGAACTGTTTGATGGGTCCATGTGAGAGCAAAGAGTTGCAGGAAGCTGCATGCAAGGCATGTAGGAGTATGTATCCAAAGGCGATGTATGATATCAATCCCAAGTCGATTTTAGCTGGGAGTCTTCTTAAGCTTGCGAAATGGAAATCAGAGTTAAAGGAAGATATTGATCTCTTAATTCCAACTATTGTATCCTAACTTTCAATTGAGTTGATGGTGCTTTTTTAGGGTTTTGAGGAAGAAGGAAATGAAAGGAATTTGAGGTGGTGAATTTTGTTTTTGGGCTAAGGTTATTGGACCCCATGTTAGAGATCGGAGAATTGTGATTAATGGGAAAACATTTCTATGCGTGTGTATAGGGGAAGCATGTCTCTAAGTCTTTTTTTAAACTCTAGGGTCTTGATTGCAAATTATGATATAAGTTAGGTTTGAAAAAAAATTCATTTTAATCCTTACTTAATGCACGTGGGAGGCAAATGGATAATTTAACGGTATTTGTCTAACTACATCCATCAAAAAGACTGGCTATACTCTTAGGACCCAATTTTCACAAAAGTCAAGGGACCAGGGTGCCATTAACCCTAACAAAATAGTGTTAAAATAGATTTTGGTCGAACTTATCAACGAATCTGTCCTCTTCACTCCACCACTACCCCCTTAATAATATATCAAACTCAAAATCAGATACAAACTTTGACTGCACTCTGTTTTTTTCGTTGCACAATCGATCCCTCATTCCCTCGTGTGAAACTCTCTCTCGCAGGCAAATATTTGTGAATAACTTTCAGAATCCTTATTACAGTCGCACACTTGCAATTGACGCGATAGATAAGTATCGGCTAGGTTTTAGTGTTTTACGGTTCTACCAACATCGTGGGGGATTTAATTGGACTTGCAAGCGTGTGAACTGTGAAGCGCGGTTGTGTTCTCTCTTCCCTGACTGCGACACCTTTCTTTCTCTCTCTCTCTCTACGCCAAAAGACTTCAAATCCACGTCCCAGCGAAATCCCGTCCATCGACGCCACCATTCAAATCAAGCGGGGTGTAGAGCCGTCGCACGCCGATGAGTTTGACGATTTTGGGCGGACAAAGAAGAGTTCAATTGGGAGAGGGTTTGAGAGGAGGGACACATGAGAAAAGGGATCTGTAAGTTCATGGGATCTCCCTTAGCAGGTGGTCCGCCATGTTTGTTCCCATGACTCTGTCTCAGTCAACAATGAGAGGAGAGTGGTTTGTGTTTTTGCACGTGCACAGTTCAAATACTCCAAATACAAACTTAAGTAATTGTTTGACTTGTAAGGAGATGAGTCTTTTATTTTTTTTTATTTTTTTGAGGTACGATAATTTATCACGCGAATAATCCCAATATCTGTTTCATCCAATGGAAAAAGAGTTTGGCCCAACTATGATTGAAAATTAAGGATAAAAAATAGAAAAAGTTGCAGTCCACATTTTAAAACTTTTAATCGCTAAAGTATATATTTTTTATTTTCAATTGAAAAAAGATATTTTTGGTGGCAAAATGACTACGATACCCTTAATGAATCGTATGCACGCTACGGAGGTCATTATTTTTGCATCGCGATTTATCAATTTTATCGAATTATTTTTTGCACCGCGATTCAATAGTGTAGTTGCTAGTCTATTTTTGAACTGTGATTTATCAATTTTTATTGAATTAATTTCGCACCCCGGTTCAATAGTGTAACTGCTAGTATATTTTTTATCGCGATTCATCAATTTTAGTGCATTAATTTTTGTACTACAGTTCAATAGTGTAATTGCTAGTCTATTTTTGAATCGCGATTCATCAATTTTAGTGCATACCGCGGTTCAATAGGTTAATTGCTAGTCTATTTTTGAACCGCGATTCATCAATTTTAATTTTTGAACCGCGATACAAAATTATGAAAAGCCAGACCACATCCTCCACATGCTTCTTCCATCTCCTCCGTCGTAAGCCTTCTTCTTCCTCCTCTTTCTCCGCCTTCATCCCAACTGAAAAATTCTTCAACTTAGCACAGATCCATTATAATTTCGTATTTCATGAATCAAAAAATTTGTTTACCTTTCGGGGGCGTTGTCCTCGAATCCCCACGAATGGGTGCTACCCCCTCGACCCCCGCGACTTGGTCGGGCAAGTCGATCCCCGTTTCATTGCGAACAATCGTGATTTTCGAATTTAAAGTGTATTGTCGGAGCTGTTGAAGAAAACGATGACATTTTTAGAATAATATTTCAAAAGGTGATCTTTTGCGATTGAAAAAAAAAAACTATAAACCATTAGGATTAAAAACTTTAAAAATGAGAGCGATCAAAATTTTTCCTAAAAAAATAATTGAATAATTATTTACAGCGACCATGCATTCTCGTATTATTTACCGTGCCTATAACGCAACCACATATAATCTAGTTCTAACAAAAATATCTCACTATCAATTGAGGCAACAATTATAAGTGCAACCCCGTCCTAAACCTTTTAAAAAAATATTTCAATTACTCAATTAGTTTCAAACAATGAGTTTACTATTTCATTTTGGATTGTTCCATTTAAAGAATATATTTTTAAAAATTAAGGCACAAAAGTATCATTTTATTATTTATAAATTACTAAAAATGTCATTTTTTTTAAAAAAATTGACTTTCAAACGAAGAATTTTTGCCTAAAACGAAGAGAGTATAACATTAAGCAATTACATTAAAAAAAATTACTATTCCCTCTATCCCTAAATTATCGGCCTAGTTGATCCGACGCACTGATTAAGAAAAAAAATAATTGATTTATTATTTATATTGATTTAATGTGTAGTTTCTTTTAAAACACATATGCATGTGACCCATAATTAAAATAAAGTGAAAAAGTAAAGATAAAGTGATTTTTTAAAAATATAAGTTTTAAACTAAATAATTATTTTAGAATAAATAAAAAAGAAAAAGAAGACTATAATTTAACGACGGACGGTGTACAACATTAAGCAAGTACATTTAATTTCTTTTACCAAGCATTCAACGGCCAAAAAAAAAAAAAAAAGGGAAAGAGGAGAGGGTGTTGGGGTCCTGGGGAGGGGATGTCATATGGTGGACCCAGAACTTGAAGAAATTGGCAAAAAAACAGCTCCTTCGTTAAGGAGCTACTTCTTGGTTTTAAATTGCAAAAAGCTCTTCACCATGGACCATTTCATTCACCTTTAACTTTTTTCAATTTTTAAGGGTTCACCAAAGAGTCCTATTGTATCTGTGGGTGCTCTTATACCCTTATTGGAGATGCACATATAAGCACCAAAGCACGGTGAATGAATTATGTTAAGGGTTCGTTTAGATGTATTGATTTTAAATTTAATAAAAATTAAAATTTTATATAATTTAAAGAACTTAGAATTTGTTTTCAAAATTATAGTAATTCTAGGTGTCGTTTGGTAATCAGGATTAATGCCAGATAGGATTAATAAACCGAGTTGTTTGATATTTGGTACGTAAATGGTGGTCGAGACTAATAACACGAGTTATCTGGATAAAGTCATTATCCCCCTCACTATTAATACCAAAGGAGAGGGTGATATTATTAGCGCCCTCACTAAAAAAAATTAGGATTAACATTTGTAATCTCAAAACTACCCCCGATATACAAGTGAAGATTAATAGTGAGGGCACTAATAGTACTTTAATTAATAATACTACTTATCTTTATCCGACTATCAAACAAGTCCCTATAGTTTGGATAATGTATAGAATTCAATTGTTATTCTACACTATAATTAAAATAAAATTTTATTTATATATCAAGTATTTAATTTAGCCTAGTGGTAATGAGCTTTAGTGATAATGAACGATAAAAGTTCAAACCTCCTCAACAACAAAATTGTGAATAGTTATTTTTTTATTTGTAAAAACATATAGAGGTGGTTGGATGACGGATGTGACAGTGGTGCTACCGGAGTTGGCTGGAGGCGTATATGGCAGGGGCGTAGGACGACAGTGACTGGTGGCGGCCGGAGGTTTGGTGATGGTGGTGGTGGCTGGAGGCGGAGGATGGCGGTGACTGGTGGCAGTTGGAGGTGGGGGCCGACAGCGATGGTCGGGAGTTGTAGGGTGGTGGTGGTAAAAGGAAGGTGAGTTGTTATTGTTTATAATAATTGATCAAAATTTAGAATTTAAATTCTTAGAGTTTTGTATAGAATTAGTATTGGTCCACAATGATGCTCAAATATGTTAGAAGAAGGTGAATAACTTATGATGCCATTTTAAAACTTTTCTTTTAGTAACAGTTAAAGCATGAGTTTTAATGGCATAGATAGTTAACGTGTTGAACATGTCTGATGGTAGATCGAACAACAGATTTGCTGCTTTCCAGAGTTGTCAACCCCGCTATTTGGTGAACTGTCGAAAATCAAAAGCCTATTTCAAGAGTTTAAGCACCTGGAAATAGAAAGACTTAGATTTAGGGAAGTCTTAAGTGGTGTACACAAATATATGATCAGAACAACAGCACACTTAATCCTTATTCCATATGCTGAATTAATGAATCATTAGAGAATAGCTTTTTAAGGATAAATCATTTTATAAAAGCTCATAGAGAGGTAAAGACTAAAAGGTAAATTATATGAAAGAACATCTGAATTTATTTAAGGATACATTACAGATTACATCAGCCTAGACACTCTATGTATAATTTATGTCCTTGTTCTTTCAAGCCATAATCTTTACTTAATTATTCATAAATGAATCTTTAAGCAAAGAGGGCAATAGGAGACTAGAACGAGAAATTAATATGAGAAGAGAATTTTCAAGGTCGTTCATATAAAGATTATCTGAACGATTGAGTGCAAAGCACTCGGCCTTCCATAATGAGTGATTATTGCACAATCGACAACATTTGTATATGAATACAAATATGAAGATATGAATGCAATATCTACGCATGCCTCTTCATCTTCCTTGGGTACCATCTAAAATCTATCTATAAAACGATCCAAGAGCTTGACCTTTAGCTTTAGGAATGAGATCCTGAAGCTTAGCTAAAGTTAGAGTTCCTCGAAAAAGGGTGAAGAACTCTAATCAAGAGTTTGGTTCTTGACCAAGACAATGATCTCTGTCTTTAGAAGTTTCTGATCTCTCTCTCTCTCTCTCTCTTCTTCTTCTTCGAGCTATTCTTCCTAGCAATCCACAGAGAGTGTTTTGCTAAGGTCTGGGTAAGCTCACTGCAATCTTCTGTGAAGATCTGAGATTTGTTGGTGAAGACAATCTTTTGTAGATCTTACAGCTTCTTTGAAGTTCTTGTTGCAGATGTCTTTTCAACACACACTTGCTCTTGAAGAAGAGAGTAGATTTCTTACATAGATCGGAGAACTTTGATCATTGAGATCTGTTGATAGATTGTGTATCCGTTGAATGATTTGTCTTTGAGAATTGATTAATAAAGATATTGTTCAATTGATCTTTAACTGCTGGATAAAAGACTCCATTCTTTAGATCTTTGAACTATTACCCTGTCAGACTGTATGATAAGTCGCTGAAGGATAAGTCTGATTTATTGATGCACTAAAGATTTAACTAACATTGAAGCTTAACATATATGTCTTGTTTCGATCTGCTGCAATCTTGTCTCCTTGTAGTACGTGCAGAACCAAGTCTGTTGGTAAGAGGTTCACTTCTGATGTATGAGTCTTTTGTAGAAAAAGACTGCTGGTTAAGTTGTGAACGTTCAAACCATAGCAAGTCTGCTGGTGGCAAGTCTTCTAGGTATTCTGCAATGCACATGATGGGTCTACTGGTGATGAATCATTTGAGAAACTTTGTCACTGTAGCACGTCTGCTGGTAACGAGTCTTCAAGGCGCCCTTTAGTGCACAAGTCTGGCGGTGATGACAAGTCTGCTGTGACGAAATTTTGATCTGCTGAAAATTTTGATGCGCAAGTCCGCAAGTGCTTGTGCATATGAAGTGCTAGTCTGCTGATCATCATGTAGGAAGGTAGGACTTGATCGTGTCGCACCTAATCTAAGACCTATGTGATGTCACACTAGTTGCTACGCTAACCAAGACGCTGCACCTTTTAGTCACTAATGATGACTCACCAGAATGGGATATAATATATATAAATCATATATATATATATATATATATATATATATATATATATATATATATATATATATATGCAAAGTGATAAGTAAATTATCAAGGAGCATATTCCAACAATTAGTTTTATAAAATTGAGAGATTTGGAATTTCAACTCAGTTTCAATTCTAAATTTTAAATGTGCTGCCAAACAACGAAATTGGTTTTGGAGGCCCCAAACGTATTCATATTTTCATATTTAATTATAAGATGAATATATGGATATTAGCTGATTTCTCAAGTTTTCAAAATACGTTACACATATAAAGTGGGTTGTTATTAATACAAATTTCATTATGTTGTATAGTTTAATGAAATATCACTTTATTACGTTTATTTATTAGTTAATTACTCTCTCTATTCCTAAATAATTGTTTTAATTTCTTTTTTAGTCCGTTCTAAAATAATTATTCACTTTCAAAACTTTTTGTGTTTAAGAAAAAACAATTTTACAATTTATCCTTATTTTTCATACCTACTTTAATTATGGTCACATCGACAAGAACATTAAAAAAACCACACATTATATCAATATTTATAATATACCCAGTTGCCTTTTTTAAACAATATATCAGGTCATAGGGAACGATTATTTAAAAATGGATGGAGTCTATGATTAATTTATTTTCATTCATCCAGAGTCCAGAGTTACAAAAGTAAATGATGATTAGTTATTTGAGTTACTAGCCATTTATTTTGTTTAGTTCTAGCATTTAACTTTTACTAACGGGGTTCATCGACTTGATATACATAGGCCATATGTGGCCGGCCATGTTGGGTGAAGAATGAAGATGATGGAAAAAAATCTCGCACTTAATGTTTAAGTAAAGGAAAAAAAAAAAAAGAAACTATGCTAATCATACTCCAAATATAGTTGGGCCATATATACGGCCTGAGATATGAGTATATCTTTCATGCATGCCTAATGAGCTAATGATTTATACAAGGAAGAACGTTGAACGGCGACCGTGGATGTTGAGCTATTCTATTGAGTTGAGTATTTACTTTCCGTGGTGACATGAATCATTTTAAAGTCGAGAGAAAAAGTTGTGTGACTTTTGTTATTTCATTTTGTATAAGAACGAGACGAGTCCAAGAGTTAGTGATCACGAGGAACGACAAGAGAGAACAATTAGCATATTACGTATCCAGTATCCTTACTTTGAGAAGATGTAATTCATTAGTCATCACTCATCACGTTAGTTAGTCGTGACTCTTATTCTCTTCTTGTACACGAGATGGGTTCACTTGTTGCTAGTTAAACAATATGGCTTAACAAAATAAATTAACATGTGTGAGATAGTGAGGGCTCTCCAAAGTCCAAAGGTTGGTATTCATGACCAAATAAATTCATAATTCCCAAAAATCAACAATTTATTTATTAATAAGAAAAAGGTATATCACTTTGAGTTAAAGTTAACTTATCTTTTTTTACCCTTATACTATTTGTGGATTATTAATTTGACATCCGTCTGTCTACTGAGATTGCAATTGTCATTTTCGTACTATTAATTTAATTATGATCGTAAAATAAATGATAATATAATAATTTTTAATAGTGTAAACATTTTTTCCTTTTTTTTCCTCTACTTTCACTTTTTTTTTTTGAAATAATCACTAAACATGAAAGTGAAATTAAAAACTAGAACATTCTCTAACTCGATTGATGGGTTTGTAGATCAAGGGTTTTATTATGTACATGTTTATGATTTATTTTTTAAAGTGAGGGTGATTATTTTTAATTTTATTCTTTTGTTTAGTTATTATTTCAAAGAAAAATGACAACAGCTAAAAATCAAAAAGAAAAAAAATAGAGGAAAAAAAAACAGAAATTGTATACTTCATAAAATTTTTTATTTTATCAATTATTTATTTTTACCTAAACTTTCAAGTAGCCTAAACAAATCTACCTCAAAAAAAAAAAAATCGCTATGACCATTATCAATTTAATTCTCATTACAATCTATAACTATTATCAAAATAAAATTAACTTTTCTTTACCATTATCCATGTGACAGCTTCATGTTATTTCTTTCCCCATAACTGTCGAATCAATTAAGGAGAGAATCCCTTGATTTTAGGCGTGATAGGCGGCTGGCCGTGTAGATGAAGGAGCAGATAAGGCAAGTATCCTGCTCAAATATGGAAACCTTTGACTTGTCTTGGAGAGCAAGCCGCCTGCCTCCTGCTCGACGCTTGCCCGGCGAGGTGGCTCGCCTCGAAAGTTCAATATGTACTGCTTTCGAACTCGTTGTTGGTCCAGAGCTGACCTGGGTGTGCAAGACCAATGCTCAACCAGGCTTGGACAAGATGAGTCTGGTTTTTTCGTTAAGTGCTTGTGATGTCCGAGATGGCCCTCGGCCTGCAAGGCCTTGCCTCGACCGTGTTTAGATGAAAGTCACGCTGCTCTGCTGCCGCTTCTATCATTTTGCTCGCAGGTCAGGCCCCATATGCATTGTGTCCGTGATTGGCACGTGATGCTAGCTCGTGCCCCGCTCGTGACCCGACTTGGGCCGGGTATATCATAAAATAAGGATGTCCTTTGTTGATATAAAAACTTTAAATTTTTATTTATTAAAAAATAATTTGAGAAATACAATATGCATCGTACTTGAGTATTGCTAGTTAAATTAATAATGTGAAAGTGACATTTGTAATTTCAGTGATATGGTGGAGAAATTTCAAATAATATGAGGGTCAAAAAAGAAAGTTAGTCCATTTATTAATAGAGTCGTGCTATTTAGACCCCCGGATCCTCCAAGTTGACCCTCCATCTAAGTATACCCCCATCTTATTTTAAAATACTTGATACCTATGAATGTACCCCCTTGTTTTTCTATTTTGCCCTACTGAATTTTGAACACACAATGTTACATTACCCACCCTCAAAACCCAACACCCAACACCCCACTACCCTACTTCAAATAAACCGATACCCCCTCCCTTCCATTTGACGACTTTGCACCCACTCTTCCTTCCATTGCACCTCGTGATTTCTACTCCTTAAATTATTTTTCACCTACAACAAACCCTCTTATCTATATCTAAGTAATCGATATATATGTGGAACAGTGCCACCAGTTGAACATTTACAAAAAGTTCGGCTACCCATGGTGGAACAAATCAGAAATGTTCGGACACCCAAGGTGGAACAATTCAGAAATGTTCGGACACCCAGGGTGGAACAAATCAGAAATGTTCGGACTCCCATGGTGGAACAAATCAGAAATGTTCGGACTCCCATAGTGGAACAAATCAGAAATGTTCGGACACCCAAGGTGGAACAAATAAAAAATGTTCGGGCACCCAGGGTGGAACAAATCAGAAATGTTCAATACTCTAGGTCCGAACTGTACACGATGAAGACCTCTTTTTTAAGAAGAAATTGTTTAAAAAACAATTTTAAGCAAAAAAAAAAAAGAACGTTTTAAATGTTTACCAAAATAGTCATATTAGTTTTTTTTTTTTTTTTCATTCATGCATGATTTCTTCACACCCAATGTTGAAGCCCTAAGTTTTTTTTTTTGGAATTTGAAGGTTTTTGAAAGTAGATTTCTCCACAACAAAAGAAGGGGAAGATGAAGGAGGACAAAATATTGTGGTAATAAAGAAGTTTATTTGTTGGAGGAAGAAGATGAAGAATGAGTTAGGAAGAATGAGATATATTTGTTTTGGGGTGGGGGTTTACTTAGAGGTTTTTTGTTTTAGAAAAATAGGATGGGGGTTTACTTATCAGTTTCAAGGGTATAATTGTCTTTAGACTTGAGAGTATTTTTGTCTTTAAGAAAAAAATAGGAAAGGGAGGTCAACTTGGAGTAATCGGGGGTCTGAATAGCGCCCTTATTAATATCACCCATTTTGATGCTGTAAGTTTGTAACATGGATTAAGAAGAGAGTGAACCAAACACGTCTTAAGCCCCAAAAATGATTTAAAAAACGAAAGAGAGGTTGTTGAAGTAGACAATCCATCATAGCAGACCACGGGTTACCCATCGAGAAAAGGATCAAAATGAGAGAGAAAATAGGTTGAATAGGTAGGATCTGGGCCAGATCAAATGACCCGATACCCATTCAGAAAAAGGGCGGGTTGCAAGTGACAACACATTAATGAGATATTTCATTAACTACTTTGATGCCCTCCAATTTCTAAATTGTGTATCGGTGTCCCCCTTCTTTTCAAACTCTGTTGCCCAAGTCTCTTTGTGCTAAAACTTTGCATTTTAGTCCTTAATCAATTTAAAACTTTAATTAACTTTATTTTAAATACAAATTGTCAATTTGTAATTAAAAGTGACACTTTTTATGGTAAAAAATGTAATAGTTTTCATTAAAATACAAATTAACACTATTATGGCAAAAAAAATATTGTTAATGCTAAAAGTGACTCTGTCAATGCCTCCTATTACCACATTGTGAGCCCCTTGACCAACACAGTTGTTGGTGCAGAGGTCAACCACAACTTCTCAACCAACGAGAATACAATCACAATTGGCACCCAGAATTCTTTGGATCCACTGACCACAGTCAAGGCACGGGTCAACAACTTTGGGAAGGCAACTGCACTTATCCAACACGAGTGGCGGCCTAGGTCCCTTTTCACCCTTTCAGGAGAAGTAGACACCATAACGATTGACAAGAGTGCCAAGTTTGGTCTTGCCTGGCCCTCAAGCCATAGACATAATATCTGCTTATCATGCCGGGAGTACTAAGGTTTTGTTTGCGGATGGTATATTGTTGGCAACTGAAAGTTGTTTTGGTTTTATAGACTGTAGAAATAATTTTAGATGGTTTCTTGGACCATGTTGATGGTTAGTTTCCAATTTTCTCTACTCATCTCTTGTTAAAATCCCTTGATGGAGGTTATACTTGCAGAGGTTTAAATTTTAGATTTTGTGATCTTATCTCGACAATTGGCATGTTCTGGAAAAAAAATATGTTTAAAAGTGACTTTTATAAGGTCAGCTGTCATAGTTTTTATTTATAATTCAAAATTACATATTTTATGCTAACAAGTGACACTTGTAATGTTATTAAGTGACTCTTTCACCGTTTCATACCAAAAATGATAATTTTCATTTATAATGTAAAGTGACACTTTTCAAAACAAAAGTGACACATTTAAGTAAAAAAAATGACACTCTTTAGAGGGAAAAAATTGATAATTTTAATTAAAGATACAAAGTGATACTTTTAACGCTTAAAAGTGACACATTTTATGCTAAAAATTGATATTTTTAATATTTAAAAGTAACACTTTCATTTATAATGTGAAGAGTGATGCTACAATTTCCAAAAGATGAGTTATTGTGCTGATATTTTAAAATTTTAGCTCATTTAATATTGATAGATCTGTATTAAGATCCATAAGACACTATAGCGATCGGGGAATATCCTAGAACAAACAAATCCGGGAGAAGGGAGGGCCATATGGTAGAGCGAAGGGAGATTTTTGTTACAAATTGAAAGCTTTCAGTCGTGACGTTGAAAATGAAGAGTCACGTACCCCCGGTACCCACACCACACATACGTAAGAGGGGCATAAATTACCTATTACGACAATTTGCATTTCATTCCCATGTTTTGAATTATTCCTACTTTTATCCCCAACAATTTGTGTTAACTGTATTTATTCGATTATTCATCTGTTCCGACATACGACAAGCGTAATATTATAGTAGGTCTCTTGTAAGATCATCTTACGGATCTTAATTCATAAGACGGAACCCCACTATCTCACAACTCAACCTACCAAAAAACAGTAGGTCGGGTAAAGAGGATCCGTTTTATAAAAAATATCCGTAAGACCATCTTACACAATTTTTTGCCTTAATATTACTAGTATTTGTCTTGATTAATCATCAAACTTTTTATTATCTGTCATGAGAAGCTTAGGGAAAGAACTTGAGTATCTAACACTCGGTCTTAAGAAACAAACATCTTACATTTGAAGAGAAAAGAATAAGTATTCAGTGGTGGTCAACCAGATAAACTAGGAGATTGGGTGGAGTTCATATCAAAAAGAAAAAAAAGCCAAAAAAGTTTTTGTTTTGGTTTGGTTACCATGCAAAATATAGGGAATACCATTCGGTCTGTTCTTATTGCAAGATTCGATAATCATTATGAAGGGGCCAAACCCAAGAGGTACCACATGGTCGCCACGTGGACTGCAGCCAAGACATATGTGGCAGGCTTTGGGTATGAAACATATTTTTATGGGTTGTCACAGAAGCTCGCAACTCTCCAGTTTCTTAGGAAGGCGGGATTGATACCGTTGACTCTCGAAACTCGTCGGTTGACAAGCAAGCCCGATCACTATTGGATGGTTGGCTGCCTGACATGATGGTTGTCGACCATGGGTCAGGGAAGGTAACCAAAGGTTGGGAGATGCAAAGAGGTGCACGCATAGTAGTCCCATCGTCATTAATGAAAAGCCCATTTATCTAACAACTGTCTCGCTGCGCACCGGTCAATCGTCATTAATGCTTAAGTGGTTTATCTGGCATTCACTGTGAAAGCCTCACCTACTACATGTCACATCACCATTAATGCTACTAGAGTCGGACTCAAGCTCCGTCTCCCATGATTTTCATTATAAAAGGCCTCATATCCCTCAAAACAAGGTTAAACTTTCTCTTGAGTCTTGACTCCCAAACCCTTGCACATGTGTTCTCACTTCTTGATTCTCTTGAGTTCACTTGAATTCTTGTTTTGGCTTTAATCTTTCCCCACATGTGAAAGTTCAAGGTTCGGTTGGATTATACTCATTCTCATACTAGAGGGTTATTGGTTGGGCCAACCCCCAACCTTCTCACGATGTTCTTAGTGATCACAGGTTTGCAAGGAGTCCATGGAATTCGTCAAGCTCACCTTCAAAGCAAACGAGTCAAGATATCCAAACCAGATCAGCGCACCGGTCATCACCTATCCACCCACATGGGTCCATGACATGATAAAACCTTTTTGTGCACGATCACATTGATTTTTGGTTTTAAGTTTTTGGCTCTCTTTCAAGGCCATGGTTTCTTTCTGTTTTTCAAACTTTTTGCTCAATTAATATAAAACAAAAATAAAAAACTTAGCCTTGTAATCATTGTGCCAAACACACTCAATACTTTGTCCATGGTTTTTTTGGGGTTGGTTGTCCATGGTTTATTTGGGGTTGGTTGTCCATGCTTTGGTTCGTGATTGTAAGCTATGGCACTAAACAAATTTTATAAATAATTTTTTTGAACATGTTGTTTGAACATTTATAAACCCTAAACCTATCTAAAGAGAACTTTTGAAAAAGTTTCTCACTCTAAATTCTCACTACATGAAAGATATTACAAAAATCATGACAACCTAAATTGAAGGAATGGTGCAAAGTGCTGAAAGTGCAAAGAAGATGTACCAGAAATTCGAAACCCCTTGTGGACGCAAGGTCAACCCCCCGCAAGGTGTCCAGTACGTGGGCTGAAGAGAAGGAAACCCCTTGCGGCCGCATTCCTAAGGACCTTGCCCCCGCAAGCCTTTCAGTTTATATGAGATGGGTGTTGTACCCTAATTATAACTCTTACCCCTAGACACATTAGTATAAATACAAGTCATGTAGCCACAAGCCGAGGACGGAAATTACTCCGATCTTAGTGTTTTTTGTTTGTAATCATAGTTACAAGATCGTTCATGAATTCTTTCATCCCATTGATCTGTTCATCGTCAAGAATAAACTAAACGCTCCATAATCTAGGAATTGAAGGTAACTTGTATCGAATCTTCTGCTCTGTTATATATTTTTATTCAATCAAATCTTGTTGATCACAATGTTCATCAATCTCTTCACTATTTGACTTTTTTCCTAATGAATGGTATTGCAATAGTTAAAGACCAAGAGGTGCGGATAACTGCACGGCCAAATGTATATGTCGTACACTGGCTCACCATTGTGATAAATTAAACCTATCGATGTACGAGAGTGATAAGTTAGAGTTAGGTTCATATATATGTTTCTGAGTGATAGACATAAATTCATATGTTCTTGTTCTTAAGGGTATAGATTCTAATGAATTATTTAGGATGAAGACTGAATTATAATTTGGCAACCTATACCAATCTTTCGTAAACGAACCCAAGATTAAATTAATTGATACATTAAGCAAAAGAACATTAGAGTAGATAAAAGTGAATTCATATTCCTAGATTTTCATCCACCATAAGATCTTTATAACTGTGTGTGCTGCTTTAATAAACTGTTAATTAGATTACATGCTTGCTAGTAGAATAAATTAGATAAATAAACAAAAACCCCCTTAATTTAATTGTTACTTGTTTACTTGCTCTAGATACTTCTTATCTCTATGGTTCGACCCTTGCTTTTTGTACACTATATTTCAATTGATTCGTACACTTGCGAGGTTAAAAAATAAGACATCAGTGTCCAATATGGCATTACATACAATGTAGGTATTAGAGAATAAATATTTGTAATTATTATTTATTGGTAACTATTGTATATAGTTTCTTTCCTTGTATAGTTCTTACCTTATTAGAACTCCTACCTTATATAGGTTTTTTGTACTCTACTCTTTGTGGAACCTTAATTATAACTCTCTATAAATAGATGATTCAATAAATGAAAGTCTTATGCTGTTATTCACAATTATTGCGAGTTTCTACATGGTATAAGAGCTTTGCTCCTAAACCTTCCTGCCCCCCCCCTTTGCCGCCGCTGCCTAAACTTTCGCATCCATGGCTTCTGGCAACCAAACCCTCACCGTCCAAAACCTCGTTGATCCAAATCAAACCTTCCAACTCATTAACATCTCCCACCACAACATGAAAACATCACCAAACTCACTACCACCAATTACATCACTTGGAAACTCCATGTTGAGGCAACCCTGATTGGCTATGACCTTTACAAGTTTATAGATGGCTCATATCCATGTCCGCCTCCTACCCTCCTTTCCAAGGATGCTCAAACATCCAAGTATGTTCCTACGCCAAACCCACAATACCAACCCCGGATCTGACAAGACAAGCTTATGCTCGGAACCCTTTGTAGGTTTTTTCTCTGCCCTCTAGTCCCTCTGATCCAACAGGCTGCCACCACTTGTGTCGCATGGGAAATTTTGGCTCACACCATGCTTGCCCAACTTCACGACCATATTAAACATATCAAGGGCTACCTCAAGCGGGCATCCAAGGGCACTCAAACGATCTCGAATAAATGAAATCTGTCAAGGGTCAGTTTGATGAACTCACTGCTCTTGGTAAGCCCTTGACCACGAGAATCTCATTGATATCATCTTAGAGGAACTGGATGTTGAATACCGCCATATTATTGATGTGGTCGAAGGCCATGACACTCATATCTCGTTTGATGAACTTCTTGAAAAACTCGTCAACCAATAGCTATTTCTCAAGTAGTCTCAGGTCGTGTCCTTCTCATATCCTGCTTCGGCCAATCCTGCTGCCCTGAGGACCAACAGCTCATCTGCTAGGCAACCATCCTTGCAAGCTCAGCAAGTGTCCTTGTAACCTCGACAACCCTCTCAGTCCTCAGCAACAACTCTTCAACAACAGCGACCATATCTTGGAAAGTGTCAAGGATGTCACCAACAGGGACACACGGCTGCTCGCTACTCCCAACTATTAGCTGGTCGCCACCTCACCTATGCCCGTTGCTCCCAACTCAACCAATGGCTCTAAGTGGCAACCACGGGCACACCTATCAACCATAGCAGACACAAGGACACCGAACTGGCTTCTTTACAGTGGTGCTTCTCACCATGTCATTGGCGACTTAGGCAATCTATCATTTCACCCGACTTACACAGGCTCAGACGACATGGTCATTGACTCATTGATGATGAATCTACTGACATGGAGCAAACTTTTGATCGGGTAGTCTAAAGATGGTGTGTATGAATGACCAACCACATCCCCCTGTAAGTGCCCCATTTTTTTAACCGGTCCCCTCGCTACTGAAAATAAGGTAGTTTCAAAACCTTTCAAGCGTGTGGAATACGTCCAGCCTCAATTGTGGATTCAAAATGTGAATAACAAAGTCGACATCTTTATTTTGAGGATAAACAAAGAAATATAAAAAATACTAGATTTGAAAAAGGGTTCAAAGGTTAAGCTACGAGTTAGGAAGGGGTTAGGCACCAAATTTGCCCTTTTGGACTCAAAATAGGTTTTTGGCTAAATATGTTCTTTTATAAGGTTAACAATTTAAATAAAGTATTTCAATATATATATATATATATATATATATATATATATATATATATATATATATATATATATATATATATATATATATATATATATATATATATATGATAAAAAAATAAAGAAACTTACAGCAGCCTCATTTTAGAGTTGCAAATAAGCTTTATAAAATTTTTGCCATAATAATGGCTTATTTTAGTACTTTTTATACCCGAATTTTGAGTAGCATAACGACTTATTTCGTTATATATTATTATTTTAAATAGCACTATTTAAATAGACAAAATATTAAATACTTTAGGGTACCTACCTCTTGAAGCGAGTGGGCTTTATCCTGGACCAAACTTCTTTTCTGGTAGGTTTTAGGATGTGCTCGCTCTATCCTTTAGGAAGAGGGAGTCTTTTTGCTGTTGCTGAATTTCAGGCAGCGTGACTGTTCCTTTTAGTTGTTTTCACCTCGGGATCCGGGTGGCACAACTGATTGCTTTTTGCTGTCGTTGAGGCTGAAATCGGGCAGAGCAACTGCTTGTTTCGGCTAGATTTGACATCTAAATTCGGGCAGGGTAACTGCTCTTTTTGGGTTTTTGGAACCGGTGAAATATGGTGGAAACCTAGTTGGGTAGCTAGGGTTCACTTTGGCCGGAGAGTTTCAGTGTTTGGGGGAAGATTTGGTAGCCTAGCGGAAGATTTGGTAACCTATTTTCTCTCTCTGTAAAACTATTTGTGAGTTCTCTCTCTTTTTTTTTTCACTGCCGAAGGCCTCTATTTATAGGCTGGGTTTCCTTAACAGCGAAGGTAAACGCATATATTTTCTTTCGTGCTTTAACGGCTTGTATCGTGTGCTGAAAGAATTACACCAAAAGCTAACTGCAACAGTGAACAGTGCATCTGTGGGCGCTACCGGGGGTGATCTAGGCGCCGCCTGTTGAGGGTCTGGGCCATGCGCCCATAAGTGCTATGGGCTGCGCACTTTTGCTTTTTCTTTTGTTTTTTGCATTTTCGCCCCCTGCAATTCATTGTTTATTAATTCTTCCATTTTTTTTTGCATTTTTCACCCTGTAATTTGACATCAGTTAGTCCTTTAAACAGGTCTTGATATTTTATGACATGTCATAAAACAGAGGTACGAAATTGGGGTGTCTACACCCCTTCTCCTCGTCCCTCTGGTTGTGTAGGCTCCAAAGTTTCTCACAAAGACTACATCATCGGCTTGGTCATTCGTCTGACCCCGTCCAATGTCAGATTCTATCTTGCTTAGGTTTAGCATTAGACACTGCTCGCAATAAACATCTCCATTGTAATGATTACTTATCTAATAAAAGTCATAAACTTTCGTTTCATCAAAATACTATTGTGTCTACTTCCTCGTTTCAAACTATTTAATTACACTGATGTTTGGACCTCCCCATTTCACTCTATTGATGGTCTTAAATGCTATATGATCTTTGTTGATCACTACACTTATTATATTTGGCTTTATCCGCTTAGACAAAAGTATGAAGTTGCCACCATATTTCCCCGTTTTAAATCACCGGTCGAAAACTATTTCAAAACCATCATTGTCACCCTCTACTCGGATAATGGTGACGAGTACACTGGACTTGCCCGGGACACTGGTTTGGCCGCTTACCTGTCCGCTCATGGCATCTCCCATCTTACCTCACCACCTCACACTCTGAAACACAACAAGTTCTCAGAACGTCGCCACCATCACATTGTTGAGACTGGTCTCTCCCTTCTATCTAAAGCCTTTCTTTCAATGCCCTTCTGGTCGTTTGCGTTTCAAACAACGACCTACCTCATAAACCGACTAGCCACACCAACTCTGGAACAACTCTCACCCTATCAGACACTGTTCGGGTGCCTCCCAACTACTCCAAACTTTGTGCCTTTGCTACATTTGGCTCCGTCATTACTCCGTCCAAAAACTCGATGCTCACTTCATTCCTTGTGTGTTTTTCGATTACTCGCTCACTCAAAGTGCCTATCTTTGTTATGATCCGAGCACCACCAAGCTGCTCGTCTCGAGTCATGTTCGGTTTGTCGAGTCTACCTTTCCCATGGTCAAAATTAACACCCACTTTACTCGCCCTACTGAATCCACTCGAACTATTAGGTTACCTCTTCATGAACTGCTTTAGGCTTCATACACAACATCCACTGCCTGCTCCAGTGACTTCCTGCTAGTTGCTTCTAGCACTAATCCAAACATGGTTGATCTCAGCTCCACCATACACCAACCTCACCCAACAAGCACCTTTCTAGCTCTCAGTCCTATGCCTGCTACCAGCCCTGTGTATACTGCTCAACCCTCCTCGATTCCTAGCCCCTTGCCCGAGGACGACTCTATGCCAGCTGATAGCTCCTCCTGGGCACCGTTCACCCTGACCAAGGACAATCTTGTACCCACTGAACCTGAAGTTGTTCCAGTGATCGATGCTCTAGTTCTTGTGCCCGCTGCTACTGGTACCTCTTCCATTGTTACTTGCTTCAAGAATAACATCTACAATGCGCTCACCAAACTCTGTCTCTCGGCTTAACTATCAATGGATAGTGAACCAACTTGTGTCACTTAGGCTCTCAAAGATGTCAAGTGGTGCCAAGCCATGTCTAAAGAGTATGATACACTGGCTCGCAATGGTACTTGGGATCTAGTTTCCTCAGCCGTGGCTCACAATATTATTGGCTGCAAATAGATCTTCTGTATCAAACTTCCTGCCGATGGCTCCATTGATCGCTACAAAGTTCACCTAGTTGCCAAGGGGTAGCGACCAGACATCGACTATCATGAGACCTTCAGGCCGGTGGTTAAACCCACCACAGTGCGACTAGTTCGAGGAAAGGCTCTTCGACAGCTTGATGTGAATAATGTCTTTCTCCAAGATACTCTTTCCGAGGAGGTTTTCATGGCACAACCTCCATGATTCATTGACAAGGACAATCCTCAGTATGTCTGTCGGCTTCACAAGGCTATCTATGGTCTAAAACAGGCTCCCCGAGCAAGGTACAATGAGCTGCGCCAGTTTCTCCTTGCCTCCGGGTTCAAAAACTCTGTGGCCGACGCTTCACTGTTCATCGTTAATGCAGTAGGCACCATCATGTATCTCCTTGTTTATGTGGACGACATTATCATCACTGGGAACCAGCCCACTGCTGTTTAGACTTTCGTTTCCCAGCTCGCCAGTCGCTTTTCATTTAAGGACCTTGGTGATCTTCACTATTTTCTTAGTGTTGAGGTTGTTAAGCGACCAAGTGGTCTTCTGCTCTCTCAGCGCGGTTATATTGCAGATCTCCTTGCTCACATGGGCATAACAGATTCTCGTCCGGTTGCTACTCCCCTTGCCACCTCGCTAACTCTAGCACTTTTGTCGGGTACTGCACTCACCGAGCCTACAGAGTTTTGGGTTGTGATCAGGAGCCTTCAGTATATGTCCCTCACTCACCCTAATGTCACCTATGCAGTCAACAAACTCTCTCAGTTCATGCATAGGTCGACCACCGAGCACTGGAATGCAGCCAACCGAGTTCTTTGCTATCTATGCGAACCATTGATGCTAAATTTCTCATTCATCGTCAGTCTCCCTTAGCTCTACATGCATTCACTGATGCCGACTAGGCGGGCAACGAAGATGACTACACTTCGACCAGCGCCTACATTGTCTACATTAATAACAACCCGTTCTCTTGGAGCTCTAAGAAACAACACACTGTTGTTCGCTCCTCGATTGAAGCTGAATATCGAGCTGTGGCTGCCATTGCTGCCAAGTTCCGCTGGATTATGTCTCTCATCAGCGAGCTGGGTATCACCTCCTCTACTTAACCCATCATCTACTGTGATAATATGGGCGCCATCAGTCTTTGCTCGAATCCGGTCTTCCATACTCGCATGAAACATGTGGCTCTAGATTTCCACTTCATTCGACAATAGGTTTAGGACGGCTCTTATGAGTTTTTCATGTCTCATCGGCTCATCAGTTGGCCGATACTCTTACAAAACCACTTGCTCGCCAGCGGTTCCAACAATTACTTCACAAGATTGATCTCTCCTCTCGGACGTCCATCTTGCGGGGGCATATTGGAGAATAAATATTAGTAATTATTATTTAGTGGTAACTACTTTATATAGTTCATTTTTTTTGTATAGTTTTTACCTTATTAGAACTCCTATCTTGTATATGTTTCTTGTACTTTACTCCTTGTATAACTCCCTTTAAATAGGTGATTCAATCAATGAAAAACTTATTCCGTTATTCATAATTATTGTGAGTTTCTACGATATGGAGCAATAATAATAACAATATGTGTAATGTGTGACTGTCTTACGTATCTTAACTCGTATGACGAAATCTCACTTTCTCACAACTCAACTCATCAATACATTATAAGAGAATTCGTTTGACATAAAATATTCGACCGTTTTATTTAAGTTTTTGCCTAATAATAATAACCTTATAACTATGCAAGATCGTATTTTTAATTACTCGCAGCAGCTCCAACCATAAAATGGATTTAATGGAGTGATCAGTGAGAAATGGATTCATGGACATGGAGAATGGAAGTTTTACAAAAATCAAAGGGTATCCCCACAAATTACGCAAAGACGCCAACATAGTTTCAACGGTTGTCACGTTCCAACATGTAAACAAGTAAACAACTTTCCTTCGATATCTCTCTTTCTAGTTTCTAGTACCAATAAACTTGGAATCAAAAATATTTTTTAAAAAAATAATCTTCTTTTTTATCGTCTCTTCCTCACTCTCCTCCTCTACTTTCTATAGCCGCCGGAAAATCCAAACCTCTTTCCGGCCACCAAATTCACACCCAGCTTTCTCTCTATAGAAATGTCATCCATCCCACTCGTTTCATTAAACCCACCAATCGTGAAATCACACCCAAATTTCCCACTTTCAAACCCCAATTCGAATTTCACTTCAATTTCCAATTCTCTCTCCTTCAACCTCAAGAAAACCCCTCGTTTTCCCTCTGTAGTTAAGATTTCAAAAACACCCTCCAATAGGTTATCAATATTGGCCTGCTCGACATCGTACTCGTTTCTGGGAAAGGTCGGGTTGCATAGGAGAGAGGGTAACACCACAATACTGTCATTTGGTACCAACCCGAATAGTGCATCCGAAGTTGCGGTTAAGTCCGAAGTTTCTCAAATTTTGTCGGGTCTGCTTCCTTTTGTGGTGGCGCTCACCGCAGTTGCTGCTCTTGTTCAGCCATTATCCTTCACTTGGTAATTAATTATTTTCTCGGCACCCTCTCTCTCTCTCCAGTCTCCAGACATCAATAATAAAAAAATGATAACGAATGTGGTTCGTGAGATGAACTTGCACTAGACCGTACCGATAGACCCCAGCAATTAGGACAAAGCTTGTGCTGACTTGTCTTTGTAACCTTTGACGCTTCTACCATAAAGTACTCTTTCTTTGTTAATTAAAAATATTGGCATGTTAAATAAAATACTAATCTTGGCGAACTTTTATCTTTAATTAATTCAGTCAGTCTGTATGCTACTAAGGTTTATATCTGGGGTGTTAGAAGTTTGCTGCTTGTAATCTTTTATTCAACAATGATTAGTTAGATTATAGTCTATAGAATGTTGAAATTGCTTTAATGAGTTTGTCTCAAGATTCTTTGTGTTTAATGCAAAAGCCAGATGGGAAATATAAGGTCCATAGTGTAATGGAAAAGTTCCTTCTTTTTTAGTTCATGAAAAGTTATTGGCTTCTTTGGTGTATATTTCTTGAAAAGTTTGTTTAATCTAGTAAAGTACAGGGTGTCAAAGGAACTATATGCGCCTGCTCTTGGTGGAATCATGCTATCGATTGGTATTAAACTTTCTATCGATGATTTCGCTCTTGCATTTAAGAGGTCAGTCTTGTTTGAGCACCCTGCATTTGATTTTCTTGCTTCTAATTGTTGTATAATTTCTTGGACTGTTTTTATTGTTGTGTTATCGTGCAGACCATTGCCATTATCTGTTGGGTTTATTGCTCAATATGCGTTGAAACCAGCTCTCGGGGTGTTTGTAGCACAGGCATTTGGGATGCCTACCATGTTCTATGCTGGGTTCGTGCTCATGTCCTGTGTAGCAGGGGCTCAATTATCGAGCTATGCTAGCTTCTTAAGTAAAGGGGATGTGGCCTTGAGCATTCTCTTGACCAGCTCGAGCACCATTGCCTCGGTCCTTATTACTCCTCTTTTAACTGGCCTTCTCATTGGATCTGTTGTTCCAGTCGATGCTATTGCCATGTCAAAGTCAATATTGCAGGTATTATTCCCCTGAAAAGTTTTTCATGTTGAAAATTGTGGTGCAATTCAACTTGTTCTGATTACATCATTTTCATACTCCAGGTTGTTCTTGTTCCAGTTACTCTTGGCCTAGCACTCAATACTTATGCAAAACCAGTTGTATCTATTCTTCAACCAGTGATGCCGTTTGTGGCAATGTTTTGTACGTCTATATGTATCGGCAGCCCCCTTGCAATTAACCGGAGCCAAATTCTTTCTGTGGAGGGTCTGAGATTGCTTGGCCCTGTATTAAGTTTTCATGCAGTGGCATTTACCCTTGGCTACTGGGTCTCCAAAGTTCCTCTATTAAGGTAATCCTATTTTTTTAATTCTTGTTTGCAGTTGGGTTAAATCCTTATCAAAAAAAATCTTTGAGCAGCATTCGTAGTTCTTTTCTTTTGTTTTATGGATATTAGCCAGCGATTAACTTTTGTTTTGCGCTCAGTTCTTATCATAATTGCTGAACTAGGCGTTGTTATTGTGCACCAATAACCTAAGCAAAGCATCCTAGACAGGATACTTCTATTTTCTGTAAAAAGAGTGATAGTTTGACTTTATAGAGTCAACACCATCATTTATGGAATGAAGACTGATATGAATTTAGTATTTGTTATTTCAGATTTATAAAACTTAGGGTTCATAATAATCCTCTTAGTTAATTCCTCATGGTCGACTTGATTTGAAAATGTAGAGTAAAACTAGGACATTTTTCCAGGTAAGAGTAACTATGTTATATGCAAGTGCGATGATGAATTTCCTTTTTTTCTTTCTTTATTTCCCAATGGAGTTTATGTCCTATTGTCTAAATTGTTTACTGGTGGAATGGGATATTTTTGAAATGCTTCCACATACCATGTGGCAATCGTCCTGTGCCGTAAGCCATTTCCTAGTTGAAACTCATGTGGCCCCATGTCTTGAGCCAAAACTTATGGTTGTAGGTCTCTTGACAAATATGGAACATAACCTCTTGAATATGTAACATTTACTCTTTGGGTTTCTTAACCTTGTAATTAGCAGATATAGAATTAGTTGTACTCCTTCACGTTTAGAGTATAAACAGGGGCCGGAGGGGCTTTGTATTTCTACTCATTTATCTAACATAATTAAGTCTGCAAAATTAGCTTCAAAATTATGATTTTCCCCATGTGATTGATTGGGTCTAGGCCCTTTTGTCGTCTGATGGAATTGTTGAAATTTTATATAAAGGTTTCTCTTTTTGATAGTATTGATGTTGTGGGCAGGCAAGAAGAAGAAGTATGCAGAACAATATCACTGTGCACAGGAATGCAAAGCTCTACACTAGCTGGACTTCTTGCTACCCAATTCCTTGGGAGCAGTCAAGCAGTTGCACCAGCATGCTCTGTAGTTGCGATGGCCATAATGGGCCTTTGCCTTGCCTCCTTTTGGGGCAGCGGCTATCAAATCAGAGACTTACCATCACTTCTTATCAGACAATTAGATTCATCCGTCACAGCATAACAAAGTTTAACTGACTCGAACAGCTGCTGCATTTGCGCTAATATAACACAGCAAAGAAGTAGAAACAAATAGCAGATGCATATTAGCATCCTGTTTATACAGTATGTAAATTGTAAACGAGATTAGAAGATACAGATTATGTGGCCATAATGTGCAGGTGCGATAGTTATGTAGCAAAGTATGTGGAACGAATACGATGGTTGCAGGAAAGAGAAAATGCGAAGCGAAACAAGTTTTGGCCACAGATGTTTACTTGTACAGTTACATGCAACATTGTTAGCTTTACAACAATTTCTACAACTTGTCTTACAACTAAGCTTTAAAGAAGGGTAAAGTTGTCTTCGTCCAAAATAATTTTCCCCAATTCAAGGTTTAGTTGTAAAGAAAGTTGTAGGATTAGTGGTAAGGATATCATTTTCCTGAATCAACCTGTCATATTTGAGTCATGAGATTAAGTTTTACTTATTCTTTGTTTAGTCGGTAAGGAAGTTTATTCAAACTGAAATTGAATACTCGAACAAAGTTGGTCATTTGGAGAAGAGGCAAATTGTATGCGCGGCCTGACTTCTTTTTCTCATGTGAAAGCAATAAAATTGGCCATTTGAACCAGGATACTGAGAGACTAAGAAAGACTATACTGCGTTTCTACGTACTATGCTTGAAAATGAAGATGGAAAGAACTGCAAACTACTTGAATAAAAGTACAATGAAAATTATCTGACTTTAACTCTCAATCGAATATATAAGTGGCCGTATTGGTTATTAGAGTTGGTTACAATCACTCAAGTGTAATCAAGATATCTTCGTAGAGGGTTAAGTTTTAAATTACGTAGATTGTAGGCATTATTTTTTAAAGTAAATTTTTTAAGAGAAATATATCAAATTAGAATAATGAAAAATTGATGGAGACAATAGAATAATGAAAAAAACCTTTTAAAGATGGTTATAATTATAAAAATGCTTAAGCCTAATAAAAGTGTTTATATTGCCGTAAAGGTTAATGTTGAAAAACTACTAAAATTGTGGGCATAATTTTTGAAAATAAAAACTCATTATGTGATATATTTCAAAATAAAATAATGAGAAACGGATGAAGTACCTATTTGAGTTGACGGCTTAGAACATTTCATATAAATGACTTGCACTAACCAAATTTTATGTGCTCTTCATAGAATGAAGGGTGATAATCGGGTCGGTTCCCGGTGGAGACAATATAATCACTAAAGTCTATTATATTTGTTTTAAACCGTCAAAGTACTTTTTTTGAGCGAAAATGACGAAGATACACTTAATGAAGGAAAGCGCGCGAACAAAGACACAACCCAAATTTGGGTCTCGTAATGAAAAATATTTGACATCGCTCAAAATTTTAGGCGTCAAAATGAAAAACCACTGACCAAATTTGGGCATCGCTCAAAACATTGGGCGTACGTCGTTCATTTTGGGCCATGTACTGTGATTGCTAAATTCCTACAATTTTAATTCATATTATCATATTTTGCACATCAAAGGTAACGATACTCAAATTAGAATTGTCTGAAAGCTGTGCTTATTCCTTTCAATGGCAGTACTCTTTTGTAAATGAAGGCAATCGTTCCAGCAGAAGCAAAAATGGGAGTTGAAATTCCTTTCCCTTTATACGTATGCTATTTCTCTAAAAAATGAGCATCAATCTCACTCTAGAAATTTTGCAACTCAATGCATTCTTGAGTGACTTACATTTGGTTACGCTTGCACAGATATCAAAGCAGTGGCCGATGGGTTTGCTCCAGGACTGGATGTAGGTGGAAATACGTTTCACATGGCTGATTTATATATTTCCAACATTACACGTTTCGGTCGAGTTCCTAACAAAGGTCATGGCAACGACGCCCACATTGGAGGGAACGACGCCCACATCATAGACAACGACGCCCAAATTGAATCACAATTTCACACAACCTGATCTTGATCTCGACCTCGATCCTGCCCCCCTCAGTCTCATACAATTTCACGCACACACATCGAACGACAATTAATGTTTTTTTTTTTGGCTCTAGAGAATTCTATCTCAAAAGCAATTGTTAGATTATCACATTTGTTTCTATAATAAATAAACAAAGAAAACGCAAGGGAAGGTTTCGATAGCTAGACATATTCTTCATGGAGGAAGTTTGAAGAAGAAAGATTAAGGTTATAGGCTTGTCAACAAATCAATCCGCCATGGAAGAGATTAAGATCTCTATCTCTGTAGCTCAAATCCTATTTATTGGTCTTCCCTTTCTTGAACCCGGAATGAGCTCGCTTCTGGCAGAGAAAAAAAATACGATCTTTCGGGAAAAACATGTAGCTCAAACAGAGAAAGGAATTAAGGAGGAGGGAAGAAACTGGGTTGCTCTCCCGCTTCTTATCTCAATGAAGACGACAGTGTGTATTTTAGGAACAATTTTATTAAAATGGACTTTAGCGGTTGAATAAAAAAATAGGAGAGTGAAGCGGTTATAATTTCACAAAAGGGGAGCGGCCCGCAATTATTCCTAGAACGAAAATTCCATCGAGGCCCAAAGTATCGAATCGGGCCAAAGATCATTTAGTGGGGATATAATAGTGGACATTTTAGGAATGATTTAACAAAAGTAAATTTTTGGTGTTTAAAAAAGAATTAAATAATAATTTGGTCCCTGGACATGTCAAAAAATAATGTTTTGGTCCCCGGACAAAAAAACAATAGAAGTTGGTCCCTGGACATGCTTTTTTGGACCAATTTGCCCCCTCCCACCGTTAGCGTTACATTTTCCATCAAGTATTATTTCAAATACCAAAAATACCCTTATTTAAAAATTTAATTGGGCTGACTTTTCAAAATGTTCAAAATTTAGGGGGTTAATGTAATAATTTAAAAATTAGTTTTTCAGATCTTGGTTTACCTCTGTCTTCTTCTACCTTGTGTTGATTCTATGCAGAGAAATATGGATTTCAAGAATATGGGGCAGCGTAATTTTGTTCTCATTATTGGTTATCTCTCTCTTATCCATTCTTCTTCACTTAATGGCACTAGCGCACACCCCATGCTCCATCTCCGGCCTCTACCCACAATTACCCTGCTCCAACCCAGATCTACCACTGGCCAAACAACCTCTCATCTCTGCCGACTGTGGGTTCCCGGGAATGGGTGCTCCCGCGCCCGCGCCTTGGATAGGGTGCTGTGGATGCGGTGACATCCACGCTCCGCTTCACCCTCCCTTGTTTAGGGGAGGACGAAATCAAAAGTGCGGGAGGAGTGCTGTCGGAATAGCGCGTTGGAATGCGCCTCGGTTGCCTTTAGTGGATTTTTGATCCAATATGGGAGCTTTGGATTTTCTATGTCAAGTTATCCATTTTTTAGGGGATACCAGGATATAGGAAAACATCACCTTTCCATTCCCATCCTCCCTTGTTTAGGGGAGAACGTGAAAGTGCAAAGAAAGATATTGCAGCGCTCCCACTATGGATTTTATGAAAATAGCCTTATGGCCTATTTCGGATCACTATGAGTGCTTTGGGTTTTCTACGTCAAGTTATCCCTTGTTTAGGGGATATCAGGACATAGGAATACATCACCTTTCCATTCTCAATCTCCCTTTTTTAAGAGAAAACGTGAAAGTGCAAAGAAAGATGTTGCGAGGCCCCACTGGATCCAAAATGTTTTTAGAGTCGTCATCTTTATTTTAAGGCAAAAATAAAGCAAAACCAGAAAAAGAAAACCAGAGATGAAGAAAACGGGTTCGGAGGCTAAGTTACGAGTTGAGAAGGTGCTAGACACCCAACTCGCTCTTTCGGTCTCAAAACGGTTTTTGGCTAAAGTATGCTTTTTGTTATATTTATTAAACAGATAAATAAAGCATTAAATGCCTACAAATACATCCATTACATCTATATTATTTACGGACTTGCAACAGTCTCTTTTACAAACAATTACAAATATACTTGGAAATATTTGGCCATAGTAACGGCTACATTTAGTATCATTTCCTAAATAAATCCGGGCAGCATAACTGCTTATATATTGATATTGAACCGGACCGGAAATAATACATTTACAAATAAAGACTTTATTGAATAAATGAAGTAAATAATTACAAACCTATCTAAAAACATTTTGCCATAATAACGGCTACATTTAGTACTATTTCCTAATTAAATCCGGGCAGCACAACTGCTTATATGGCTACATTGGGCCGGACTGGAAATAATGCTATTACATGGAAATGAAAGACTTTGGGAATAAAAAACTTACGGGTGCAAGGTGTGCTCGCCTCCTCGGGAGAGAGAGTCTTTTTTGAAGTTGAAATTGTGTGTTTGTGTGTTGTGTGTTGTGTGAATTTGGGCAGCGTGACTGCTCTGAAAGTTACTTTTCGGCCTCGAGATCGGGGCAGGGTAACTGTTTGTTTTTTGGTTGTTTGTTTGACTGGTAAGCTGAAATCGGGCAGAGTAACGGCTTACTACTAGCTGATTTGGCCTTTTAAATCGGGCAGAGCAACTGCTATTTCCACGATTTTTGGACCGGGGAAAAAGGGTGGATACCTAGCTGGGGGGCTAAGGTACACTTCTATCGGTTGGTTTTGTATTTGGAGGAGGTTTGACAGAGTTTCGAGGCTTTTTGAGGTGATCTCTCACTATCTCACACCGCTCTCTAATTCTCCAGCGTAACGTTAACGCGGAGAAGCTTTACGGATGAATTCTGTGTGAAATGAGGAGCCGAGCACTGCTATTTATAGGAAAAATAGGGACATCTCGGGCATTAGAATTTTCTCAAGCGCATCAACCGGTTGCACCTTGCGTTGGATAAGTTGCATTTTACGGCAAATCTTTGATGAACAGTGCACTGAGGAGTAGGATTGGGCGCCATCCTATAGGAATTTGGGCGCCATGCCCAATTTGGTGGGTAGCCACGCCCATTTCCTTCTTCGTGCTGCAAACGGTTGTACCTCGCGTTGGAAAGGTTGCATTTTACGGCAAATATTGCATGAACAGTGCCAGGGGAAGCAATTTGGGCTCCATCCCCCTCCAAATTGGGCGCCATGCCCAAATTAATGGGTGGCCACGCCCAATTTTCAAAGTATGCCCTTTTTGAACATCCAGGTCCCTGCAATTTGTCCTTTTTGCGCATCATGCTTTGTCCTTTTGCACTTTTGACCATGTAACTTGACATTTGTTAATGTTTTAACAGGTCTTGATATTTTATGTCACGTCACATACCAGGGGTACGAAATTAGGGTGTCTACAGAGCCCCTCAACGATGGAGTCTACGGGTAACCCGCAGCTTACTGAGTAGACGAACATCGTTGATAAGAATAAACTCTCCAATTTCGTTTCATTTCAAAACGAGGGAGAAATATGCAGCTGGTAGCAGTTATAATGCAGCAATTTATCAAACCTCCATATCCTAGACATTTTTAGTCAGTTATAGCAGGTTATCGCAGTTTTTAAGCAAATATGCAAATTGAACGCTCTGATGGTCGGACCTACTAATGTAGGCTGCCTACGTATCCCTTAATAAAAGGAATCAGACCAAACGTAGTTCGGCCTAAGCCGAAACAAACAACCAATTGAGGAAGTTGTGCTCTTTTTTGGGTCAAACTCGTCCGAGAACACAAACGAAGAAAATATTTTCATGTTTTTCGAAAAGCCGTATTCTTATGGTCCGAAACCGTTGTTAAATACGGTATGAAGATTTTTGTGTATTTCAAAAACCATATTTCACCCGGAAAATACCTGTCGATGAAATACGTTAAGAGGCGTTTTCAAAATCATGTCTGGCTGGCCATATCTCCGATTTCCAAACATAATAAGAAAACTTCAAATTTTCGAAAACTGTATTCGACCGATAAACTGTCATCGAATACGACAAAGAGAATTTTCTTCAAATTTTCGAAAACTGTATCCAACCGATCAAAATCCGTCGTTGAATACGTCAAAGAGATTTTTCTTTTTCTTCTTCCTCTCTTCTTCTTTTTTTGTTTTTTTGAATATTCCTCTTTTTTTTTTTTTGAAATCAAAACTCATTTTGAAAAAGAGTTTTTCTTTTATTTAAAAGCAAACCTTCCTTAAAAGGAAATTATTCTAATAGTCAAGGTAAGAATCTGCGACTTACCTTTGCGGGTGGTAGCATGATTCGGCGATCTTGGTATTTTTGCCACTCTTGCCTGGGAATTTATTCTCTCTTTCTTTCCCCTTTTTTTCTTCTTTTGTTTTCTCTTTTTGTTTTCTCTTTTTTTTATTGTTGTGATGTGATGGTCGTGCATACCGAAATAGGCTGCCTACGTATCCTTATTCAAGGAATCAGACTAAACGTAGTTCACCTCTACTGGGGATTTTGTTCTTGTTCTTTTCTTTTTTTGTTTTTTTTTGTTTTTGTATTTTTTCTTTTCTTTTTGATTGTTTTTTTTTTCAAGAGGAAAAGGGACTTACCTTTGCTTGAAGTTTTTCTGATTTTTTCGCTTGTGCCGGGTAACTGCCTTCTGGGGATACTGAACTTTCTTGCTTTTTGGGTGAAAGACCGTTGTATGTGGTTAACAAAATTGCTTTTGTTAACTTTCTGTTAAATCTTAGGGACCACTTTGCAGCTTTGAAATTTGGAGGACTTAAGTGTTGATGCTGAACTGTTTGGAGGGGGAAAAGTGAAAATTCTCACTCTTCATCCTTTTGTCTCTTTCACTTACGGGAATGAAGGCAAGCCTTCATTCTTTCTCTCTTCTCAGCTTCAGACTTCCATAGCGACGAGGTAAGTTTTTTTTTTCAATTTCTCTCCTTTTCTCAATTTTCTTTCGCCAAAATTTTTGTTTTTAAGCAGAGATGGCTTCTTCCTCTAGATCTAGGAAAGGAAAAGCAATGGACCAGAATGCAGCGAGAAAGAAGAACTTCCTCCTTTGGTTCGGAACCATGTCGGCTATTATTATTGAAACATGGCTGGGGCAATCACAGTGCGAGATTTACAAACATATCTCGAATATGTTCGATCCCAATGTAAGTATAACTTTCTTCCACCCATTTGGTTAATTTTTCAGATCCGCCATTTTCCTGTTGTTCGACTTTTGAGTATATGTATGCAGCTTATGATATTTATACATGCGATTTATGGACTAAAATGATGCAATTTAGTAATAATGCATGAAATTTGGACAATTTATTTTTGCGATGCACAAATTGAACTATAGTTATTATTTGACCTACTATGCATGATTTATAATGTTAATGCAATTAAGGCTATATGATGCATGTTTTAGCTCTAAAAATATTTTTACATGGCATACATTTACAATATGGAATTTTCGGAATGAAATGTGAATTTCTCCGGACACATTTTTCGGATATATTTTCGGATATGTGCAAGACAAAACAGATATATTTTGTGCACCAGAACTTATTTTCTATGCATGTTAAAACTGTAGGGATATAAGACATGCCAAGTAGATATTATTTTTCCATGGCATATGACATTTTAAATTTCTTTTTCGCGCACTCCTAATGCAGCTTATTGACTAATAATGCATGCATGTATTATTTTATTTGATGTAAATGTGATGCTGAATATATATGAGATGTTTTTTTTTCTTTTTTTTTCTGTGAATGCATGGTTATTTATTTACATGAATGTGAAAAGAAAAATGTGACATGTATTTTTAAATGCAAAGTATATATATACACTTGTTCGTTTCTTTTTTTTTTCTTTTTATGCTGACATGCATATTTATGTGCAAAGTATATTTGTATATCATTATTATGATACTTAAATGATAACATGTATTTCTATGTACAAAGACAAAAATTTTAATGTACAAAATATACATATTTATTTATTATATTTATTTTTTTGTTTTTTTTGAAA
>CM028382.1:99303136-99431253 GCA_013146195.2 Codonopsis lanceolata | reverse complement strand
TAACATATAAATTGGTAACTTGAATTGGCCGGAGACTATTTCCTGAAACAAAAATATGAACTTATAAAATAACATCAAAGTAAAACCTTGATGTTGACTCAACTTAATTGTTAGAGCATCACCGATGCAATCGTGAATTCGATCATATGTGGCTGCAGATAATTAGAGCATTGCCAATGCCAATATAAATATAAAAGAAATTAGGTGCCACCTAAAATTTATACTTTTTTCGAAGAAAAAAACATTTTCAAAGTAGTTGTAGATGAAGGGTGTGGATATGTTGTATCAACCAAATTTATTCATATTATGGATAAAAATATCAATTTCGCATTCGACTTGAGGGTTTGAATACATCATAATCAACTTTTTTTCATTTTTTTCTATGGGTTGTTCCATTTTATATATTTTTTAATTGTATGCTAAATTTCATTTAAGTGGTGCGACAAATGCCACATATGATAAAGTCTTCATTTACATTAGAGATGTTTGATTTAATTGAATGTGAATGAAGAGAAAAAAATTGTCACATGTGATTGATGATGTTAATAATCAATGATCACATATGATCAAATTTATGATTGCATTGATGATGCTCCCAACACCTTTAATTACGTGTGATAATTTTTTACCTTTTCATTCAAAATCAATTAAAAGAGACATTTCCAATACAAATGTTGATTTTATTTTATGTGATAGGCGTCCCATCACAACAATAAATTTGAAAAAAAAAATTATAAAAGAAAAGAAAAATGAACAACTAATAGGAAGAGTTTTAAAAAAATAAAACGCTTACTATAATTGTGACGACCTGACCCTGGCCCCAAGACGAGATCCATAGGTCGTGCTGCCAAAAACACAACAAACAAGCAATGGTAAAGCTATAACAATAATATGCCAACGACTTAAACAAATGCGGAAACAAAATAATACAATGGTGCCCGAGCTAATAAACTTCAAACTCAAACGACCTAAGAGATGGTAAATCTCCCGGTCTAAAAATTCAAAGCACATGACGCAACATTATACATGTACAATAAAACCACCTGTTATACAACTATATATAATTAAACCAAGTCATCGGTGACTGATGAGCCCAAGATTTCTACTAATTTTTTCAGAAATTTTCTTCTATTTTGTGCTATTTTTGAGTTAATTATGCTTTGAAAATATTATTATTTGTGTTTTTGTGCTTTATATAGGTTTCCATGCATAATCGAGCAATTATATGTTTAGTACGAAGTTTGAGACAATTTCGGGCTTAAAAATTGAATTTGAATTTATTTGGTGAAAGTCTGTTAAGTCCGTTAAGAGATCCAAGGCAATTGAGGGATAACGGAGGCTAACAGCGCTAACGAGGACTAAATTGAGAGACCTGGGAGGGGCTGGAAAGCGACGCTAGTTATCAAAACTTAGAGGCACCGGAGCAAGATTTAAAAATGCAGGGAGGCCGGAGCAATTGCCAGATTCCCTGTGCGTGTTGTCGCGTTTTAAGTGGAGCCACGTGTCGTCATCTGCCAGCTCTTGCCAAGCCATGACCCGCGTCCTCCTATCCGGACCTAGTCTGACCCGCGTCTACCCCAGCCCATCCATGCCCACCAGCCTGCATTTTTGCCCAGTCCCTCTCTCATTCCCTAGCCCATTTCACCTGGGTGACCCGCGAACCCTTCCCCTGGATCCCCCAGCCCCTGCCGTGACCCAACAGCTTATTCCTTCCTTTTTTGCCTCCATTTCTCTCTTGCTCTACCCAATTTGCCCTTGCCTTGGCTGCCCACTTTGCTGCCTTCCCATTTAAATCTCAAGCAACCTCATTTGTAAAAACTAAGTCCCCATTTACGAGTTTGAGCCCTAAATGGGGCACCAGCCCCATTTTCTTCCAAAATTATTTCATTCCTCCATTGTTTGATCACCATTGAAGGTTTGGAGCTTCAAATCAAGGGCCAATGATGCATCTACAAATGATTTCAACCCCGAAAACGCGATTTGTTCGGTTTAATTCTTCTTATCTCTACTTTTGATAGTTGTTATAATTTCTTTGGGTTGATTAAATTTGTAAATGTTGAATTGATTTATGCTTAATTTATTTATGAAATGCAATTATTTTCTATGTCAAATGTAGTGATTTAAATTTAATATATCTCTTTATTTAGTACACGTTCATGTTGGTTATTATTTTGTAAATTTAATGCTTTTAATTATTTGGTCAATGATTAAATGATTTTAGAAATATTTAGGATCCGTGAGCGCTACCTTTATATTTCGGACCAATCAATTTAATAGTTGGTGTTTTGTGAGACTCGATTTGACACGCGATCGAACCACCTTAGCCATTCACGAAGTCGGGGAGGTTAGGGTTGACTATAAGATGCGAGAGCCCGTAGTTAACAAATTTTATTTGTCTCGGCCACCAATATGACTTGTAGAAAAATATAGAGAATTTCTTTTTGTAAAGTATTACTCATGTGTTTTGTTATTATTGTGTGTTCTTCATGATTTTAATGGCGTAGCGAACCATTAGATGATCCTTAGAATGATAGGATACAAAGCGTAAGCCCTTCCTATTATTCTAAAAATCTCAATAGTAGTTTGCGTGGCGTGAGACCGAAAGAAGATCGTGCGTAGATAGTCATTGGATGCTTATTTAGACATGTGGTTATTTTCTCCCCTATGTTATGTGTTACGATGATATGAGCCCATAATAAGGTTGAGTGATAACTAGATTTGCTATACGTAGCGAAAACCCGTAGTGAATAAAATAGCTCGTCCGACTACTAAGACTTGAGTTAAAGAAAAGCAAAAAGATAATTAAATTAAACACCGACTAGACTAGAAATTTTGCACTCCTATCTTTTTATGATGATTTGTTGTTGCCAAACCATCTCCGCATTAGTGTAAATTACTTTCTTAGGTTGTTTATATTTTTAGATTTTAACTCATTTTCTTTTTGCTTAAATATAATTAGTTAGCACAATTTTGGTACTTAGAGTGAGAATTATGTGCATTCCTTGTGGGATTGATAACTCGTACTTAGGTATACTTTATTATTTAATACAGCTGGGTAATCTTGCCCGAGTTGCGTTTTTCGCACATCAAGTTTTTGGCGCCATTGCCAGGGAATGATTTATTTTTTGCTCCTATCTGTTAATATTAATACCAAGCAAAGCTTATTGTATTTTGAGCATGTTTTTTTAATTAGTTTACTTGCTTTTGTATTTATACGTTTTGTATATTGATTTGCTTTTCAAAGCTCTCCCGGGTTTGTGGATTTGTAGGGAGGTGTACATAGTGTCCCCATACAAAAATATTTTCTTTACTTTTTTATTTCATAATTGCGTTCTTACTCTCTTTTCTTTTGAGCTTGATTTGATGCAGGAGATTAGCACTTTATTGTAGAAGTTGCTTATAGAGATTTTTGGAGTGGATCTTTTCGACCCATACTCCATAAGAAATCGATTTTGAGGGAGTTTTCTTTCCTTTCTTTCTCCTTTTACTTTAAAGTTTAGGGAGTATGGTTTGGTTGGTGAATTTTGAAAATTCTGAAAATCTTGTGCTTTCTACGCCCCAAATTATTTATGTTTTGATCAATCGTCTCTCCATTTTTAGCGCTCTTTGAGTTATAATTGCATTGTTTTCTAAGAGTCAATTTTGAGATTACTATATGCATAGTTGAGGATATGTTTGTGATTCATGTGGTAGCATCACCTCATTAATGATGGATAATGCCCAAGTTGTTGATTAAAATATTTTTATGTTTTGTTCTAATGATGGTTGTGCATGTCTAAGAGTATCATATTGTGAGTCTTAATGCCGAGAGTTATATTTTGATGATAAAAAGCTTGGTTTGGGCATGTGTGTATGACACGAGCATGATATAGGCTCATCTTTGGATCATTTGTGCCTTTCTCTATCCTACCCCGTTGATCTCATATAAAGAATGGTGTGTGCCTAGAGCACACAATGACCCCCATTCGACTTCATTTTTTATACCCGCATTATCTTATCACATGAACCTATACACTTTTGCTGTCACCCTTCAAGAGAGTTTGATTTGGAATGAATTATTTTATTTTTGTATTCTTGTTGGAAAGTGTATGCTTCATGAAAATTTTGAGCTCATTAATATTGATGTTGGGAATTTGAAAATTGTTGTTGAATGGTGGTGAAAAAAAAATGAAATGAAAAAGAAAAGAGCCCCTTTGGAAAGCAATGAAAAAGAAAGAAAAAAATAAAATAAAAAAAATCAAGGGTGGCCACAAAAGAAAGAAAAAAAATGTCATTGATCTTCAATTTTCTCAATGAGATTTAAGGGTTGAGCTTAATTTTTGTGGTAGACGAGACACTTTTTTCAACCCAAAGCTTAACATTTAAGGGGTTGTTGAAGTGAGGTTATGGTTATTTGAAGAGTTATGCTTTAATGAAGCTAGTCATTATCTGAAGATTTCAAATTCTTTGCTCTTTTAACTTGCTATCATATCCTTCATTTGTAGCCCAAACCTTGACCGAACATTACAAGCTTTGTAAAGTCCTATTGATATTGTCATTGCATGTGTTTTTGCCTTGCCTTGTGAAAAAAAAATTAGTTGATGACTCTTTCTATTTGACTTGCATTTGGTATCTCGGTTGACCGTTCAATCTAAGCTAGAGCATTGCTTCTTTTGGGTAAAAAAAATGTTTTATGGTATGAATGAGTGTTTGAGGATTGTTTGCTAGCATATGAATTAATTCATAACTCTATTATGCATATTTCTAATCTTTTGGTTGATCTCTTAAATGGTAATGCTTGTGGGATATTAATTGAGCGCCGCCTTCATTTCATATTGTTCTCAAACATTTTCATAATTCATTTTCTTTACTCGGGACGATCAAAGTTTAAGTTTGGGGGTGTAATGAGCCCAAGATTTCCACTAATTTTTTCGGGAATTTTATTCTATTTTGTGTTATTTTTGAGTTATTATGCTTTGGAAATATTATTATTTGTGTTTTTATGCTTAATGTAGGTTTCTATGCATAATCGAGCAATTATATGGTGTTTAGCACGAAGTTCGAGACAATTCCATGCTTAAAAGTTGAATTGGAATTTATTTGGTGAAAGTTTGTTAAGTCCATTAAGAGATCCAAGGCAATTAAGGGCTAACGGAGGCTAACAACGCTAATGGAGGACTAAATTGAGAGACCTGGGAGGGGCTGGAAAGCGGTGCTAAATATCAAAACTTCAGGGGCACCGGAGCAAGATTTAAAACTGCAGGGAGGCCTGAGCAATTGCCAGATTCCCTGTGCGCACTTTCGCGTTCTAAGTGGAGCCACGTGTCGTCATCTGCCAGCTCCTGCCAAGCCCTGACCCGCGTCCTCCTATTCGGACCCAGTCTGAGCTGCGTCTGCCCCGACCCATCCATGCCCAGTGCCCAACCCGTTTTTGCCCATCCCTCTCTCATTCCCTAGCCCATTTCACCTGGGTGACCCGCGAACCCTTTCCCTGGATCCCCCAGCCCCTGCTGTGACGCAACAGCTTATTCCTTCCTTTTTTGCCTCCATTTTTCTCTTGCTTTACCCAATTTGCACCTGCCTTGGCTGCCCACTTTGCTGCTTTCCCATTTAAATCCCAGCCAACCTCATTTGCAAAAACTAAGTCCCCATTTACGGGTGTGAGCCCTAAATGGGGCACCAGCCCCATTTTCTTCCAAAATTATTTCATTCCTCCATTGCTTGATCACCATTGAAGGTTTGGAGCTTCAAATCAATGACCAAAGATGCATCTACAAATGATTTCAACCCCGAAAACGTTATTTTTTCGGTTTAATTCTTCTTATCTCTATTTTTGATAGTTGTTATAATTTCTTGGGTTGATTAAATTTGTAAATGTTGAATTAGTTTATGCTTAATTTATTTATGGAATGTAATTTTTTTCTATGTCAAATGTAGTGATTTAAATTTGATCTATCTCTCTATTTAGTATACATTCATGTTGGTTATTATTTTGTGAATTTAATGCTTTTAATTATTTGGCCAATGATTAAATGATTTTAGAAATATTTAGGATCCGCGAGAGCTACCTTTATATTTCGGACCAATCAATTTAATAGTTGGTGTTTTGTAACACACACTGATAGCTATTGTGAGACTCAGTTTGACACGTGATCAAACCACCTTAGCCATTCGCGAGGTCGGGGAGGTTAGGGTTGACTATAAGATGCGAGAGCCCGTAGTTAACCAATTTATTTGTCTCGGCTATCAATATGACTTGTAGAAAAATATAGAGAATTTCTTTTTGCGAAGTATTACTCATGTGCTTGGTTATTATTGTGTGTTCTTCATGATTTTAATGGCTTAGCGAACTGTTGGTCCACAATTATGAATTTATTCAAAGATAAATTGCATATTACATCAGCCTAAATGTTCTGTGTACAGTTTCTGTCTTTGTCCTCCCAAGACTTAATCCTTACTTAATTATCCATAAATGAATTATTAAGCAATCGAGGGCAATAGGAGACAAAAACGAGAAACTGTTATGAGAAAAGAATTTTCTAGGTCGTTCAGATAGGAAATATTTGAACGATAGAGTGCAAAGCACTCAGCCTTCCATGATGAATGATTATTGCACAATCAACAGCATTTGTACATGAATACAAATCTGAAGATATGAATGCAATATCAACAGACATCTCTTCATTTTCTTTAAACATTATCTAACATCAATCTTCAGATCTTGATCTCTGTCTTATGAAGTTTCTTATCTATCTCTTTTCTTCTCCAAGCTTTTTCTTCCTAGCAATCCACATAGAGTGTCTTGCTAAGATCTGGATGGATTCACTGCAATCTTCTGTAGAGATCTGAGATGCGTTGGTGAGGACGATCTCGTTGTATCTCTCTGTTTCTTTGAAGCTCTTGCGAGTCTCTGTGAGAATGTCTCTGCTCTCTTCTTTTATTCTTTGGGGAGGAGAAAGGATTTATATAGACTTGAGTCAATGTGATCGTTGAGAGATGAAGATTTGATGTTTCTATCCGTTTAGAGATATAGTTGTTGAAGTCTATCAGATAGAGATTTTTGTCCATAAGATCTTTGACTGTTTGAGGCAAAGATTTAGTCTTGTAGATCTTGGAACTTGTTGTCTGTCAGACTGTGTTGATAAGCCTCTGAAAAGTAGGTCTGATGTCTGATGCACTGTCAGGTGGTCTGTTTCAATAAAGTAATTTCTCTTGACTTTATCAGACCACGTGAGTGAGAGAAAGTCTTGTAGCTTTAACTATGTCAGGCTTTCTAAGGCTTGAACATATTTGACTTGATTTGAACTACTTTAGTCTTTTCTCTGTAGCACGTGCAGAATTAGGTCTGCCGGTAATTTTAGGAGAATTGATGTCTACTGGTGGGAACAGTCAACTTGTAGCATGTCTTCCGGTGGTGAGTCTTCAAGATGTTTTGATCTTCTTATGACAAGTCTGCTGGTGACTAGTCTACTAAAGACTTTTGACAATACTGCAAGTCTGCTGGTACTTTAGTGCATATGAATTACTGGTCTGTTTGATCATCATGTAGGAAGGTAGGACTTAATCAGGTTGCACCTAATCTAAGACCTATGTGATGCCACACAAGTTGTCACGCTAACCGGTATGCAGACCTTTTAGCCACTCGTGATGACTCACTTGTAATGGGAACAAGCAAATCAACATATATGGAATATGCAAGGTGATAAGTAAATTATCAAGAAGCATATTCCAACACGAACCATTAGATGATCCCTAGAATGATAGGATATGAAGCGAAAGCCCTTCATGTTATTCCGAAAATCACAATAGTAGTTTGCGTGGCGTGAGACCGAAAGGAGATCGTGCGTAGATAGTCATTGGATGCTTGTTTAGACATGCAGTTATTTTCTCCCCTATGTTATGTGTTGCGATGATATGAGCCCGTAGCAAGGTTGAGTGATAACTAGATTTTCTATACGTAGCGAAAGCCCGTAGTGAATAAAATAGCGCGTCCGACTACTAAGACTTGAGTTAAAGAAAAACAAAAAGAGGATTAAATTAAACACCGGCTAGACTAGACATTTTGCACTTCTATCTTTTTATCTTGATTTGTTGTTGCCAAACCATCTCCGCAGTAGTCTAGATTTAATTGCTTTCTTAGGTTGTTTATATTTTTAGATTTTAACTTATTTTCTTTTCGCTCAAATATAATTAGTTAGCATAATTTTGGTACTTAGTTGGAGTGAGAATTATGTGCATTCCTTGTGGGATCGATAACTCGTACTTAAGTACACTTTATTACTTGATACGACCGGGTAATCTTGCCCGAGTTAAACTAAGTCTACAACTCTAGTCTACACACTCTACGGTTAAACATGCCGAAGTACAACATAACCAACAATACAATACATACTCGAGATGGATAAAAATAAAATAGTTATATAAACATGGCTCGACTAACAGTTGTCGACTCACAAAAGATTAACTACCAACATTACAAGTATAAGTACTAAATAAACAATCACAAGTATTACTACACATAATGAAATTTATATAATTTCACTTCTCATTCGTCCTTTCCAAAACAACGGCTACAAAATATAAACTAGTAAAAACCTCCTTAAAAAAACCACACGTACATCGTAGACTCGGCAAATTCCTTCGAATTACAAGCTCATCTCGAATCTAAAGAAAACAAAGTAAACAGAGTAAGTCATAAAGACTTAGTAAGCTACTGATTATGCAATGTCATGGCATGACACTATACTCAAGTGAAACATGTATGTATCATGCCATACTCATAATATAACATTTCATCGAATAATTCTCAACATATGCAAAATCTATCAATAGTCACATAGAACATTGTTGTGACGACCCGACCCGGACCCCGAGGAGGAATCGCGAGTCAAGCCGTCCAAATAGGACTACAATTCATGCAAGAACTCAATTATAGAAAACGACGTGACGCAACATTGTAGACGTGACACAACTTGGCACCAAAAGGTCGGAATATTTAAAACTTTTTAAACCTGATATAACAGTTAAAGACAAGTATACCAATTCATCGGTGACTTTACAACCGGAACCCAACACTAAACAATTCATGTTATAACACCTCGACGGCTAAACATGCCGAAGAAACAACAAAAGTAAATAAGAGCTAATATGATGCTCAGCGGAAGACTTAAAACATGTGAACCAACTACAACTATACAAGGCTCGGCGTACATGCCCCGGCACTCAAAATAGAATACAAGTTACCACAAATAAAGACATAAATACAACAAGTTCAAGCTCCCAAAAGGGAAGTTTAAATGACTTGCTATACCCAACGTCCTTTCAAAAGAGAACAAATGAAGGACATCTATAACAACCTCGTCGCGAGCGATCTCGGACAAGCGCGAACCCTGCAACGCCTCAACGGGAAGGACCAGGACAGCTCGGATCTAAAGCAGTAAAATGGAGGGGGTAAGTCATAAAGACTTTGTGAGGTAACAATTATGCATGTCATGGCATCATGCAATATACATATCAAAATATCATCATTAATATCAAGCCAATCAAAGCATTTATTCATATAAACACTTAGTTCACATATCCATGGTAGCACATTGGTTTCACATAAGTGCTATAAAGTAAACCACATATAAGAGGATATATTATAAAACCGGTGCCGCTACGTAGCTCTTGCAATACACAGCGTTAACTTTGTTTCCGTGACTACGATGTTCATGTGAGTTACATCGATGTACTGAGGACACCCCTCAGCCGAATTAGCATAATCCAAGCGCTCTATTGAATACGCCAATGGGCTAACTTCTCAACTGGGGCCAACAGTGGAGGGTGTGTGATAAAAACCTGGTACAACAACCCATCACTATCACGTATCCCATAACTCGTGACGGCAATGCATTGTCACACCATCGACTCAACCAAATATGCCAGTTAGACTAATGCAATGCCAAGTAGATGTTTACTCGTCATATAAACCAAATAAGGAACAAGTTCAACAAGTGTGAACTTATTCAACAAGTAGGTGTTTACTTATTATGGAATCAAATAGGAATTCGACAAGAGCGAATTCAACATGTCAAATAGATATATCATTCTACAACATGCTCTCGATTATGCATTTCTTTAACACAATCATATAAATCGCATAAGAGCTCGATTGAGCCTCATAAGGACACATACATAAAGCATGCACTTCAATTCATCCCAAAGTCTCGTAAGCTCATATACTAGTCTAATAAACTACAAACGTCGTAGGGATTGAATGTGGAGTCGGTATTGTTCAATAACTACCTAAACTCAACTCCGATGAGTCATTGTTAAAAGTGCAACCAAGTAGAGCATAGATACTATATGCATCCCATTACTTTTTTATATGTTCTCCATTCATTTAGAACACAATAACCAAACCATTCATGACCTTAAACTAGCCATAATCCAATTATCGAGTTTGAAACCTTAGAATAGTCAATTTTGTTAAACATACAATTGAAATTTATTCTTTCACAAGAGTTGTTCCTAAACACATTTAGAACATCATTCATGATTTACACTAAGTCAAAATCATAACTTGACATGGAAACCTTAAAAACCTACATACTTTTCACATGATGAATTGAAGAATTCTACTTTACTAGAAGTCTTCCTAAGCATGTTTAGAACAACTATAATGAATGAAGCATGTTATTTTATTGAACAAACAAATCTGGGAATTTAAAACTCACCTTAAGCCTATGAATAATGGAGGGAATCACAAATAAACTAAGGATTGTGGAAGAGGAGGGCAAGGCCTTCGATTAGGCGGTCTCGGTTCGTTAATCGGGTCACCGGAACTCCGACAAATGGTCACACAAGCAAGAAAGCTTCAGAAGGTCAACAATGCTGTTAAGGGCTTTAAATGGTGCAACTAAACCATAATCCTAGTGAAAGGGTGTTATAAGGCTTCCTATTGGTCAAGGCTTGAAAGCCTTTGATTAACAACTCATCCAAGGGCTTAAAAGGCTTATACTAAAGTCAACAATGGTGTGCCAAGCCACTAAGGTTAACCAAGGGGCAAGGGCAATGAAGACATCAACCAAAACTCAACAAAATCTTGTAGGTACAAAAAGCTGGACAAACCGGTCGCATGGTGTGAGACCCATGCGAGCGCTTGCACTGTTCATGGCCAAATTTCCATTTTGTTGTGCTCTCAGCACTGTCACGCGAGCCAATAACCAAAATTCGATGCGAGCGCGTGGTTCAGGTCTCAAACATGGTCTAAACATGTCCTAAATGGTCTCAAACTCATGGTCAACCAATCTAAGGTGTTACCCAACTCAAAACAAGTCGGAAACACACCCGAACAACAACCGAAACAAGTTAAAACAAGGCTCGAAACATGCGATGAATGGCCAACGAATCAAACACGATTCAAACACAACTCAAACTAGAACAACTTGAACATGAACAAGGCTTGTTTAAACATGAATGTGACTTGAATACTTGGTCTAGAACTCAAATGAACATCTGGCAAGACGAAACACAAGCAATACAAGCAACGAAGGCAAACACTAAGACTCAAACGAAGCAACAAAGCTTCTAAACTTTCAACCAAGCATACTATGATCAAGATGAATGTTATAAGTCATATATGCAAGGTACTAAGACTCCAACGAGACTTAGTTAAGTGCTAACATGCTAAGATGAATACTCAAAGCATTAACGACAAAGTATGCAACACATAGAAGACATTCAAACGACTATGATCATAACCAACCTAATGCAAGCATGATATGAACAATATGAACTCTCTAACATGTTAAGGCATACGTTAAGCATGTTATAATGATGTTATACAAGTAATGGGTTTAGGTTTTCACAATTGTTCTATAAATTTTTCATAAAAGTAACTCATATCAAATAGAATATGATTCTCGTTTCCAATATGAATAATATGTTATCTTCATAGTGTAACATTTCATCAAATGATCATCCACATAAACCACTTATACCGTAAGTCTCATAGTATATCATTCCATATAACTCGTATAATAAATCATATAAAGAGATTATGGTTTACCATTCTAATTATAGATAACATGTTATATTCCTAGTACAACATTTCATCAAACAACCATCATCTCAAGTAGATCATATCATAATTCACGTAGCACAATAGTTCACATAAGTGCTCGTAAAATAAACCACATAAAGGAGAATATGATTTCCTTTCCGCTTCGCCATGTAGCTCCTGCAAAACACGTGCCATTAATGTGTCTTCGATATCCCTTTCGTGGTATCGACGTTCCCGAGACATTCCCCGCTCGAGTTCCATAGCTATCAAGGTCATGTGTATTACTATAACAATGATCAGCTATATCCCCACTGTGGCCATCGATGGATGGGTGTGTGCAAACCGACACGACGATCCATTGCAATCACGAATCCCACAATTCATGAAGACAATGCATCGTCTTGCCAAAGACTCAAACAAGACGACTCCAGCTGGACTCAAACGCAAGAACATGTAATATATACTCGAATGCTCAACCAAAGGAATAGTATGAAAAGCCACACTAATCTAATCAAGTAGGTATTTACTTTTCAATCACATAGTTATGCATTTCATTGCTAACTAGCACATAATCACATTAGAGCAATAATATGAACTCTCTAATACCCAAGTGTTCTTCATACACTTAACATGCTCGGAGGCTTAACCTCCATCAAACGAATCCCATATTCCGTAGGACTTAAGGATATAGTTCTATATAGTCATACTAATCCAATAGTTGACTCCATCGAGTCATTTCTATACTTTCCAGATTCTAGGGCATAGAAGCTATTTGCAACATAACCCTTTTATGTTCATGATCTAAAGTTCATAACTACGTTCTTAAGGTTAACAACATTGTGTAACCCATGTAATCCATACATACCCAACAAAATCCCCAATTACGATTCATAGATCAACACTTGTCATTTAGAGTCAATCATCATATTTCAAGCATGTATTCCAAGATAGAAATTTATCTAACATGCTCTCAACCAAAATGGAGATTCATCTAACACACTCACAACCAAGATATAAATTCATCTAGTATGCTCACAACCAAGATAAAAATTCATCTAGCATGCTCACAACCTTAAATATATGAATTATAGTTGAACAACTTACTTTTATATACATGAAGATCAACTTAATCAATTAAAGCCAATCATTACATTTCAAGCATGTAATCCAAAATAACAATTCATTTAACATGCTCACATGCCTTAAACATACAACCATATATAACTCCAATAATCCTTAAATACTCAATAGAAACCCCACAATACTTCATAACACAAGTAATATCATTTAGTGTATAAGAATCATGTCCAACCATAGATTTCTAGGCAACTACTTAATTATCATGCTCAAAGTCTAAACTTACAAAATGAAGCTTAATAACATACTTCAATATACATGAAAATCAACCTACTCATGATTCTAGCAAATTCACATTTCCAAAATTCCAAAACATAGGCATACAAAGCATACATGTGTACTCATTGACCTCAAATAGCAAGCCCTTTGTTTTCCTTAGGGTCAATGAGTCCAAAATTCAAAAGAAGAGAATTAGTAGCTTACCTTCAACCTTCACACAAACAAAGAAAACCAAAATGTAATCGGATAGAAAAGAAGTAGACGAGAAGGGCTTCGATTCTATGGTCTTGGCTTCAACAATGGAGAAGAGGAACTATGGAAGACCAAGATAGACCTTCAAGAACTTAAGCGAACTCCATGGAAATAGCTCTCCACGTTTTTGGAGAAGAGAGACAGCAAAATGAGGTCAAAATGGCTTGGTGTGGTTGATATGAAGTCAAAACTTGGTGGGACACATGTCCAAACAATGAGGTAAGTTGTAATCTGATTTTTAACCCTTAATTATCTCTAATACTCCCACTTAATCACCATTAAGATTGTGAAACCATGTTAGGATTGGATTAGGGTCATTTAGAAGGTTTAGGGAGTGATTAGGATAGGTTTTAGTAAGGATAGGATAGGTTTTAGTAAGGATAGGATAGGCAATTGGATCAAAAAATCAAAAAAGCAAAATGTTGTTACGGGGGACCATGTGCTTACATGGCCCCTACACCATGCGACCGTATCCCCTCTATATTCTATCTTGAATTTTTCTACCGACCTTGCGGGGGCAAGGTCATTCCCCCATGCGGCTGCAAGCTCTGTTTATGCCAAATGGTCCAAGAATCAACCCTAAAGGACCCCAAACATATACCCAAACCATACAAGGCTTAAACCTCATTCAAAGTAGGTCTATAAATCCCACGAAACACACACGAACAACTCCCGAGACAATCCGAGCGAAACCGTAACAAGGCACAACAACGTGCTAACTAAACGACGAATGAACTATCAATCAAACGGGTAACAAAATGAACTTAAACCAAGTCAATAGGCTAATGAATAGTCTTGAATGCTTATAATAAGTTAAGCAACAACTAGGAGAATAAGAACTCTGAAAGGCGAGACGATCATACGACTCAATCTCAAACTACACGATAAAGACAAACGTTATCCTCAAAGCATCCAAATCATCAATAGACCCAAGGGACACCTCAAACTTGAAGTCTAACACATCTAACCAAGTTCATAACAATCATGTAAAGACCTAGGGATTGATCGAGGTCACGAATATAAACATCGCAAGTAACTTCTCAACTAAGTCACATTCCGACTAACGTCGAGTTACGACTTGTGACTTTATATGAAAAATCTGCATCGTTAGAGCATCACCAATGTTAATGTAAGGATGTGAAAAAAATTAGATGCCACCTAAAATTTATACGTTTTTGAAAGAAAAAACCTCTTAAATGAAGATGTGGATGAGGGGTGCGAATATGCCGAGTTATCCAAAAAATTTCACATTGTGGATAACAATGTCAATTTTTCACATTCTACTTAAGGGTGTTGATACATCCTAATTAAAAAAATCTTTTAAAAACTCTTTACATTGATTGTGTCCTTTTCTTTTATTTTTTTATTTTTTGTCAAATTTCATTTTATTGGATATATCTGTTTTGATTGAATGTGAATGAAGAGAGAAAAATTGTCACATGATTGAAGGTGTTAAGTACTCATGGCCATATAGTATCAAATCTACAGTTACATTGGTGATGCTCTTATCAAGAATGTAAGCAAAATTGATTGACACATCATATGTACGACAATTGATTGACCACTTTTGTTGCCTATAACCAAGTAATTTCACTAACAAAAGTAGTAGCATCAGCTATGACATGCTGGATGAGTGGCCTTTTAAAGATCAACATGGTCTTGGTGAGTGATGACAACATTATCATTAGTGGATTTCATTTTCACTCATTGACATTGTAGAAAAGTGAAAATGAATATGAGCAAGTAAATTGTAGTTTAATTTCCCTGAGAACATGTACAATGACTCTAGAGAGGTGTGACAATGTATATGGACAAGTATACGATATTTCTATATTGATATTAATTTAATTGTGAGCTTTACCAAGACAAATTCTACGATCCATTGGAGCTAAAAAAACAAGTACATAGTGCAATATAATTTAATGAACAACTATAGATCGTTAAAGTATGTCATGTCTAATTTAATACTCAACAAACATTGTTTACTCTGCCAGAAATGTGTTTCCTTCTTCAACATAAATGCTATGTGACCACTTTTGTTGCCTATAACCAAGTAATTTCACCAGCAAAAGTAGCAGCATCAACTATGACATGCGAGATGAGTGGATTTTTAAAGATCAACATGGTCCTGGTGAGAGGTGACAACTTCATCATTATCAGATTCCATTTTCGCTCCTTGACATTGTAGAAAGGTGAGGATGAATATGAGTAAGTAAATCGTAATCTTATTGCTCTGAGAATATGTACAATGACTTTAGAGAAGTGTGATGATGTATATGAGCAAATATATCATAGTACATGTACAATGAATTGAGAACAATTATAGTCTAAATATCTATTTTATTGTTTATTGAATTAGACTTAAATATTTGTAGATATAGTTGTAATAATTAAGTACACATATTATCAGTGACACTATAATGAAAGGGTTTTTGAGTCGGGGGGGGGTCATTTTGGTCATTTCGGGGAAGGATGTCTGTTGGAAGTATGTAATTTAAGTGGATTTTCTTAGGTTTATCGTCATTTGAATTTGTAGTGCAATTTTTATCATCCAACAAATATATATTCGTGTAAAGATGTATTTATATATATATATATATATATATATATATATATATATATATATATATATATATATTTTTTTCATTCATCTAATAAGCAATAATTAAATTCACTTATATTTTTATCTTTACATTTTAATTATGTGTTTAATTTTCATAACACACTAACTAAAAGATAAAAAAGTTATATTGATATTGATTAATATTAATTACGTGCATTTTGTTATGTGATAGTGATAGTAGTAGTAATCGCACATATTTATCATTTTTAAATCGTGATATTAGTTTTACAATGTATATATATATATAACCAATTTAATTTAATTTATTCTTTTTATTTTGTATAAAACAAGTATGTAAATTTTAGGAGACATTCAATTTGTTCCATACTTTTGTTGCTATATAGTACTCCCTCTGTTTTATCGTCCTCTTTTTTCTTTTTTCCGTTCGTTTTAAAATAATTGTTTTCTTTTAAAATTTTTTTTTTTGAAAACACTTTTACCACTTTACTCTGACTTTTTATATCTAGTTTGATTATAGCCACATGTTCAAGGGCATTAAAAGGAAATCACATATTTCACTAATATTTATAAGGTGAATTCCCCAAATGGTCCCTGTACTTTTTGTCATTTTTGCTATTGGTCATTGTACTGAAATTCCAAAAAATTAAATCCTTGTACTATGTTATTAAACACAATTGGTCCTTTCATCCAATTTCATCAAATTTATGTTGTTAAATACGAACACGTGCCTCTCATGTGTTTTTGCACAAAGATAAAATAGTTAATTTCTTTAAATTAGTACAGGGACTATTCATTTAAATATGTGTTGGTATTTAAGTTTTTGATTGATTTCATGTTAGTGGAGTGTAAAAGTTTAACTATTTCACATTTTCCAATAACTCAACAACTCAATTCATTTCCCTTCTTGTTTCACACTGCCATTGACGACAAGGAATAGTCCACTGATCCACCTGTAGAAAAGGAAACTTAAATCGTCGACGACAAGAGGAAAAATTCGATTGGTTTACGGAGTGGTATTCGGTGATGTCGGTCTGTCATCTTGATAAGATGGCCCCACATGGGAAGAAGGTTATGGGGTTTGATGTGGTGGTGTGGTGGGATCGAAATGAGAATACATGGAAGGTGTTTGAAGATAGTTGTCCTCATAGGTTGGCTCCTCGGACAAGGTAGGATTAATCAGTGGGATCGGTTGCAATGTGTCTACCATGGTTGGTGCTTTGGCGGCTCCGGCGATTGCAAATTCATTCCTCAAGCTCCCCTGGACGGTCCTCCGGTAATTAATTATATTACCACTCCATTTTCTAACTCCATTACTCAATTCATCCGTAATTCTCCGTCGACCTACCGCCGACTACGCCTTATTCTTGTAAGTTGCCTTGTTACCGTTGAATTGAACTACACACAGAGGTGCATAAACGAGAGGTTGATAGATGACGAGCTTCGAGCGGTATTTATGACGGTGCAATAGCGTTTGGCATGATAAAAACATATTTTTGGAACTCTGCCCTTCTTTAATTCCCAACACAAAGCAACACTTTTTTCTTGATTCTCTCTATTCATACCCCACTGAGTCTGCCCTTCTTTAATACCCAACGCAAACAAGTTTGTGATGGAATTGAAAACCTGAGCCTCTCTAACCATGACCCTCAAAATCAAGAAACTTGGCTTTTGAACTCTCCTACCCAACAAATTCCAGATTGAGATAATCCTTTCACGTGATTGGATTGGTATTGGCAATTTGTTTCGGTGAGAAAATTCACCTACTTGATTGCTTAATTAAAAACATTGTTGATAATTTGAGCCGAGCTTTCTTTATTTGAGATGGGTGTTGCAGTGATGTCGATGACGGACTAACTTCGAAAAAGGTTCCCCTACTTTTTCCTAGGAAGTTACTATTTTACCCTAACGAAAATTCACGTGTGAAGTACGTGTTCAAACTTAACGGTTAAAAATGGATGAAATTTGACGGAGGGACCAATTCGTCCAAATAAGTGGTACAAGGACCATTTAGGTCGAAAAAGGACCAATCGCAAAAATGACAAAAAGTACGGGGACCATTTGGGGAATTTGCCCTATTTATAATATAGTTGATTACTTTTTCTTAAATGGTGTGCTGGATCAAAGAAGACAATAATTCAAAATTGAATGGAGTATATGCCTATATCTAATATCGCGCGTGCGCACACCTACGTGAGAATCGTCGCTTCTCTCCGACATGCTACACTAAAATGGCTACTCTCTCCACAGCAGTCCTATCTTCTTTGACTATTCCCTCCTAGAGCTGCCAAAATGAGTTTGTAGGGCAGTTTTGCCAGCGGGCCTAGAAAGCCCGATGTAAGACAGGCCGGGGCGGAAAAGCCCACGAACTTGACGGTCCCTAAAACTCGTGGGCCAGTCCATCCCACTGCAGGTAGCGGGCAAATCCCGAAAAAAAATGCATTCATTTTACCTTTTATCACATAATCTAATTTCTTCCTCCAAATGTCTATGGTTCTAGGAATGTCACGAGATCTTGAATTTGAAGGTTATTCAAAGTATTTAAACACCTTGCACTTACATTTTCTACCATCTTAAAATTAGGCCCGGGTCAATTTACTCAGATTGCCTGCAATTTACAAAAATGCTGTTAGAAACACCTTGCACTTACATTTTCTTTTCATTTTATTTTATTAGAATAAATATTTTCAAAGGTAGTGTACTTGACTTAGTTTTACAATGTGGATTGTCCCAGTATTTTTCCCTTAGTTTTTATTTAAAATTAGGGATACCAATAGTGAAAACTTAAAGAAGTTTAAAACGGTTTGAATCCTAATCTCCCTTTCAACCTTCCTTTGTTAGGTTTCTAAAATAATATAAAGACAATAGACATATTATGAGGATGATAGAATACATTTGTATGTAAAAGATTACATTGAAAATAGGGTTTGCTAGGAAGGGGAAGCTGTTGAATTAAGTTTGTTAGGTAGTAGTGGGAGGGGCCAAGTAATTGAGAAAACATTTCAAACAGGATTGGGAGTGGACGTGGAATATCGGCTAGACTCTCAATTTGGCTAGAAAAATGGTTTGAAACAGAGAACATGAATTTGTATGCAACTGCAAGTAGTAACCTCAAAGTTCATGGGTGAGTGGCACTAGCAGTCTGGCACACATCACACATGAATAAGACTAGTCTCGTGGTCCATGTCTGTGGACTGTGCGTAGGATAAGTCAAATTCACAAATCATAGTCAAACTTTGACGTACATGAGAGTCTAGTCTCTCTCCATTTTGTGGGTGGATGGATTGTTTCCTATGTTTCATCTACCATCATTTTTGTATCTTAAATTGTAAATTGCAGGCAATCTGAGTAATATTTCTACCATCTTAAAATTAGGCATGGGCCACTTTGTGCATACACATGCGTCTGTCTCCAACCAATTGATGCTACCCCTCTCGAACCATGGTACCAAGTATCCTCAAAATCCAGATGGAACCATGGTACCCACTACCCAGTATCCTCAGCGAGCAACGGAGCAACTAAGGCCTGAGGGTTGGAGCAAAAGAGAAAACTTCAAAACCCAGATGGAATCATCTAATCCAGTTCAGACCGTGAGGAGTGAAGATGGGAGAGCGATACCTGTGTGAGTCAATGAGATTGTGACTCTGTGTTTCTGTCTCAAATCTGTCATCTGTGAGAGAGCATCGACACCGCCGTGTCGGACCTGGATTTTTTGAGAGAGGGAGAGAGAGAGAGATTGTGTGAGAGACGAACCAGTCGGTAGAACTTTGTAGAAGAAATGTGAGACTGAGAGGCAACATTCGGTTCGGCAGAGGAAGAAGATCATTAAGATTTGAGACTTTTTAGAGTTTTAGGCTTTTAGTTTTAGGTTAACTTTTATTCTTTTACGCTTTTACTTTGTAGACTTTTAGTTTTATTCTTATTGTAGTCTTCTTATCTTCGCTTGTCCAAGAAGACTTAGAAAATTACGGGTTTCCCGCCCCTACCCCGCCCCAAACCCGCACGTGTATAGCCTAAAAAGCCAGTTTTTCAAACATGTATGTAATACATCAACCCAACTCGCCTCTAATAGGTGGCGGGACGGGCATGCCCGTAAGCTTTTGCCCTATTTGACGTGGGGTTGGTCAAATATGACCATTTAACCCGATTGATAAACATTTATAGCCTTTGACTAGTCAAAAAAGATAAACCACCTGGTCGACCACATTTGTCTACCAAGTGGTTTACACTGATTTATCACCTGTCGACCACACTTGTCGATTAGTGATTTCAGATATTGAGTGATACATTTTTACTAATTTACCAATTAACTAATGATGATTTATTGATGATTTATCAATAAATTAGGTCATAAAAAAATATTTTTTTTGAGTGAAACTACCGATCGGCCATTTGTGTAAATCCCCAATTTGACAGCTCAGTTCCCTCCTCACCATCTCTTTATCTCAAGGCTAAACCATCGACCTCGACATCTACCCACAGATGGCAACCGACAAATCCCCGGAAAAGAAACTCCTTATTTGGTGAGAACCGTCTCTTCTCTCCGACATGCTACACTAAAATGGCTACTCTCTCAACGGCAATCCTATCTTCTTTGACTATACCCTCTTCACCATCTCTTTATCTCACGACTAAACCACCGACCTCCACACCAACCTACCGATGGCAACTGACTCAGCCCCTGAAAAGAAACTCCTTAGCTCTGTGCAACAGTTACGAGGTAGGTGGAGGCTACTCAGCCGAAGAATTAGAGAAACGTGGTATAAATAAGCAGAAGCAAGACAAAGGAGACCCGAATTGGGATTCTTCCCAATATGAAGCCCTCCTTAAAGGTGGTGACCAGGTCACCTCCGTTCTCGAAGAGATGGCTAAACTTGTAATTTTCTTCTCACCGCTCAATTTCTGTGTCCAGACGCTCTAATTTCTTACCTTTTCTTTTGGGCATTTTGTCAGTCACCTGGTAGACGGTGAATGTTAGACCTATTCTATTTGACTGAACTGTAGTCGAAAAATCGAAATACTGAACTCTTCGGAGTATTTGTTTTTGTTGCACTAGATTAGTTGTTACTTTCATGCTATTATAACTCCCATGAACTGAAAATTTACTCTGAAATGTCATGGAAATGGATGGGGACGCTCTCTTGCCAAAATTGAGGATTAGTCTCTTACGGGGTGTGTGACGGGCACACGGTTGTCCTAAAAGGGGTAATACAGTTTTTCTAAGCAACCAGGACTGCTTAGGATTTGGGCGCTTTGGCTGGCACCTCCTTGGCGTTTCACACTGATGAGCTGTAAGAAGGCATATGGATATTTGTTTTATCAATAAATTTTAAAAGCTGAAAACAGAGTATCCTTGTCTTTAATCCTGTTCTGATCACTGTACCTGCTTTCCGAAGTATGTGGAGACTTCGGTTGAATTTCTTCTGCTACTAAATAAAGTTGCATATTCCTGATAAGTTGAGGTAGCTTAGTCAAGTGACTATCCTTTGGCAGACAGAGTTTCTAGTTATCGCGTGTTACAGTTTCAAGAGAAAACTTTACTCTGAATGAATGGGTAATCCTGCTGTCACATGAATGCTTATTTACTTTTTTGTTTAAATTTCTATCAATTATCTCTGAAACCAAGGGCTACAAAATGAATACTTTTGTTGTTGACATACCTATTCTGTCCCTAATGTAGATAGTTGATATTGTCACCATGAATCAATCTTAACGACAAGCGCAAACCTTTTGCTTAAGATTTTATAGGGATGTATTCAAACTAGTTAGGTTCAGGCTTCTAAATGTAGAAATGTTAGCTTGGATGATCACATTATAACTACTGATGTGCAAGCTGTCAAAAAATTTCATGCATCTCAGTAATGATGTTGACCCACAGGGCATATATCTCCCACTTTATCCTTGTTCTCAAGCATCCATCATTTTGGACTTTCATTGAGAAACCAAGGTATATAAGAATGCTAGTTTTCTCTAATTGCAATTGTCATGATCGAGTGTATTGGTTACGTGAGAAGCCGCTATTGGAATGCTAAGTAAGCTTAAGGTCCTAATTATTCATTTGATGTCTACATGTGCTCACAGTTGGAAAATGATAACATGGATGAAGCATCTGAGGAAATTGCTGTTCAGTTGACTGCACAAGGAGTGATAGGAAAGCGAGTTGATCAGATGGAGTCAGGATTTATGATGGCCCTGGATTACATGATCCAGCTTGCTGACAAGGACCAGGATGATAAGGTTATTAATTCAACCTTATTTAGGTTTTATGTTTAAGTGCTTTGTAATGTTACTTGCATGATGTTTCATATTTGTTCGTTTATCCAAACAATCAATAAAGTAGAACCATCATTACATTAATATTGATTTTTGGCTGCTGATATACTGTTTTTGTATGGTCCATTGTCTGTTGATAGCCAGTAAACATTCATTCCATTCACGATATATAGCATTACAATTATATTAGTGTTTTAAATTTCATTTTCTAGACGTGGGACTTGTGCATTCTTGTCTTCTGCAAAACTTGCAACAATTTGACTTGGTAATCTCTAAGACATTTTTTTAATTCGAGTATCTTTTCATGTAAGTTATTTTTCAAAGTCAACTCTGTACACAATTTCTTACTAGTTTGGGACCGTGTCTAGCAGTTTAGGTTATTCATCATTGTAGAGATATTGTAACAGCAGTGCCTAGGAGTTTGACTTGGTAGATTTTAGGAGCGCATAAGCTCTTTTCTTAATTCATGTTTTTGCTTTTCACCCAAATTTTTCTCCCTGTCACAGAATATTATATGCATGACCTTTCCATAGAATCGTTATTGTAACTTCCGCAATTATAACAATTCTTGTTGCATCTGATTAGCGGAAGGCACTCTTGGAGGTGATAAAGGAAGTCGTATTATCTCATCTCACAAAAAAATGCCCCCCACATGTGAGTACTCTTAAAGTTAATGGGTAGTATGAAATTTTAGCTCAACTAAGGTAGGATATTATTTGTTGTGTATTCTTTAGGTTCAAGTGATTGGGCTACTATGCAGAACACCACAGAAAGAAAGCAGACATGAGTTACTTAGGCGAGTAGCAGCTGGTGGTGGTGCCTTTCAAAGTGAAAATGGCACAAAAGTTCATCTTCCAGGGGCAAATTTAAATGAGATAGCTAACCAGGCTGATGACTTGTTAGAGGTGATACTAAAATTTTGCCTTCTATTTTGGTATTTAAATCCATAATAAAAAAATTTAGTTCCCACTTCCCACTTTCACTCCCAATTGCCTCTTCTCTCTGCAAACATGAATTACGTATTGTTGTTGTTGTTGTTGTTGTTTTTTTTTAAAGTTTAGTTATGGATCTCCACGATTCTGTGGTGGTTACAATATATTTACATGGTCTTACAGAAAGTGGAAACCAATATCTTGGAAAATCAAACTAAATTTTCATTTTCATGCTTGTTTGATTTTTTATTGTAACAGATGTATCATGGATTGGGAGCCAAAATTTTGTGCCTTTACAAGGATCTAGCTTAATCTATTTCAATTCCTCAGTACATAGCACTTTTATTCTTATTGTAAAATCTAGCAATGAAGGGGGGCATGGATTGTATGGTTTGAGATTGTCTTATTATGTGCATGATGAATTTTTTTGGGTTCATGTAACAGAGCTATTCTGAAGGCTTTTTATAGCGGGTCTGCTTGTAGTACCGTGAATAAAACTGCACTATTTGGCTCTCCTTTTTTTTTTTTTGGGGGGGTTTGCCCTGGAGGGAGGCTGATAGGTGATAAGAGCTTCTACTGGACCTTTCATCTGGTAACCTCTTTGTTGTGTAATGAAAAAGTAGAATTAGGTTTTCTCGTTTTCCTTTGGTTATGCTACTTCACAGGTACATCTTTGTCTTGTTTATCACGTGCAAATTTATCAGTGATGTCATTTGAGAAGATAGGCAACCACTAGTATTATCACATCATCTGAAGTATCTAGAATCGTGGTGTTGATTTCTTCCGTCATCATAATTAGACTTTATAAGATTATATCACAGTCGATGCTTAGTTGGTCATCACACGTTAGGCATTCAAGTACCAGATTGAACCATCCTTAATGTACTCTAGGTCAATTTGTTTTGGATGTTTTTATTGTTTAATAATTGCATGAGTTGGATGTTTGCGATGGTATGATATTTGCATCAAGTACATTGTGAACCCAAACCTCTCTCTCTGCCCCTTACGATAATAATCATGATTGTTGTAGACGATGGAAACACGGCCTGTTGTTCCTGATAGAAAGCTGCTTGCAAGGCTTGTTTTGATCAGAGAAGAAGCTCGGAATATGATGGGTGGTGGAATTCTGGATGAAAGAAATGACCGTGGTTTCACTACGCTTCCTGAATCAGAGGTGTGCTACTGTCCGAACACCTGATATCCTGAATAACATGATATAGTTTAGATTCACTCCATGTGCCAGAGGTCTGCAACTGTCTGAACACCTGACATCCTTGATAACATAATTTAGTTTAAATTTACTCCATGAATCAGTTGTCTATAGATGCTGGACCATTTGTTATTTTGGATAACATGAAGATGCATCACCGTTGATTGCTTCTCTGGACAATGTGTTTGAGAAGTTCCTAGTTTCATATTATATTTTTCTGGAAAGATTCACAATACTGTGGGTGGCAATTTGTGCCCATGCCCATTTGCCCGCATTTTAATAGGTATGGGCATCAACAAATTTTCAATGGACATAAATGAAGAGTTCCAATAAAAGCCCAATTTCATTTATGGCATAAATGGACGCCCAACTTCTTACAAATTGTATATTTGTATTTAATGATGAATTCACTAGGATATCTGATTAGGAAAATTAGGATCTTAAACAATTACTGTAGTACTTTATTAATTTATTTTTGTGTGATTACTTATAAACTCTAGGACTGTACCCTCAGTTTATTTTGGAAGGATCATTTATGTGAATACAATTTGTAAAGAGTCGTAAATATTTTGTGGCAGAAGATGTAAACACTAAACAGTTTAATCATGTGATTAGCAGAAAGTTCTTTATATATAATATATATGTGTGTGTGTGTGTGTGTGCGCGCTATCATTACTTATTTGCTTGAATTTAGATTTCTGAACAATAAGAAACGTTAAGTTCTATAAATATGAATGTTTTGCCAATTCATGTTGTTGACCTCAAATTGGAACAAAAATAGACTCGGGTTAAGTTGAGTTGTATATAATTCTTGCACCACAGTAAAACAAGGAGTGATAAATGACAATAATACATGCATATTCAAAGTGTTAATTTCAATTAATTTTTCGTAATGTGTGTTTTTATTTGATAATTTTATGTTAATGGGCATCCAAACCCATTTATAGCTCGCCCATATATATTCATGCTATCATAACTATGAATTTTGTGTCTGTGCAGGTCAACTTTTTAATTAAACTTGTTGCTCTAAAACCAGGGAAAGTTGTGAGGGAGATGATAAAAAATGTAATGCAAGGGAAAGATGAAGGTGCGGACAACTCTAGCGACAACAAGGAAAATACAAATGGAGGAAGGATTTCTAGTGGGCTAGCAGGAAGGGTGAGTGTTCAATGTGAAATGATACTACCAAAAATATTAATATAATGAGTTTTACTCAGCTAGGGAATGTGCATGTGTTTGACCCATCTGTATTTCTTTTTCCAGGCTAGTGTCACAGGGCTTAAACCTCATCCAGTGCGCCCTGGCATGTTTCTCGAGACTGTCTCGAAGGTACTTGCTTCCTAAAGAAATTTCGGATAGTGCTAATTCAAATTTAATGAACAAAGATGTGCCAAGAATGGACAGAAGAGTTACCTTCATGTTAATGTTCACCAATGATTCCTTTTAATGGGTGAACTTCTTGGACATGTAGGTGCTTGGAGGCATATATTCAGGAAATGTCTCTGGCATGACGGCCCAGCATCTGGAATGGGTAAATTTCTCTCTCTCTCTCTCTCTCACACACACACACACACAAATGAATTCCAAGGTGTTGTCCGTCCGTCCGTCTGTGTGTCTGTCTCTATTTCAAGCACTATTCAAGTACTGGATGATGTTACGTTCAAACTGATAATATTTGGGATAACTAATTCTATAAAGAATCTAATCGAGTATCAGAGCTTTATGCCTATTACTACTTATGATTGAACTGCGTCAATCTCTTCCAATTCAATGATTTTGTACATTGCATCAGTCAATTCGGTAAAAATATTTTTGTGCTATCATTGATCTTCATGCTGTTAAAGTTTCATCGTCACTTGGCATACAAGGCCCTGACCTCTCCATATACTTTGTCTTGTGCATTCAGGTGCATCAAAATACACTTCAAGTTCTTCAAGAAATTGCATTCTAGCTATACTCTCACAGTAATCACCAGACACTCCAGGCAACATGTGTGCACATTTTTGATCGTTGGCTCAACCAGAAGGTAATATGTAGGAGGAAAATTGTTAACCTAAAATTATTTCGCAGACTAGATACTTGAGGTGCTGCATATAGATATGCAATGATCATCATCATCAGAGGTAGTTAAAGTTTGAATTGTTACATTACAAAAGATTGCAGAAGCTTTAAAAACAGTGTGTAAGGGCATCCACAATGGTGATTCTTAGAGCAATTCCCAAATTACACAAGAATTATACATCATTGTGAGCGATTCTTCCGGAAGAATTCTCAAAGCAAATTCCTGATTAATAATCGGTGAGGGAAGAGAGAGAGAGCTGCGTGGGGGAGAGTGGCACAAGGAATAAGGGCGGATGTGCACATGCATGATTGGGAGAGTTGAGGAGTCTTCACTGTGGGTCATGGCTCTTTGCCACCCACTATCTTTTTTTTTTTTTTTTTTGATTTTTTGAAGAACCGTTAGAGAATTGGATCGTTTTTGATTTGTTCATTGTCTTTTTATTTATTTTATTTTTTCAAATTGTAACCGTTTTCGAAGCCTTTTTATTTTTTAATTTAGATTATTAAAAAACGGTAAAAATGGACAAATTCATATATTCTTCTATAAATATTCTCCTATTAACATTATAAGTAGTTGTTATTTGTATGAGGTCTTTGTTTAATATGTAATATTTAATGAAAATTATAAATTAATACCTTTGTTTTTAAAATTTATTTGTAATATTTAATTGTACAATTAACATTATAAACGGATTAATTTATTTATATTGCATATTTGAATATGCAATATATTAATAAAAATTATAAACGAATTAATTTATTTATAAAACAATATACATATTAATTAATTATTTGCAAAGTATAAAAATAAAAAGTAGTTTAAATAAAGTGGATGATGTAGTGAGATGCATCTAAGAATTGATGAAGAATTAAAACTACTAGTGTGGATGCTCTAAACTAGATTACTAGCCAGTTAATACGAAAATATAATGATTGGGGCATTCCGAGAATCGAACTCGGGACCTCTCGCACCCAAAGCGAGAATCATACCACTAGACCAAATGCCCTATTGTTAATGCTGTTATGTCTCATTAATTATGATATTGAAAATGATGTGCATACAGAAATGCAGAGTACAGTGTAATGTGCATTAATATGTTATACAATACAACTATCTATGCATCGGTAGTTGCATATTGTACAGAACTTTAATGTAAATTGAGTTTTTCTTTACTCTGTTTTCTTTGGGTGTAGCAGTACTCTCATTTAATGTAATAAATGATAAATTTAACATATTTCTTGTTGATTACCTCTTCTACTCTTTCAATGTATATAGAATAATAGAATTATAGATGAATGTGTATACTCCGGTAACAAAGTTCATACGAGGAATTTTCTTGTAAGTTGGACATCTCCGCTCATGCAAATATTTATCTAATATTCCCCGTTATTTTAAAAAAAAAATTTGTTTCAAAATGAGTGTTTATTTTTTTGTAATTTTATTCGGGTGATACTAAATAATAATTATCGCCCCTTTATGCTAAATACAACTCTTTTCCTGCGGGAAAGACTAAACTGCCCCTCAAGCCTTTATAAACAAATTTACACAAACTCCTCATATTTTCTCACTCTACCAAAAAAGAAGCATGATGAAAATTATGAGTGCAACCGAATGAAGGTGGCACTCACAAGCACCGCCATCCCATCCACCGGCGTCAACAATGGTAGTGAGCGCCATTGCTTACTGGTGGCACTCATGATTTTGACCTAATTTTTGTGGGGTTTAATTTAATCGTGAGCGTCGCTAGGCTCTCACCGCTCGTATCGCGGGCGGTAATAGTGAGTGCCATCCCCAATTGGTGAAACTCGTGATTTTCACCCATTTTTTGTGTCAGAAATTAATATTTTTAGAAATTGGTGTGTATTCTGTTTTAGAACTCTTAAAATAAATTCTTGATCAATATTTTTTTAAAATTAGAAATCAACTTAGAAATAAGTGTTGAATTTGATTTTGATTTGGTATGTGTATTGTGAGTAAAACTCATAAAATAATTTTTAGAATTTGACTTTGATTTCCTAGTTCAAACTTGTAATGTTTTAGCGTGAATTCTAAGGGATTAATGCACATATACTACTAAATGACTTAAAAGCCCGTCTTTAATTTTAATGAAAAACTAAAAATAAGGATGATAATTGGGTTGGTACTATGCGGTGGAATTATAACTGCAAAAGTTCATAATTATTTTTTTAAAATCGTTACAGTGCACTTTTTGGGAAAAAACGATGAAAATACACTTTATGAAGGAAAGACGCGCACATAAAGCTATTGTCCCAATTTGTACGTTGCTAAGAAAATTTGGGCGTCGTAAGGAAAAAAATTAGGCGTCGCTTAAATTTTTTGGGTATCGTTCATTAATTTCGGTATGATTTTTAAGAAACGATGTTTAATTAACTATCAACGAGACATGATTTTTTTTTAAAAAAATGTCTAATTATTTATATACCGAGGTAGAATTTGATGGAACGATACCTAATTAAGTACCACCGATGCAGGATATAAAACAACAATGCCTAATCAAGTAATATTGAGGCATGGTTGGAAAAATAAATTGAAGTTTGTCACCATATTAAATAAACGACTCCCAATTAGTAGGATCCGAGACATGATTGTAAGGAATGCTGTCTAATTAAAGCTTTGTTTGTTTCACGGAAAATCATTTTCAGAAAATGATTTCTGGAAAATCAAAAGATTTCATTTTCATGTGTTTGGTAAATCTTTTGAAAATATGTCAGAAAACATTTACGAGTATTTGACAAACACACGGAAAATGTTACGGAAAACAATATATGAATAAATACAAAAATAAAAAATAGAAAATGAACAATATTTAGGATGTCCCTTGAAAATCAATAAGGACCATCTTTTTTTTTAATAAAGTCCATTTTTTTTAATCTCACAATTACAAATAATTTTTTTGATAATTGATATGAAAAAAAAAACGTTTTAAAATAGAAAATAGACAATGTTTAGGATGTCCCTAGAAAATGTTACGGAAAACTATATATGAATAAATACAAAAAAAACATATTCTAATATTAATGTACATATTGAATATAAAATAGTGTTGAACTTTAAGTAATTTTTCTTTAGTAACACTCAATTTATCATTAATTATGTCAAATCAATGTCTATCTTTTTTCAATCTCACAATTACAAATAATTTTTTTTTGATAATTGATATGAAAAAAACGTTTTAAAATAGAAAATTGACAATTGTTAGGATGTCCCTAAATAATATAGTTGACACTAATTTTAGAACGTGGTAAGTATTTATTAAAATTATAATTTATAAAGAGTGTGCACAAATTTTATTTATATTTCTAAACCATTTATTTGTTGAGTGAAATATTGTGTGTGTAAAGAACATTTGAAAAATGACTTACGGAAAATGAATCCGTAAGTCATTTTCCAGAAAAGAAACCTTCATTTTCCGTTGACTCGAAAAACCTTTTACGTTGACTGTATTTTCCTAATGTTACCAAACATCGGAAAATGAGGAAAACGTTTTCCGAAAGTCATTTTCCGTGAAACAAACGAAGCCTAAGTAATACCGATGCACGATTGGAAGCATTGATGCCTAATTATTTATATATTGATGCATGATTTGAAGGAATGATGTTTAATAAAGTAACATCGAGGCAGAATTGCAAATAATGATGACTAATAAATTAAAACCGAGACATCATTGTAAGAAACGATGTCTAATTAAGTAACACAGAGACATGATTGGAAGAATCGATGTCTAATTTTTAAATCATTAAACACGTGTATTTTTAAACCGAGAAAGAATATAAAAGTTCGTTGCCTAATTAAATTACATTGATGCTGAATAGTAAGATACAATATCTAATTAAAAACACCGAGGCAAAATTGGAAACACACATCATAGGCAACGATGCACAAATTGGATTTGCCTGCAAGTGATTTCTTTGGCTTTTACCCACCTATGATTCCATTCCATTCCATGTGATTCTAGAACAAACTGAACACTTAGATTACAAAATTACAATGGAGATTGAACACAAATATTTTGGGTCTGCTCCATATGAAATGAAAAATCGTGGAATGAATTGAGCACTTTGATTACAAAATTACAACGAAGATAGAAACAGATGTTGAGCCCAATCCTCTTCTCGATGAACAGATGGACAGATGAACATATATGGTTTTAGGAAGAAAGAGCTTCAAAGGAAAATGCGATCGAGAATGTCTATGTGATTTTGGAGAAGAAAGGACGGTAGAAGGAGAGACATTTAAGGAAGAAAGTAACGAAAATATACTTATACGGTTGAAAAAAAACCAAGGTACTTGAGCGGTTATAATTTCAGAAAAGTGTACCGGTTGATAATTATTCCTAAAAACAATCGCTTATTTTGGAAGGGAATACTTATTTCTTGAAATATTGGAGGCCTTATTTTCACAATATCCAGAGCACCTCAATTATTTCTGAGTAAGTCTTTTGTAAGACAGTCTTACGAATCTTAATTTGTAAGACGAAACTATAAAATATGACCGTAAGACCGTCTTACCTAAGTTTTTGCCATCATTTCTCAATCTCGTCTATTGGATTCATCAAATATTGAATGATAGAATATCATGTTTTTCATTTTAGCAATGTCCTAGTGGGGGAGTTTTCTTTTGGTGTGAGTCGAGGGTTGGCCCTCCTTAGTTAATTTTTGGTGCGAGTCGGAGGACCCCAATCACTCACAAAGACATGCGGGAAATGGTCTTTTCCCTTGTGTTTCTAGGGTGGTCTGTGGTCACTAGTTGGAACAAAAGCCATTCTTTTTTCTCATTGGGAAAGTGGAAGCGAAGGAGGGCCAACCCTCGACATCACTTTTTCTTGATAGTCATATCAGTTGAAGTTTGCTTCAAATTCCCTTCTTATCAATCTTTTGTTCAAACGGTTTTCAAGGTTCAACTTGTGGGCCATTTTTATGATAAACCATCACTTGAGAACTCCCTCTTATTGTTTGAATGAGAAACTTTGCCCTTGTTATTGCGTACTATACACCAACTTTTAATTCTCCAAGGTTTACCTCCTATCTCTCAAATCTTTTTCTTAGCCGATGAACGAAAATGATAGGCTTTATATTTCGAGTAGGTCTCCTGCGGCTTACGGATCATATTTCATAAAACAAAGTTTCACTCTCTTATAGTTAAACCCGTTAACACATAGTCGATTAGGTTATGGAGATATGTCTTACTGAAAATACCCGTAAAATAGTATTTCCTAAAATTTTACATTGTATTTCTCTATAGAAACGATTGCTACCATGAGAATACTCATCTCGTAACACTCATTTGGATGTTTGTAACTTTGTATAGGAGAAAATTATACTGACTAGGTCATGTTTTCTACTTATTCTAGGAGTGCTCACGTAATTAAGTATTTGCTAATTTCGAATCAATGGTACTGGGTGAAGGCAAAGCACAACAGATTAAGCAATAGTTTGTATGCTGACATCGGTTGAGTCATTTGCTTATAGGAAGAGAGAAAATGACTTTTGGTGGACGAGTTGTGTGAAATCGTTGCGGCATAAATAAGAGAAAAAGATTGTTATTTTAGGAATTTATATAGAGGTGTATCTCATACAGTGAGGATGAAGAAAACAATTAAGCACACTCATTGATAAGTAATTCATGGGTAAGCAAATTGAGTGTGTATTAGGTTAGGTTATTGAGATCTCCATGTTTGAGAACTCCGTTTCAAAAGTGTCTACACCATGCATACAAGATGAAAGAAGAAAATAAAAGTAGTTTTGAATTAGGACCTCAATGATAAAGCAAATCAAACCAACAACTATCAATCAAAATCATGCTTTTTTCCTAGTCTAATCACTTGCAATGATGACAATAAATACTGGAAATGTGGAATGAAGCCCATGTGTGGGTTAGCCCTACATAACAACAACAGCAATATGCTTAATGATTTTCATGTTTGGAACACAGCAAGGCATTGCTTATTTGCTTAATTACTTGTTCACATAATCCTCAAAATAATTTTCTCAAGCCTTTTGCTAATGCCTTAAGGCATGTGCGCTTTCTTCTTTTCTTTTGTACTAGACTACTAGTGCCAAGTATTTTTGTATGCCACACCATATCTTCTACTTGACCCTTTTCAGTATTTTTATTTTATACTTTGCCTACTTTTGTTGTCTCCCACTAGAGTATTTCTTTTGCTTTTATCCAAGTGCCACGTGAGGGCCTCTCCATAGGCATAGCTAATATGGTTTCACTTTCAGTTTCAGCCCCCACAAATGTAGCCACAGGTCCTCTTGCCCCCTTATTCGCTAAATAATCCATTATTTTATTTTAAGATATTTGATTTAAAAAATCAACTTTTAAAAATTAAGATATATATATGTGATTTTATTACTAATGAACTATTAAAAATATCATTTTCTTAAAATAGTTTAACTTTCAAACAAAAACTTTTTTTCCCGAAACGGAAGGAGTAACGCTTAAGAAATTTTCATGCAAAGATAAACTTTGCTTACATCGAGATAATGGTTTTAACTAACATTCATCATCAATATGATTTTGTGATTTGGAATGCTTACTTTTCAATTAAAATGGAAGACGGTAGAGCTCCCATGGAATAACATCAAAAAAATTGATGATTGTACAAGTGGGAGGCTCACCCTTTATAGTGTTGTTTAACACTAGTTTTCATGTAAAATGAAATATACTAACATTCATCATCAATATGATTTTGTGATTTGGAATGCTTACTTTTCAATTAAAATGGAAGACGGTGTATAGCTCCCATGGAATAACATCAAAAAAAATTGATGATTGTACAAGTGGGAGGCTCACCCTTTATAGTGTTGTTTAACACTAGTTTTCATGTAAAATGAAATATATATATATATATATATATATATATATAGCTATTTTGAAATGAAATCTGGACCGAGTCATTCTTGTGGAGATATCTTAGGCCTTTATGACCATAAATGCGGATTGATCGCGTAACTGACGGAGTCGTGGCTTAAATCTCAGGATCGAGAGTTATCAAATAGTTGTATTTATGATGAGTGTCTGTCTGCTTGATCAGCCTTGCTCCCTGCTCGGACAAGTCTGCAGAAGGATTCCTGGTCGGGATATATGTGAAATGTTCAATCCGGGTTATCCTACTCGGATAACTTTTTTCCTGATCCCTGCATTCAACGTGTTTATCACGTGAGGGCTCATGTGCTTAACTCATGACAAGGATTTGAGCTGAGCTCCTCATATATATATATATATATATATATATATATATATATGTATATATAAGTGATTGAGATAGGTTTAGGAAGTGCGGTTAACAAAAGACGTAAGAAAATTCTCACTCCTGTTACTATTCAACTGTGTGTTTCTTGATCAAAGAATAAATCACTTTTTGTTAAATTGCTTTTGAAAGTGCAATAATAGCTAGGATTTCAAAAAAACTGTCAATACCGCTTGTGATGCAGCTGCATCAAAAATGTATTGACCAGATAATAAAACAAGTAAACAACGGAAATCTTTAATCTAATAAAGCGGTACTAAACACAAAATTTTATCAAACAATTTACAAGCTAAGTTTGTAGATTCAGCCCTATGGCCAAATTTTTTTTTACTAAAAAGATTACAAGTCTTAAAAAAATCGTGAAACCTAATCAAATACCAAAATCTCTAACAAGACATCAAGTTTATAGAGGAAACCCACAAAAACACAAATAAAACAAATGTATGATTAAAAAATAAGTTTTCTATCAACTAGAAAAACAAATAGCACATCGATCAATGCAGTTCGTGATGTTACTGCATTCACAGCTGCATCCAGACATTTTAGCGAAGCTCTCAGCTTTTTCTCTCTATGCAGTATGTCTCTCTGAACGTATCTCTTTTGTATTTCTGTCTGCACGAAGTGTTTTTACATTTATACTTGAGGTAGAATCCTACATAAACAAGAAAACCAACAACTCTAATGAAACATAGAATATCAGGAAATACAAGATTAGTTTCCAAAAATGGTTTTCTAATTAAATTCAAGAATCTTACCAAAGATTTTGTCCAAGACAAATATGAACTCTTAAGAGCTTTTGGAAGTATTTAATTATGATAACATTATATTATTGCTTTAGAATCAAGAAATGACACAACAATATTTAAATAAAATAAGATGTTCATATTTTACCCATACTGCTTCTAGATCATCTCCAATAAAGTTGCAGGTATGAACTTTTGTTGAACTGAGTGGGATGATATCAACAATTGCTCACTAAGAAGTGAAAGATAAAACAAGATGAGGCATATAGTATAACTAGAGGGGGTCGAAGTGTACTTTGTGAACAATTGAACCTGAGATTATTAGCTACAGATTGTGATTCGTGAATACAGTTTTTAGGATATGAATTTTGTTTTTCAATTCGATTATACGATTTTGATTCGAATCTAATAATCCAAAAGCTTAACAAATCGGATTTGGATTAAGGTATTCTGATCCGTTAATAACCCGATCCAATATAAAAAAAAGTATTAATATCACATTTAAGTTACTTATTTGAGTTTTTAATCATTAATCATTACTATTTTTACTAAATATAAATTTATCTGCGCAATATAATATCATACTAACATTGTTATTCATATTTGTGTAAGATGAAAATAATATTAATTTTATTCGATATTTGGTTTAGCAAAAATACATCAATAATAATTTTATTCAGTACATAAGGAGCTAATAAAATATGAATAAAATTCGAATCAAAAAATTGAAGATATGGATCTTGCTTTAAAATATCCGAAAGATAATCTGATCTGATCCAAATCCAATAATTTCTTAACAAATCAAATATAATTTGACTAATTCGATCTGAATCTATTGACATATATACTTTACCCTTTCAATACCATTTCGAATGTAACGACGTGGCTATAAGCCGGTTCTTTTATCACAGGTTCCACCCACTGGGTCTCATTACTTTTATGACGCATACACAACAAGCTCATTTGAAGTTTGAACCCAATATATTTTAGTTGGGGATAATCGGACCGGTTCCCTGTGATGATATTATAATCAGAAAAATCTCATATATTTGTTTTCAACCATTAAAATACACTTTTAGTGATAAAATGACGAAGATGTCTTTAATGAACAACAAACGCGCACACAAACCTACTGCCCAAATTTGGGCATCAGAATGAAAACATTGAGCATCAAAATGCACAATTGAAATCTGTCAAAATTTGGATGTTGAAATTCAAAAAACCACTGTTCAATTTGGGCATCGGCATGAAAATATTGGACATCGAAAATTTAAAAAGTTACTGCCCAATTTGAGCATCAAAATGCACAATTGAAAATATGTCAAAATTTGGGCGTCGAAATTCAAAACGCCACCGTCGAAATCCACAAAGCCACCAAATATTAACATAGTTGGGCATCGTAATGGACAAATTTGAGGTAAGAATGAATAGATTAAACACTGTCACCAAGTATCAATAAGGTTGGGCATCGAAATGGACAAAATTGAACACTGCTACCGAATATCAACATAGTTGGGCATCGTAATTGACAAATTTGACTTCAGAATGAATAAATTAAACACTGCCACAAAATATCAACAAGGTTGAGTATCAAAATAGACAAAATTGAACACTATCACCAAATATCAACATAGCTATGCATCACAATGGACAAAATTGACGTAAGAATGAATAAATTAAACACTGCCACTAAATATCAACAAAGTTGTGCATAAAAAATGGACAAAATTGAACACTGTCACCAAATATCAAAATAATTGGACATCGTAATGGACAAAATTGACGTCATAATGAATAATTAAACACTGCCACCAAATATCAACAAAGGTGGACATCGAAATAGACAAATTTGGCGTCGAAATGAATAAATTGAACACTGTCCCTAAATATGTGTGTAAAAATTGAGCATCAGAATGGACAAAATTGGTGTTGGAATGAATAATTAAACACTGCCACCAAATATCAACAAAGGTAGGCATCGAAATGGACAAATTTGGCATCGAAATGAATAAATTAAACACTATTCCAAATTTTGTGTAAAAATCGAGCATTGAAAAACATTCGAAGCCCAAAACAATGCTTAGATATCGTTTTTAAATCTTAAAACGAAAACGTCACAAGGTAACTAAACGGTTACAATTTTATTAAATGGTACCGACCCACAGTTATTCCATTTTAGTTATACTAATATCCTCCCAAGTCCCAATTCATAGTCTTTTGCTTCTTTTCCTCGTAAGAGCAGTAATAGGATACCCGTTAGGCCGCTACCCAATAGAGCAAAATCGTTTATTTTTGAACATCGTCTTTTGATAAAACTAGTGATGCATCCGTATGTTGAACGAATTTTATATGGGTATAAAATTATATACTAAATTAAAGCTGAATAGTATGTAATTAATTTTTTTAAATATAAACAAAATAAACAAATAAATAATTAACAGTAAAATTAAAGATAGAAAATCATATAATTTTTTTAAAAATAATTTAAATTTTGGAATACTTTTTTATATATAACATTTTTCGTTGAACATTGACAACTATTGCAACTATAAATATCACATAGTAACTCTAGACAAAGTGACATACAACTGATGATAGACAAAAACATGTTTTCAAATGAAATCTTATATTAGACAATGACTTACCTTGATTTTTAATTATAGACATTACGTAAGATACAATCAACAAAAATTGTTTTATCTGGAATTTAAAAGAAATTCTTGGATAAAATGGTATCAGTGACATTCTTGGAATCAAAAGAGTATTACCATATATAATTGTCCTTTGAAAGAACTCAATCTTCTAAAATATAATTTCTTAGCTTTATAACAATTAATCTCGTGTCATTACATAACTCAAGGGAATAGTCTATATTATGAAACAACATTATTGGAGTTCCAACCTTCAAATTTAACTCACAGATTGAGATTTCAGAACATGTAATTTAATTTAAATATCCACGAGTATGTATCGTTAAAAACATTAATGTATCTATCAGAATGACATGAGCTCAAATACAATCAACCTTCGAAATTGTTCATTGATGCTATGTAATTAAAAAAAATTATATCAAAATTTTTATATGACTATATAATTAAAACCAAAAAAAAAACCATGTATCTCTTTCAATAACGTAACTTATAATATATTACATTTCAATTTTCAATTACATAAAGAAACAAAAAAAAAAAACAAGGAAAAAATGTCACTCTAATTTGAATATGATATAAAGTTATCGATATTCTTACTTATTTGTAATGGACAATCACAAAATGTGTTTTTGTTTAGTTTATTGAGTTTTGTCATATTTTCAGTTGTGTAGCGTGCATTCATTTGATATTTAAAATATCTCAAGCATATATTGATTCATTTGCATATTATATGTTTCATATGTTGAATAACTTCCATATTGACACCGTGCCATAGGCAACGTCACAAAATCTAGTGATAAGTTAAACTAAAATAGATCCAAACTAAAAAAAATAAAAATAAAATAAGGCCCATGAGTATATTTTTTGTTTTAAATATTATATAACTGTATTTCAAGATCTATTCAAAACAATCGTAAGTATTTTTATTTACCTATTTTTTATTTATAATAATACAAAGTTATTCAGAATTTTTGAATAAATACCATTTTTACGAATTGTTTTTATATATTGATCTGGTTTGTAATTAAATATATGCACATCGACTCTGTCTGACTTATGAATAGCGTGCCTAGAAATTTGATTTCTACTTTATTTATGTAAATATTTAATAGTTAAATGGCTTTAGTATGTAATTAGTTATATGCCCTTTATATGACATTTTCAAATTTAATTCTCCAAATAAAAAAGTAAACTCAATTGGAATAGTTTCTGTCAACATCATTAAATGACATTTCTCAAATTCAATTTCAATAAAAAAACATTTGACATAAGCAGAATATCAACGATTCCATTTTTGGAAAGTGAGTTTTGGCGGGAATTTTCTAAAAATGGTGCACTTATGTTTTTATTTATACTAAAACACAACCGTGCAATGCACGGTTCAATATTGATATAAATAAAACAATATAGAATTTTAATCATAACCATATAACCGAATAATTATATGAAAAAATCCTGAGTTCAATATGCATATAAAACAAATTATAGATATGCTAATTTTTTAAACATATTTTTAAATTAATATCGAAGTGACATGTCCTTAATCAAAATAGTTTACTTTGTACAATAACAATTGAAGTTAATCATATAAAGTCATAATCAAAGCACTTGTGCAATGCATGAAACCTATATTCATATCAATACACTAGTTAAAACTTTAGTGCTAATAAAATAAACAAATTATTGCAACATAAAGATTATGAGTTCGATGTGTAGAATTGAATCTCATAATTTTGTAATATTGAAATTAAAATTATTTTTTTTGGCTCTCATGTAGAATTCAATTAAAAATCTAAACATATAAACAAATTAATATAAATTTTTTTAAATGAAAATCAAGAGTCTTTAGTTTAAAAATGTTTTACCTTTGGAGAAAAAAAAATCAATTTATGGAATAAAAATATTAAGAATTTCAGTTCAGTTCAATTCAAATTCTAATATTTTTCTAGATATTAACAACAAAATTTATATTGGAGCCCACAATTCTAATTCCAAGCAATGAAATTGAGGTTATCTTTCTCTCATTCTCTACTCAGAAGTCTCAACAAAATTTAAATTCACTGATGTGTTTCCCGTATTAAAAAATGATATTAAAATATATACAAATAAATCTATATAAATAAAAGTTACATTAATGTTAAAAAAAATTGGTAGTGCATATAATATCAGACAAAGGGCAAATTGTTTGTGATATAACATGTTTTGTCACAAAACCTTCAAAACTACACTTTTCAAAATTGGTAAATTTTGAAAAATTCAAGTATTATGGTTTAATTTAAAAATCAGACATAAAGAAAAAAAGGAATAAAAATAATATATAACCAAGAAAAATAAATGTAGGAGACGGGTCAAGGAAAATGAACCAAAAATTCAAACGATCGATGGATATACATCAAAAAATTTGGTTTAAATCGGATTATGAATAACTTTTGAACCGCGACCCGGTAAACACCAATTAAATCACATTGTTTTCTCAGTCGTTTATTAATTTTAATTTGTGATTTAGTTCACTAACAAATAAATTTGATCCAAATGTTAATTAATTTCATCATCAATACTTTTTTTAGATCTGAATTTTTTAGGAAAAATTGCTTATTTTACCAATGTACTATAGTGATACAATTGACCACATACTTGTTTAAGAAAAAATTAACAAATGTACTAAAATTTGAAACAAAATGGACAAACAATTTATACAAAATGTGACAAACTTCGTTAAGTTGCAGTCGAACTTCGTTAACAACTCGTTGACGTGGCTATCCATATAAGCAGCCACGTACATGTCCACATCATCGCTCCTTAACGACTTGCAAACGGCCATTACGTAATTGATGTCATTTGCCTTTAAAATAGAGTACATTTGTTAAATTAGTCTTATACAAAGTACATTGTCAATTGTGTTGCCCCCAATTAATATGTTGGTTAAAAAAACAATTTTTTCGCATTTTTTAACATGTATATGTCATTAAAAAAATCAGAAATTATTCTACTTTTATTTTTTTTACATGTAGCTAGCTGTCTCAAAAAATTGGTCATCCTATCTCAATTTATAGATGTTTTTTACAATAATAACTTTGGTTATGATGAAATAGAGAAAAAAATGTCAGATCTAGGTAATATTATAAATTGATTATCAGATCTGTGAATTAGTTTTACTTCAAAGTGTGTATATGATTTAGTTTCAAAATCGTTGTTTTATTCAAATTTTATTTTATTTTATTTTAATTTTTTCTAGACTGGATATTGATGCAAAGAAATTGACAAAAAAAATGATTTTGTTATCTATTATGTTTCTACTATGTATATTTTTCTTAATATACTCCACTAAATAAGAATGTGAAGAGGTTTTAGAATCATTTATCAAATCAACTATAGTAATTATATTTTTTATTTTCAATTTCCAATGCAAAAAGTGACTTATATACAAATTAGAAGTGTTCTAAATTTAAAAAATCAGTTTTAACGGAAACTTTCCATATTATGCTCCCCTCTCTCTCTCTATATATATATATATGTAGATTCTTCGACTTTTAACCAAAAAGGCTTTAATAAATTCCTTGATACTTCTAATTTCAATTCTATTGCAGTTAGTCCACGAGAAGTTTATTTCATTATGATACCATGTTAAATTATCAACTTATCTAAAAACTTAAATTATTAGATAAATGCTCAACAATGTATATTAAACTTAAGTGTTAAGATTTTTGATGATTGAAATATAATCCTAGGAATCTTTTATGAATCTTACCATTGAAAAAGTCCTAACAAGCGTATAGATAAGCTGTAAGTTGTTCTAACTTAATCATAGGTCTCGGGTTTTTTGAGGCCTATAAGAACACATCTTTGTTAAAAATTTGTAAGGAGAGTTTCTATTGCCACTTGTGATTCTATCAATCTCAGGGGAACTAATTTTAAATTTTGAGACGTTAAGACGCCTTTTAAAAAAAAGGGGCAAGATATATAGTCACATTGTTCATAATGATTTTATAATCACAAATTCTCTATCAATGAACAAATCTAGTAACCTTTCAATCGAATATCAAAATATGAAAGAAAAGAGATTTTCACCAAAACGTAAACCTAACTAACAAAATCTCATAACACGATTCTATCTGCTCAACTTTTTTCAAAAGCAAGATGTCTCCCGCTGTGTGGTCCGCAAAATTGCAAAATGTCAAATGTGTCCTTTTCATCTAATTTGTAATAAGCATATTAACATTAACTATGTAGTAGGATGCTTAAACTAATTTCTGGTAGAACGTAGAAGAATGCAATTAGCTTAAGTGTAATTGAAATTAACAAGTGTAAACCATCATTACTAATACTGTTACAAATTGGTCAGATATAATAATGATTATAGCAAGCAAACGTTCCGTGAGTGACATCAATTGGGTCGTGGCTTTTATTAATGTAGGAATGTAGGACAATTAGTAAATGCAGCTTTAAGATACATTTTAAAACCCCATTACTTTACGGACCACATGCCTTTTATCTAGCGTCCTTCTAAGTTACTCTGTTTTTCTGAATATTCAACGAGAAATGTTATATTTAATGTGTCAATCTTATCGATAACTGGTTAAAAATTTAACAAGTACTAGTAATTGCCATCAATTCATTTATTATGGAAATAAGAGAACTTCACGTTTAACATTACAGAAACATAGAAAGTACTTTTACCTCCCTGTCTCAAGATTCTACATTTGATGATTTGAAGGTTATTTTTTTTTATTTTTTTTTAATGCAATGGGGAGCCGAAGGTCAACCATTTTAATTACAAATATTTCTTTTTATTTCAATACATCATTAATTTCAGAGATTGAAATAAATTTTTAATGAAATACTTGATAACAAATGAGTTAATATCAGTTTTGATACCCTAACTTTACCACTTTTTCAATTTTGATACCCTTTATACCAAGACAATCAAATTTGAGCCAAACGTTTCACAAATTGATCAATTACAATCTAAATCGTTAACTATCCGTTAAATACTAACGGTTAACTTGTTTTTGTAGGTTGTATTCGCCGTAATTACCCGATTCAAGCTGATATGGATGTTGTTGTCGATGCTTAAACATTGATCAAAGTTGCAATCGGGGTGAACAGAGGCAAGAAGATGACTTTGTGATTGGTTTCGAAACTCACCCATGGTGGAGATTAAATGGAGTGATGGTGCGCTTTTGTGTGATGAAGATTGGAGATGAAAGATGTTGAAATGGAAGAATATGGTGGGCGTGGGAGATCGGGAAGAGAGAGAGAAGATGGGAGATAAGTGAGAGAGAGAGGAGGCAAATCAAGACGGATGGATGGAGATACGACTAGAAAAGAGGAATGAGATGGGAGTGGCGTTTGGCCAAAAAGGCGATAAGAACTGATGTTTGAACAGAGGAGAGGGCCGATGGTTTGTGGAAGGCCCGAATCAAGGAATGTCGATGGCGGTTGAAGATGGTGATTCCAGAATGTGTGTGATTTGTGCAGACGGAGATGGAGATGTGGATTGATCAGCCGCTCAAGGCGATTGGGGAGGACACATTTGAAGATGAGGAGATGGAGGATAGAGATGAAGCTTGGTCGGGTGATGGTCGGACGATGACGACAATTTGAATCACCCAAGCAACAATTGGGGAAATGGAAGATATGAGAAATTTTGGAGAAATGAACAAGGGTTGTATACACATACCGTTTCTAAGCTTATCGGTTTCCAACCTAGGATAGATCAACCGTTAGTATTTAACAAATAGTTAACGACTTGGATTGTAATTGATTAATTTGTGAAACGTTTGGCTTAAATTTGATTGCCTTGGTACAAAGGGTATCAAAATTGAAAAACGGACAAAGTTAGGGTATCAAAACTGATATTAACCCATAACAAATCGTAAAAGTGGATCAGTATGAGTGCAATAAAGAAAACCTAATAGTAGAACCGTAGAATAGATTTTTTGAGACAAAAAGAAAAGGATACCTAAAAGTAGGGGTTGATTTTCTTTATCTTTAGTAAAACAAAAGTGAATCTCAGAATTACTGAGTTGAACAATACAACTCTAAATAAAAAAAATAGAAAAAATTGCAAGTCAGTCCATTTTTTAAAGTTTTTAATCGCTTTATACTTTTATATTTTTTGGTATCTGAAAAAGACACTATGCATGGAAATACATAAAATCATGCATGCATCGCGATGCATAAAATGCATTTTTCTGTTTATAAAAACAACATTGTTAGGATTACAACTAGAGTTACCACTATGGTGACAACTATGCTTTGAAGTGACACATACACCTCATATGGACTTTGCCTTTAAGGAAAAGTTGTCACCAAGATGGTAACACCGATGATAACTCTATCATTATTGTTATAAAAAATATAGGGGTCTTAAATGATTTATAATTAACTCCGGAGAACTCACCCGAATTTCTCCCCAAAAATATACTGGGAGCATATTAACTGAAGAGTTGCACTAATTCAATCTAACTTGCACAGTTGTTTGTGGGGTCACATCTTAAGATGTTGGCATAATCAGATTCAAAAAATGAAAGAGAGGGGTTCGCTCTAGCCTCTAGTAGCTGTTAGTAGTAGTTAAAAACAGGGGACAAAACCGTCATAATTTGAATTCTCAAACAACTTTGAAATATACTGACAGCTCTTCTCCGTCCCCAGTGTTAGGCTTCTCTCTCTCTTCTTGTTATCAAATCAAACTCAGCTCTCACTCACACACACAACGTGACCGTGACAGAGACTAGAGGGAGAGAAACCACTTTCTCTTCTCTATCATCTCTCTGCAAAGCAGATATATTCAAGTTCGACCGGAGGAATTGATCATCTCTAGCTTGTCGTTGTTGTATCAGATCAATGGCCGGTTATGTTGGAGTGTTTGTATCAGATCCATGGCTGCAGAGTCAGTTTACGCAGGTCGAGCTTCGGACCTTGAAATCTCATGTAAGTCTTCATCTCGAAGCTTCGAAATTTGAATCGTTGTTTGTGTTTGATCTATTAGTTCATTGAATTCGTATGTTATCGTGCCAGTTTTTAACAATGAGAAAAGAGAATGGACGGCTCACGCTCGGCGAGTTACCGTCAAAAATGTCTAAACTTAAACATGTCGGAGAAAATCTAACGGAGGAAGAACGAGCTGCTTTCCTTCTCGATTCTTATCAGAACCTGGCTGATGAAGTTGATTTCGAACTGTTTCTTCGGGTATGTATGAGTATACTTTGATTGTTTAGATAAATATGTAAATTAATACACTAATGCATGAACATGTTCGAGATAGATCATCATTGAGCTACAATTTCGATGATTTAGCTAATATTTATCTCATTAAATTCGAAACTGTTTGCCTGTTTGGTTTCCGAGAAATTTAGTGAACAACAAGAATTAGAAATACAGAATTGATACATGACTTTACAATTTTTTTAAAAATATACTCCTATCTTCACTAATCACAAAGTATTAAACAACTATTTCTCCGATCCTAGTGAACTTTTCAGTTTTTAAGTAACAAAGCAAACTCAAAGCATCCGAACTCAATAGCTTCATAATGTACTTTTCTAGAAAATGATTTAAATTGAAATAACAGCAGATCATTTGATACATAGAGAATTGCAATATGGCCACTTTGTTATGTGATGAGGATATTGTTTTTAAACCTGCAGGTGTATTTGAATCTCCAAGCACATGCCACCTCAAGAATGGGAAATGGTGCTAAAAACTCCTCTGCATTCCTTAAGTCTCCAACATCTACACTGCTCCACACAATAAGCGAATCTGAGAAAGCATCTTATGTTGGACATATCAACAACTACCTTGCAGAGGATGCCTTTCTAAAGAAGGACCTACCAATTGATCCTTCATCGAATGATTTATTCGAGATTGCTAAGGATGGGGTTCTTATCTGGTAATGATCAGTCATAACTCATAAGTGCCTGCATTTGTTATCTATAATAAGCACAATATTTGCTCTATGTTAGTTAAGCAGTGATACTGGTTTCACTAATAAAATGCTCTTTGACGCTTGTAGTAAGCTTATAAATGTGGCAGTCCCTGGGACAATTGATGAACGAGCAATAAATACCAAGAGAGTCCTCAATCCATGGGAAAGGAATGAAAATCATACCTTATGCCTTAACTCTGCCAAGGCCATCGGATGCACTGTGGTCAATATAGGGACTCAGGACTTTATTGAAGGAAGGGTATGTACACATCACGCATGTCCTTCCATCTACACTATCACTTTGATGTAGCATTTATCATTTTCTGTGGGGTCTGTGTCTTTGGAATTCAGCTTGATGCTATGAAACTTCCTCATATTGAAGCAAGTTGTTTGCTGTATGTTTTGTGTGGCATTGTCAAATTTAGTTCTTCCGTATCGTCTGTGTCTTGCAATGAAGTTCGATTACAAAGGGCCAAATATGTGGATAGACTTGCTTTGCAGAAAATAGATTGTTGAGGGTTTCTTTTTAACTGGTTGAGTTTTTTCAGTTCGTATTAGAGTAGTCTGTGCAGTTCTTAGTCTCTTGGATTTACTAGAAGGTTTTATAAGAGTTTTATATCGAAGATATGTAGCATTTTCATTCCTCACGCTCTCCAATCCGTTCCTTAAAACTTTGGGGTTTAATTTAAGATTGAGATAGTAGAATTGTAGCATCTTGTTTTGTTCTTTACTCATCAATTATAGTGTAAAGTGACAATGAAGCACAACTTAATGGTAAGACGTTTCACCTACACCTAACAGGTTGTGGGTTCGAATCATCAAGAGGGGTAAGTGATGAACTACTATTGATTCTCTTTAAAAAAATTTAGTGTAAATTGGATTTATTATCTAGTATGTAGCAGTATTTTCTGATTTGTGGTTTTATTTGAGATATTTTCCTCTCTGGTTTTGCGTTTGTCCCCAATCCTATGCTTGCACAGAATGGTTTTGATTTATTTCAATCATGGTTAGTTTCTTGGGTTTAACTCCTTAACTAGTCAGTTTCAATAGTTACATAACTCATTATAGAGCTTGGAACTGATCTGTTTGGTCAGATTAGTATAGGTCTTGAACTATATATTGTTAACTTGAAATAGAACTAGTTGCTTATGAATTAAGGCTTCATCCCCTCTTCTTACTGTCTTAACTGATTACCTTATTACATTGTGGGAGAACCCCGTTTCGAGATTGGTGTCTACTCTTTGAAGAATGCTGCTTTACTAAACTTGGAAGAAACTTTGAAAAAGAGAAGAAGGCTTAGTTCTACTCAGACATCGTAGGTTTAGTTAATAGGTTGATCCAAATTTGCTACTAGCATAAGTTTTTTTGTTGTTGCATGGACGACTATTTCAAAGTTCAATTATATGTGCGGCAATGGTTGTTATTTAGCTACATTTGCAATATTTAGACTATGTTTACCATTCTGTTTTGTTTTCAGAGGCATCTTGTGCTTGGAGTGATATCTCAAATCATAAAGGTAATATTTTGCAAGTTGTAAGCTCTGCCAAATTTAAAACTTATTGCATATCTCAAATTTACACTTGCACTATGCTATCTATACAAGCCTTGCTGAATGTTTGGCTAACTTTGACCATCTTAATGTACGTATTCAGATACAATTGTTGGCGGATCTCAATTTAAAGAAAACACCTCAGTTGGTGGAATTGTTTGACGATAGTAAGGTGGTGTGTCTAGCTGAAAACTATCTGCATAGTGATTACACTGAAATCTTATAATATGTCTAAACATTTGTTATTCTACGTTTGGAACTTTCAGGATATGGAGGAGCTGATGAATCTACCACCCGAGAAGATATTACTTAGGTGGATGAATTTTCATCTGAAAAAAACAGTATACAAGAAAATAGTAACAAACTTCTCTTCTGATGTCAAGGTATACAAGCAAGAAATAACATTAGAAGTATTTTTATTTCTAGTTAAAATTTCAGTTTCAAACAAGTCGACTTTTCTTCCCAAGGGTTTGAATTCCTATAGTGCCAAACTTTCATTGATGAATTACGTGTTTGTCAAAAGAAGATTTATTTGTGCCTCCCCATCTAAAGGCAATGCATTCTTGGAGTTTCTTGACAAACTCAAAACCATCATGCTATTGGACTTTTGAGAAAACTTGTATGACTTCAGTGACAGATGAAATGATCCAATTTCCAAACAAATTAAAGATAAGAAAACTTTTTCTGATGCATTTTAATGATCTAGCTTGACTTACAGTTTGACATTTGCTTATTCATAATGGGAGGACTCCCTGATCTTGAGAAACTAATTTCTGGGAAAGTTGTGAAACTGCATTTATCAAATGGGTTCCAATCATGTGTAGGGAGCTAGAATAGGTGGACAAATTCAGATTAAGCTTCACTTTCATGTTTGTTACTTCAGTTTCAACATCTACAAAGCAACATTAAACTCTGAATTTTGAAATATAAAGTAAATAAGGCTATCAAAGGGTTGGCAGTAGTTGCTTCTTGCTAAGGTTCCTGTGCACGTGTCCAACCGAAAAAAGGTAGAAAAAGAAGAGGATGCTTGTTGCAGTCTGCAGTCCAATCTATTGGCATTCTTATTCTTTTTTTTAGTTCTTTTTTTAAAAAACTTTTTATTTGCTTTTAAAAACTAATTGGCTGCTACTCTATAAATTTCTGAACTTCATATGATATGCACAGTTATGAAGACATCTTTATCTCACGTCTGTTTCTCTATTACAAGTGTATGCGAGCCCTGATACATATAATTGAGGAAATATTAGTATCTGAACTCAAAATATCCCCACTGCAGGATGGAGACGCTTATGCACACCTATTAAACGTTCTTGCCCCTGAGCACAGTAATCCATCTACATTGACTGCTAGAGATCCTTTAGTAAAAGCGAAATTAGTTCTTGAACATGCAGACAGAATGGGTTGCAAGAGGTACCTAACAGCAAAAGATATAGTGGAGGGTTCTCCCAACCTTAACCTTGCCTTTGTGGCCCATATTTTCCAACACAGGTCAGAATCAGCCTTCTTCTCTGCAAACAAATCCATCTGAAAAGCTGTCTGTGGATATCATAGTCATGGACATCTATAACATCATCTAGTATTGTAATTACATATTGAAACTGGTAATATGATGGTAATTGCTCCATCAGTTAAAACTTAAAAGTGTCATGCATTGTGATCCCTTGTCACTTTACAAAATGTGTTGGGTTATTCCACATCAATTGTGGAAGGGATGGGAGTTTGGTTATAAGTTTTGAGGGAAAGCCTCACATTTTAAACTAGCTTTTGGAATTGATGGGGCCAATTGCGTCCAGAATAATGTTGGTGCAGATATTCAGAAGATGAACAAAAAAACTCACCTCTGGGATGATTTACCCCGATAAAGAAAGTTAACCTTTGTAAAAGAAGAATATAAGATGTAGTGAATTTTAATATTTCATGCAAATTTAAGCTAGCTGATAGATCAAAAGGAACAGGCGTAGGAGTGTATCTTTCTTGGCATTTACCTTTAATGAGTCAAAACTCAAAACATTACAAAATTTCATCCAGTGCTCGAAATAGAGGGATCTCATTACTCTTAATTAGGACAACATAAATATGATTCATTTCATCTACTGTTATGCAGAATGCACATTCATAAAATTGGTATAAAATATTAATTATATTAAAATTTAAAGCTTCTCAAGTTCAGTAGTAGTGGAAAGGGTGGAAAAGTTTGGTCCAACCTCCTCAAAAAGACTCGCTTTTTTTATGTACTTGTTGGAACCTTACTACACCTTTCATAGTCTGGTAATTGAGAAAGACCAATTTATATTCCTAACATTTTTTTAAAAAACGATTATAAGATTTTTTTATGTTAAAATCTTGCAAATTCAAAGAGCTTCTTGCTGGACAATGCATTAGGCATTTTATTCTGATGCATTGCTTTTGAATATTGGTTTCATCAAATGCCATAGTAACTTATGGAAAGTCCACCTTATATCTACCTCACATAACTATCTAGTAGACATGCATAATATGCATCACTCTTTTAATATTCAAGTGTTACATTATGAGTCTTTACTTACACTTCCTTTGGCAATTTTATTTGTGCTTCTTGAGTCTGCTTGCAGTACCTTTACTTGTAGAGAGTATGTATGTAACTATGGTTCTCATGAAGAGACAAATAGAAGGCCATGTCAATTATGTGTAAAGAAGGCAGGGTCAGGACTTTAAGTAGATGTTGTTTTGTTTTTTTCTATTGGGGTTGGGGTGTTTTAACTTATAGAAAAAGAAGTTTGCAGCTCCATCAGTCTCATTGTTGAAATATATCCCTCACCTTGTTCTTACGATTATGCATTTAGATTGATGATCTAGTACTCGGATAGGAAAACTGAAAGCTGGATGTGTTAGCCACTAAATATTATTTCATTGTTTGTAGCTATAATGTCTCGTATTTCTGGTAAGTCACGTTTAATTTCTGTTTCTACACATACGCCACTTATTTGGTGCTAGTTATCGTATGAACTAACTACGAGCTTTTTACCTGTAGGAATGGGCTCTCATCCCAATCAAAAGAAACATCTTTCCTTGAAATCTCACCTGATGATGCTCAAATCTCAAGAGAAGAGAGTGCATTTCGTTTTTGGATCAATAGTCTAGGAAATTCAACGTATATCAACAACGTCTTTGAAGATGTCAGAAATGGGTGAGCAATGTGTCAAATGCGTGTTTTGGTTCAACTACTAAAATAGTTGTTTAGTATTTTTCATATTCCCGCTCTCTCTCTCTTTCTCTCTCTCTATCTCAGTAGTTTATAGAGAATCCTTGAGAATAAATGAAGAAATAAGAAACAACTTCTGCATTGTCATGACTCATCGCAGTTTTTGATTGAAGGCTTTCATGTTTGGTACCAATTTTACAGCCGAAATGAAAGGTTTCTAGATCTAAATATCCATTATTGATGGACTCTCTGACTATCGGTGCAGGTGGGTACTTCTAGAGACTCTTGATAAGATTTCGCCCGGAATTGTTAATTGGAAGATTGCATCTAAGCCTCCAATTAAGATGCCCTTCCGAAAGGTGGAAAACTGTAATCAAGTTGTCAAGATAGGGACACAATTGAAATTTTCTCTGGTCAATATTGCTGGAAATGATATCGTTCAGGGAAATAAGAAATTAATATTGGGTATGTTGCAGTCTCTATCATCTTTCTTGATAGAGCAGTAGTTGTTTTTATGATGAAGTAATTTGTAATATATTTCTGAGTCTGAACAAATTAACTCCTTTTCAGCATTTTTGTGGCAATTGATGCGATACAACATGCTACAGCTTCTTAAGTACTTGAAATTCCATTCCCATGGGAAAGAAATCTCTGATGCTGACATTTTAGATTGGGCTAATACCAAAGTGAGGAATTCAGGATGCCAGAGTTATATGAAAAGTTTTAAGGTATCATGTCTGAAACTTGAACTTTCTTTATCCATAAGCCCTTTTATTAAATCTAGAAGGCAATCATATCTTTAAACATATAGAGTGGTTTCTGAAACCTTAAGCATGGTTGATCCATAATCATACGGTTTATATTGCATAATGCATGTATTGCTTTCTTTCCTAGTCTGATGTTCACAGTTTGGATCAATGATGTAACCTTCATTGAAGTTCTTAAAAACGGAGTTCATGGCTGGAAATGTATCTTGTTTGATATAATGAATTAGAAAGCATGGTGTAACACAGTAAAATTATAGTAAGCTCAGGTGAGCTTCAATATTGCCATATCCAAAATTTAAGGCCTCTCTCATACCAGTTTTCTTGTACTCTCTGGACACTGTAATGCAGCTATCAATATAATTTCCGAGGATTGGATTAAATCACACAGTATAAGCATGGTTAATTCTATTATAGGGCTATAATCAGGCCAAGTTCAGTGAAGAGTATCCGTTGAGTTTTGCTATATGCAGTGAGACTGAAATTTGAGTTAGTTGGTGGTGTGGTAGTTTGACTAACCTCTAACTATTGTAGTTGATCCAACGTTAAGACTGATGCAAGACTTGAGGATTCTATGTTAAAATCATTAGCAGACATGCTATTTCGGATTCTATGTTAAAATCAGTAGCAAACATAATAGCTATCCAGGAGGCTAGAGTTGACACACAATCCGTAATATAAAAATGTTAGGATACTAATTAGACATGCTATTTCGGATTCTGTGTTAAAATCATTAGCATACATTATAGCTAAGCAGGAGGCTAGAGTTAGGTTAGGATACTTATTAGACTAGTGAGATATCATCTCACATGTTATGGAACCAAATTGTTCAAGCTGAATTCAACTTCAAAGTGGTCAATCCCTTTATGTACTTCGTTTATGTAGTGTATTGGTCAGTTTAAACTAGATATTCAGCAATTTTTGTTTTTTTTGGACAAGGCTTTCATTCACGATTCATCGTTTCTTAGGAAACTTGGCAGCGTCATGACCTTAATTAACTGATTTGCTACACCTAGATGTTCCGGACTTGCTTCAGATCTAGTTCAATAACATTTAATTGGTTCCTGCCTTCTAGTCTTCTACGTATCTTTTTTGTTATTCTTCTCTTTGATGTATCAATTACCATTCATATGATCCATTTCAATCTTTACCTTATTTAGTTTTGTTCAAACTATTCTAATTAAAAAAATTAATTACTTATAACAAGTTTAGAAAATCATCTTATTATAAAGAATATTTGCAAATTTTTTTAATTAAAATTGTGCATTGCACGGGTACTAATATGTTAATATGTCTATTACTAATTACTATAACAACAACGGTTGCTGTCACATTGCAGCTTTTTGGGAAATGAGAAAATCTTTTTTAGAAAACGGGTGCTGCCACATGGCATCTTTATGAAAAAGTTTTAATTCTTGTACTTCTGATATGTTGTTTTTCTAATCAAGCATATACATTTGGAGAATTGACAGTAAAAACATATTTGAGTGGTGCCATTCAAATATCATCAGCTTCGTGACAACCGCTTCCATGTTTTGTGATTGCCTAAATATGGCTCGTAAATTAATTAATTTCTCCTTTGCAGGATAAGAGCTTGTCAGATGGCATCTTTTTCCTTGAACTGCTTAGTGCTGTACAACCTCGAGCAGTGAATTGGCGTCTTGTTACCAAAGGCCAAAATGGTAAATTTTCCTTGCATTATGCAAATTATAAATTTTCAATTGTGTTAGCTGCTTATAATGGTTGCAGACATCTAACTTAATGACTTTCATAGGATGATACCTTCAGAGTATAGGTGCTTGAACTTTGACTTGAAATTGCTGCCTAGAATTACTATACATCAACCAAATAACTAAACATTGACTAGCATATGATTTGAGGAGCTACACCACCTACCCACCTTGAACCAATTGGTTTTCAAATGGAACCACTGATAGAGTAATATATCTGATCTTAGCCAACACCACGCGTATGAATCCAGATCTGCCCATTCCTCTCTCCACTGCTTCTTCTACTTGTACCCTCTGTCTCCAATTGAGAATGGAACCTCCAATAGAGTAATATCTGATCTTTGCCAAGCCCACACCGGTCATCCAGACCTACCCATTCCTCTCACTGAGGCTTCTTTGAACTTGTACCCTCTATCTCCTTTCTCCAATTGGTTTAGAATGGAAAGTAATGTTTGATCTTTGTCAACACCCGTGGCTCAATCCAGATCTGTCCATTCCTCTCTCTAATGCCTTCTCTACTTGTACCCTCTATCTCCAATTGAGAATGGAACCTCCGATAGAGTAATATATGATCTTTGCTAGTCCACACAAATCTGCCCATTCCTCTCTCTCATGCTTCTTCGACCTGTGCCCTCTATTTCCTATCTCCATTTGGTTTTAGGATGGAACCACTGATATGGTAAATTGGTAATATCTATTCCAGATCAAGCCTACGCCAGCACTCGGGTCCTAAAACAAGTGGCACAGTTTTGGTTGATGCACAGTTTTGGAAAAACAAAACACCTAGATAAGATTTCATACTTAAACCATCACCCAGGAAAACCAAACTACCAAGATCAATTTTCCACGTCTAAGTCTGAGGTGCACATTTATGGTGGTTTTCAAAAGTACGCATATTCTCAACAGAACTGTCATTTTTGCTTGAGTTCAGTTCAATCCTTTTCTTTGTTCAGTGTCTTTGGGACCATTATAAGATTAGTGTAGCCAGAAACTGATTTTCTATTCTCTAAATTTGGTTTGGTTAATGTAGAGGAGGAGAAAAAGATGAATGCAACTTACATCATCAGTATTGCGAGGAAGCTTGGATGTTCAATATTTTTGCTTCCCGAAGACATTATCGAGGTAAATTCCTATTTATTTCATGGTTTATAGTTATTAATTTTTTCGTTATTACTAATTTCTCTTCGACATTGGTAGGAATATCCTAATTGATGTTCACCGCACAGCTGTATAAACATTAAACACTAATATGATTGATGTAACATTTTATCAGGTAAACCAAAAGATGATTCTGACACTTACGGCGAGTATTATGTATTGGTTCTTGAATCAACCACTGGAAGAGAGACCTTGTGCATCTTCAGATAGTGATAGTGGTAGTCAACATGATACAAGCTCAAACTCGACTATAGATGATACTTCGTCAGAGTCATCAGCAGACTTGTGAGAGTGCAGAATAGATATGTATGGCGGTATTTAAAGTCCTTACTAATTCTTTTTGGTGTAATATTTTTTCTTGCCAAAGTTGCAAACGGACACTAGTGTATGAGTTGATAGGAATCTATTGTTTTGAATGCAATTGCTGAAGCAAATGCATGTGTATAGTTACAGGAATGTATCTTTGTTGATGAAATGACATTTTGGCCGCCCTACTCGTAAATTATTCGGTTAGACCACCGATGTCTGACTTCATCTATGTGACGACCCGACCAGGATTCCAACACGAAATCCAAAGGTCTTAGAGCTAACATAAGAAGAGGACAAACATGTGATAAACGATGGTGCAAGTCGAAAGGTCGAGCTAACAAGCTCTAAACACGAACGTAAAGTAGTATTAAAATACGTACCAAAAGGCTTAATACCAGATTGAAGATGGCCAATAGCTTGGAGGATTCTGTTTACATCATTTATAGTAAAGTGAAGATGGCCAAAGAGTTGTGGAATTCTTTGGAGAAGAAATACCTGATTGAAGATGCCGGGTCGAAGAAATTTATCGTCGGCAAATTTCTTGATTTCAAGATGGTTGACACCAAAACAGTGGCTAGCCAAGTGTCCGAGATCCAAATTATCTTGCATGACCTGGAAGCAGAAGGAATGGTACTTAGTGAATCATTCCAAGTGACTGTCGTGATTGAGAAGCTACCGCCAATGTGGAAAGACTTCAAGAATTACCTCAAGCATAAGCGAAAGGAGATGAAATTTGAATATTTGATCGTTCGGCTTGAAATCGAAGAAGGTAATCGGAAATCCGAGGCAAAATCTCACAAAGCCGGGATGGAGGCTAAAGTCCATCTTGCCGAATCAAGTACCGGCAACAAAAGGAAGCGCCCTAAAAAAGCCAAGCCGGGAACTGCTAAGAAGTTCAAGGGGAGTTGTTTCAACTGCGACAAGGCAAACCACATGAGTAAAGATTGTCGTCTTCCAAAGAAGGACAATCAAAGGGGAAACCGACACCAAGCCAATGTGACGGAGGACGTTGACATGCTCGATCTCTCCGCGGTCGTGTTGGAAGCCAACATAACAAAGTTGGAAGATAACCCGAGAGAATGGTGGATAGACACCGGAGCTACCAGTCACATTTGTGCCGAGAAAAAGGTTTTCTCATTCTACACTCCTATAAGTGGAAGGAAATTGTTTATGGGAAACTCCTCGACTTCCAACATCGTAGGACTAGGGAAGGTTGTGTTGAAGATGACTTCAGACAAGGAAGTCATGCTCGTGGATGTGCTGCATGTCCCAGACATCCGTAAGAACTTGGTTCTCGGCCCCCTTATGAGTAGGGGTGGCAATTGGGTGTTAATAGATAGGTTTGAGTTAGGCCTTTATCTATTGGCCTAATTGATAATGGTCTAACTCAAAGTTATCCATTAACACCTAATTGCCTCCCCTACTTATGAGTAAGGTCGGATTTAGACTAATGTTTGAGTCTCACAAATTTGTATTGACCAAAAATGGTCTGTTTATTGGAAAGGGGTACCTTGATAAATGACTCTTCAAAATGAATGTAATGAATGTTTACCGCCCAGAGGCGAAGAATAAAGATATTTCTTCTGTTTACTTATTGGATAGTTCTAAATTATGGAATAATAGATTAGGACACATAAATTTCAACTCGATTAAAGGGTTGGTGAATAAAAAATTAATACCTATATCTAAAATAGATTCACACGACAAATGTGAAATTTGCATTGAAGCGAAAATGACTAAGTCGTCGTTTCCTTCAGTAATAAGAAACACGAAACCACTCGAGTTCATTCACTCCGATATTTGTGATTTAAAATTTGTGCAGACTCGAGGTGGGAAAAAGTATTTTATTACGTTCATTGACGACTACACAAGGTATTGTTATGTATACCTTTTGAAAAGTAAAGATGAAGCTTTAGAAGCTTTTAAAACTTATAAGAAAAAAGTTAAGAATCAACTTAATTTAACAATTAAGAAGATTCGAAGTGATAGAGGTGGAGAATTTGTTGCTCCGTTTGAATACTTATGTTGGGAATCTGACATAATTCATCAAACGATGACTCCATACTCACCTCAATCAAATGGAATTGCTGAACACAAGAATCGTACTTTTAAAGAGATGATGAATGTTATGTTGATAAGTTCAAGTTCACCCCAAAACTTGTGGGGGGAAGCCATTCTTTCAGCAACTTATATTTTCAATAAGTTACCACATAAAGGTAAAGATAAGACTCCATATGAGTTATGGAATGGGCGACATCCATCTTATAAATACCTTAAAGTGTGGGGTGTTTGGCTAAGGTTGAAGTACTTAAACCCAAACAAGTTAAAATCAGTCCTAAGACGATTGACTGCATTTTCATAGGATATACTAGCAATAATAGTGCTTATCGATTTATAGTGCACAAATCGTAAATTCCTGACATAAATGATGGAATGACCAAAGAATCAATGAATGTTGTATTCTTTGAGAATATCTTTCCTTGCGGTGAAAGGAAAAAAACAAGTTCTGATAAGAGAACTTATGAAGCTGTCCACGATTCTCCTCAAGAAGAAGAAGAACCGAGGCACAGTAAAAGGACAAAGGTACATACATCTTTTGGTCCTGATTTTTAACTAATTTCATGTTAGAAGACAAACCGAGAACTGTTAAAGAAACTTAATTTATCTAGTCCGAATTCTCCATTCTGGAAAGAAGCTATTAATAGTGAAATATAGTCCATCATGCACAATAATACTTGGGAGTTGGTTGATCTCCCTCCAGGATGCAAATGGATCCTTAAAAGGAAGTATAAGGCGGTTGAATCTATTGAAAAATACAAAGCTCGTTTGGTTGTAAAGGGTTTTAAACAGAAAAAAAGTTATGACTTCTTCGACACGTATTCTCCTGTCACGGAAATTACATCCATTCGTGTTCTCATTGCTATTGTAGCTTTGCATAACCTTGAGATATATCAAATGGACGTAAAAACAGTCTTCTTAAATGGAGAGCTAGACAAGGAGATTTACATGGAACAACCAGAGGGGTTTGTTTCTCCAGGAAGAAAGCAAAAGGTGTGTAAACTTGTAAAGTAATTATATGGACTAAAACAAGCACCTAAACAGTGGCATGGAAATTTTGACCGAACAATGTTGTCAAACAACTTCGAAATTAATGAATGAGACAAGTGTGTCTACGTTAAAAGCACATCCAATGCTTACGTCATAGTTTGTTTTTATGTAGATGACATGTTGATTATGGGAAGTACTCATGATATAATCATGAATACTAAAAACATGTTAAAAGAAACATTTTGACATGAAAGACATGAGACTAGCTGATGTTATTAGGGATGAAGATCTCTAAAACATCGTTATTAGGGATGAAGATCTCTAAAACATCGGATGGAATAGTCATGTCATAGTCATATTACGTTGAGAATGTTATTCAGTAATTCAATACGTTTGATAGCCCTCCGGCTAAGACACATGTAGACTTAAGTCTATACTTAGCCAAAAATAGGGGAGAACCAATTTCTCAACAGGAATATGCAAGGGTAATTGGAAATTTGATTTACTGAACCAATTGTACACGTCCAGACATTGCAAATTCAGACAGTAAACTAAGTAGGATCACAAGTAATCATAATCAAGATCATTGGAAAGTCATGATTATGGTTCTCAAATATTTAAAGTATACATTAAATTATGAGATACTTTATAATAGATATCCAACGGTGTTAGAAGGATATTGTGATGCAAATTGGATATCTGACACAAAAGACTCCAAGTCCACAAGTGGCTACGTGTTCATGATAGGTGGAGGGCGGTGTCATGGAAATCATCTAAGCAAACGTGTATAGCTCAATCCACCATAGAATTAGAATTCATTGCTTTAGACAAAGCTGGTGAAGAAGTTGAGTGGCTTAGAAATTTCTTAAAAGATATTCCTTGTTGGAATAAACATATGCCTGCAGTGGTGATTCACTGTGATAGTCAATCAGCAATAGGCAGGGCATAAAATATCATGTATAATGGTAAGTCTAGACATATTCGTCGTAGACACAATACCATTAGGCAATTGATCTTAAATGGGGTTATTTCTATTAGATGTATAAAGTCAAAAGAAAACCTAGCTGATCCTTTCATGAAAGGAATCAATCGAGATCAAATGTACACATTGTTGAAGGGAATGGGTTTAAAATCCACAACAAAAGAACAATCATAGCGGAAACTCAACCTTGAGAATTGGAGATCCCAAAACCTTGGTTCAATGAGACAACTAAGTTATGAAAGTTCAGTTGAAACACTTAGAAACCGTTTCAACTCGTTCCTAGAACATCCAAGTGAAGAAACCTGCAACAGTGGTGCGGTTATGTTAAACCTTTAATGATTCTTATACCTAAAAGGTAGAGTATGGCAGGATACTCTTTATAGGAGATCACATATATAAATGAGAAGTAAAATGACCATTTCTAGTAGAACACTTATGAAACTAAGATATGGTCCAGGGTCGAAATGGACACAACATGCGAACGAAAAGTGTTAGAGTCGTTATATTGTAATTGTTATTGTCTCGATTTATACTAGACAGTCGATTAATTCAAAACGTCAAGTTACTAAGTGACTAGTAAATCCGATAGTATTTTAGGAAGGAAGGTTTAAAGCCAAAAACTACCTATCCCGATATAACAACGATTTGCCAAAACTTTCAAGTGAGTCTGCATACATGCACGCATTAATAGGCTCACCTTGGGAAGGAGCATCAAGCGTTCCACGCGGAGCTGAGGAACCTTTCATTTTGTCAAGCTCACGAACCTTGGTAGGTTCAGTTAGCTCGACGGTTAAGGCAGCCTTGGCAGTTACACCCGAAAGGGTGTTGGTGGGCGCGACGAATTGGCACGTCCAGGTGTGATGAACATGGACTCAACCGAATAGGCATGTGGCTATTCGGTGGGTTTGGTAATTACTATGCAACAACTGAATTTAGAGTTGCAACTATTGACCAAGAGACACCCTGACTCTTCATTAACTATATATAAAAATCAGTATCATATTGTTGCATAAATTCGTTCGAGACTTGGAAGTTCTAAACACCAATCTTGTTCGTTGAGAATGCGAGTATCGAAGTGGTGCCTACTCAGAATGAAAAGTCGTTGCATCTTAGAGACGATTGTCGAAGAACCGTAAGCACAGTACGGGGCAATTTTGTCTTGTGGAGATCGTATCCAACACGAGCCTCGATTTCAAGTTACTATTTTAATTAACTATTATAATTGATTTTCTCTTCATCTCCTTCTTCTAGTTAAAATACTGTCCTTTGCTGTTATGGGAAAATCCTACAAAAAATACACAACACTTTTTACTTCAATAATTATGAAATTAAGAAAAACAAAGGAACGACAAAACTGCATATAGAGATGCACCCAGTAAACATGTTTTGGACTTGCTTGCTCCTCTGTCTCTATGTATACGTGTGCCTTATCCCGTATGATCCTAATCTCAAATTAAATATTGCTAATCTTTCCTCACATGCATGATGCATCTCCACTTCACTTGTTTTTCACTCTTTGCTGTCTATTGAATATATATATATATATATATATATATATATATATATATATATATATATATATATATATATACATCACCTATATATATGATTTTGTAACTATTGAATAAAAAATAAGAAGGATAAATAGAAAAAAAATAATGAAAGTAAAGAAAAAAAAGAAAAAACCAACCACATACGTAAAGATGGTCTTATTTGATCAAATTTCTTCTTTAGGAGTTGTTGGAAATGAACGGGATCTTACCATAAATCACGTGAAGTCCATATCAATTTTTTGAGCAACTATCATTTCATGCTTAACTCCCATCACACAATTATTCTTCATAGGTACTTAATAAATCACCTATAAAATACTTAATACATCACTTTTTGAAATAAGTTTACCAATTTCCCCTTTGTTCAATTTTAAAATTAAATTGAAAATTATAATTAAATGGAAAAAAAAAAAGAAGATTGGTGGTGGAGGTGGGCGGGAGATGGTTTTTAATTAAATGAAAAAAAACTATTTTTTTTTGGGTGGAGATGGTGGCTGAGGCTGGGTGGGAGGTGGCAGAGGTTGGCGGGAGGTCGTGGAGACTGGGCGGGGTGGGGGAGGGGCTGGCAATTGGGCTATGGTGTGGGCTGGGTGAGGAAGGGACTGGGTCAAGAGCAGGCGGGTGGGTTGGGGCTGGGGCTGGACTTGTCCTAGGCCGAGTGAGAGAGCTGGGGGAGGGACTGGACTTGGCCTAGGTGGTGTGGGAGGGCTGGGGGTTGGGGCAGGCGGTGGGCGGTCGGTGTTGGTCCGGTGTTCAATTTTTTATTTTTTTTATTTTATCAAGGGTAATATAATATTTTTACAACAAAAAGTGTTGTATTAAGTATTTTATAGGTGCTGTATTAAGTATTGCCCATTCTTCTTAGTTTACTTTTTTATCCGTTCGAAAATAATTGTCTTAATTTAATTTTTTTTTGTTAGAACAACACTTTTACCTTTTTTTTGTATCATATTTTAATTATAAGACACATACAAATGTGCTTTAATGGAAACTACACGTGAAACCAATATTGATAATCAAGTCAATTATTTTTTCTTAATCCGTGTATCGAGTTAAAGATGACAATAATTTTAGGACGGATGAAGTAATACCATCCATCTTAATGGAAATTCGTAAAATACCAATTGTCCCCCACTTTTTATAAATTGCCTTGATCTTATTGTCTTTATAGATTATTTTAAAACATTTATACGAAGAAGAAGAAGAAGAAGAAGAAGAAGAAGAAGAAGAAGAAGAAGAAGAAGAAGAAGAAGAAGCTTCCTGATCATGCCACAAAGTAGGGTGACTATGCTAGCAGTCCACGTAATGGACTAGAGCTGAGGTGTAGATGATGAATAAGATATCTGGGCTTGGTGTTCTTCTGGGGCAAAACACATAAATAGGCCACCCAACTTTCCCACTTTTTGCAATTCGGCCACCGAAAGTTTGAAATATATATTTGGACCATCCAACTTTAGTTCAGTTGCAAGCGAGCCCATTTTTTGGATAGACGTTAGATTTAACCGTTAAGTTATGTCAAATATCTATTTTTCCATTCTAAATATAATTTTTTGCCTATTAGAAATCTAAAGGGGTCTAACTGAAAACACAAACAAAAAGAAAGAACAATTATAATTAAAAGGGGTCAAGCTGTAAATAATAGAACTTTGGGGTTATTTGGGTCAACATGTCTAGGTCAACAATGTTTATTGTTGATCTTCATCTTCTCCGGGAAGAAAACCCAGCAACCCAGATCCACAACGATTTCTTTTCCTCCCTTTCTCCCTCTCACATACACATACACATACACATCGGAGACAACAGAGATGTCAGCGATGATGTTGGGGCTTTATGGATATCGACGACATCGAAGTGGAAGCAGCCTAGGACTCACCAATTTCCAGATCTGGGACATTCCATTTGAAAACTTCTTTACTCTTCTCTCTATCTTCCCCTCTCTCTCTCTCACACACACACAAACATACACACCAGAGACAGCAGGAGATGGCTATAGATGAAAGGGTTTGGCTGGATTTGGGAGAGGGTTGGGGTTGGTTCGACTTGGAACCACTTGGTCGGAGACAGAGAAATGAGAGATGTGGGAGCTAGTCAAACTGGTAGGGGAAGAGGCTCGATCGGATCTGTGACATTTCCTAGTCGTAGAGATCGATGGTGTTTGATACGTCTTTGATTTCAGCAAATTCGTGGTTGGGGAAGTTGATGCTTGGTAGGATCAATGGCCAAGCTTCAGAAATCAACAATCCAATCACTCTCTCCTCCAACCAATTTTAGATAAAGCTCTCGTACTCGTGGCGTCGATGACAGCCAGCTCTGCCTGCAAGAAGTCACTCGATAGTTTCGTCGTCGAACTTGTGACCCAGTTCGCGGGTCTCCTAAAAGCAGACTATATATATGTATTGCGATCCATCATCTTTTATATCTCATCCATTCTTTTCACTAGGGTCTTCTGTTTGGCTGGTGGGTCCGTAGTGGTGGCGACGAGAGTCAATTGGGAGTTGGAATTGGTAGTGGTTATAGAATCGGTGTGACTGGAGATTACTAGAACAGGGTAGCTAGAGCTTGAACAAGAAGTTTCTTCACGTCTTTCAAGTAATTGTAAGGGGAAATTAGGGCGGCGCATAAATATCGGTTGACCCTTCATTTCTGTTTCTCCAAGAGTCAACAAAAAATCCAATTACGAAACTGATACTTACTGTAACCCAGATCTGTAGCTTTAATTGGAGAAGATGAAGATGAACAAACCCAGATCTATAAAACCCCCCCAAATTCTATTATTTACAGTTGAAACCCTTTTTAAATATAATTGTTCCTTCATTGATATTTATAGGGGTAAAATAGATATTTGACATGACTTAAGGCTTAATATAACGTCCATCCAAACAATGGGCTCGCTTGCAACTAGATTAAAGTTGAATGGCCCAAATAGATATTTCAAACTTTTGGTGGTCGAATTACAAAAAGTGGGAAAGTTGGGTGGCCCATTTGTGTGTTATACCTTCTTCTGGAAATATGTTGGATATATGTGCTGTGGGGATCTACCTGGTTCTTGAGTCTTTGTTGTGACTGGGACCTAAAAGAGAAAGCACCGTTAGGGAGCTGGGAGGTTGTCCTAGCTAAAACCCTCCGGTGTGAGAGTCAATAATGGGGTAATAATAACTGGTGCTAGGCGTTCCCTAGAACTGCTGGAGGTAGCTTGTATTGAGATTTGTGCGTTGTGTGCTTGAGAGTGTGAGTGAGAGTGTAACCTATTGAAGATGATGAACATTCTTATTTATAGTCCAAAGCTTGCATCCCAAGCCAAGGTTGTTTGCTAGACATGAAGACCAGCATGTATTTGGTTGGCCAGCTGGCGGTTTCCTATTGGTTCGTACCTTTATCTATTGTACTTTGCGTATCAGAGGGTGGGTTAGTGGAAAGGAATGCGGCTGGCGCAGAGCACGTTAATGTCTTTCCAATTGTAAGGCAACACCTGACATGTATAGTACAGTGACGACGTTCGGGTGTTTGGCCACGGCGAGCTTATATGCCAACCATGGGAGTTTCTTGGCTAGATGGTCGATCATGCCGCTCTTCATATCATCCTGGGCATATCAGGGATCCTCGGTCGAGTAGCATGTGGTCGCCTATTTGGTCAGCAGCGGTCATCTTCGATGCCGCGTGTGTGGTCGGGAGATGGGTCCCCTAGGTCGCGCTGGCAGCCATGTGCCCTTCCACGTGGGAGGTTCCAGGTCGGGTCCCTTCAGTAGCCCCCGACTTTTTAAGTGCAAGGATTTATCCTTAGGTTGGAAAGTGTAGCTCGGTTTGTCTTCGTCTGGTTGTCGAGCATTATTGTCTCCTCGGATATTCGACCATATCGATCACTTGTTCACAATCGTTTTATTTGGCTTCGGTGATCAAGCATGGGTGTTTCTTGAATGTTTAGTCTTTATTTGATCGAGCTGGTCAATGAAGGGTGATTTTCGTGGAGCCCCCGAGTTTGTGGTCGATTACATGGGGATTTGATGCACCGTTTGCCATTAATAGCGTGGTCATTGAACCGTCATTAGTTGTCAAATCCCTTGGTTTTCGTGATTACTGCGCCGTCTCTTAGGTATCAAAACTACGTCGCCCTAGTAGGTCTTTGACACACGTCGAACGCCCAATGGTCGAACTGGGTCAGCGTGTTTTTTAGCCGGGTCGACCCGACATTCTCGGGTCGTATAAAAGGTAAAAAATATGGCTTCTCCCATATGTTTTCTGCAAATTCCCAACCTTCCCTCCTAAAGACGATTCAGAGCTGACTTTTTCTTTCGCCGTCGAGTTCGTCGTTTGGGTCTTTTCAGCCGTGATTTTTCTTTCTAAAGTGGTGCGCTAGGTTCACCTTCTTATGCTCTTTTCATTTTACCCGTTTGTTTGAGTTTTCTAGGTAGGTTTTGGTGAGTTCTGGGTTCGTCTCTTTTTTCGATAATTTTATCGCCGGTTTCTGTAAATTTCGTACTAACTCCGGTGACATTCGTCTTTCAAGTCTTCGACTTTCTCCGTTTCTCCCTTCTTCATCTTTTCGGATCTCGTCGATCGTAGGTATTACTCTTCTTCCTGTTTTTTTACACCTAGTTGATTTTTGGGGCGGGGTTATGAGTTCGGGATCTAGATCGTCGTTTCGTCGAACATAGCTTATAAGTCTCCCTCCTTGACTTCTTCATCTTCCTTGGTAGAGGTCATCTCTCCTTCTGTGTTCCCTTCAGTCATGAGGACCAAACGTGTAGATCCTGGTCCGGTTTATGCTCAGTCACTGATCGATGTATTTTATACGTTGATTTCGAGTACTTTTATGACTTAATTAAGCGATTCCACGAGACTTTTGGCTACTGATATGTGTTTTTCAGTTGTTTTATGAGTTTCAGGGTTTTAGGTGAAATTATATGAATTATAAGGCTTTTTGGTGAATATTCCAATAAGGGCCCAAAGTGTAAATTGAAGAAGAATCGGCAAAGGGGCATTCTGATGACCTTGCGGCTGCAAGGTATTCTTACCTTGCCTTCGCAAGGTAGGCAGTAAGTCCAAGCAGTCAGCCTCGGATATTGAAGACCCTTGCGGATGCAAGGGGTAATGACCTTGCGGCCGCAAGGTAGGCAGAACCGACTTTCGGAGGTTTTCAAGCCAGACTGAAACTCTTAAATCCCCTACAACTCCTTGGTATAAATAAAGGACGGTAGCCAGAGCTCAAGGACGTCCAGAAAGTAGTTTTATATAGTTCTAGCATAGGATTTAGAGTGTATAACATAAGTTAGTTATTGTAATTATAGTTTTGAAGATCAATCCATGTATTCAATCATCTCGAAGGATGAACTAAACATCCATTAATCTAGGAGTTGGGAGGTAACTTGTATCGAATCTATGCTTTAATCTATTTTTATTCATTCAATTCTTGTTGATTGTGGTGATTATCAATCCCTCTATTATTTCATTTTGAACAAATGAATGTAATCATGAATAATAAAGGCCTAGAGGTGCGGATAACTGCATGATCAATGTGCATATGTCGTACACTGGCTCACCATCATGATAAATTGACCCTATCGATGCACGAGAGTGATAAGTTAGGGCCAGGTTCCATATATGACCTAAGTGACAGTTAGGATCATATGTTCTTGTGCCTAGGATATAGAATGGATGAATTATTTGGAGATGGAGACTGAACGGTAATTCGACATGCTATATCTATATTTTGTGAACGAACCCAAGAAATTGAATGATACTTTATCAAAATAAGCCATAGAGGAGATATAAGTGAAACCGTAATCCTAGATTTTCCTCCACCATAAGATCTTCATAACTGGTGATTGCTGCTAAATTAGTTAACCCTAGAATAATAATTAGTTTAGATTAAAATCACTATAAAAACCCCCTTAGTTTAATAATTAGCTACCGATAATCGTGCTATTTGTGATCTTCTTGTCTCTGTGGTTCAACCCTTGCTTCCCAAAAATATTCTACAATAGTCTTGTCCACTTGCAAGGAAAATAATTAAAATAAGACATCGATCAAGTTTTTGGCACCGTTTCCGGGGACAAGCTAGTTTGCATAGTTAGTTTGTTGGTAGCGTAATTTTTATTTCAGTTTTTATAAAATAAAAATACAAAAAGATTTTATTTATTTTTAGTTAGTTGTTTTAATTGCTTTATTTATTTTATGCACGGTCGTAGATCTTTGAATCCTAAACTGGTAGAACTAAATCAAAATATAAATAATATTGGAAAGCATCAGGAAGATCTTGATAATCTAGCAACGCAGCCTGATAATCAAGAACAATTGAATCAAGAGGATCCTCTGGTTGATCCTCCAATGGACAATAATAATCCGGTTCATCCGGTCAATGCGAATCAAAGAGAAGAAGAACCTGCTAGAAGAAATATGGAAGTAGTAGTAAATCAAAGAACTATTAATGATTATAGTAGACCTACGTTGAATGTAGCAACATCATGTCTAGTCTTACCAGACGCAGTAAGGAATTTCGAACTAAAAGATCATTATTTTAATATGATGCCTTCTTTCCATGGAATGCCTGCTGAAGATCCAATAAGTTTCCTTAAAGAATATGAGTATATGATAAGTACTTATCCGCTAGGATGTTTGACTGAAAACCAAGTAAAAATGAAATACTTTCCAAGTGTATTAAAAGAATTGGCAAAAAGATGGTTTATGAATCTAGCACCTAGTAGTGTTTATACTTGGGCTCAACTATATGATTTGTTTATGAGTAAATATTATAAACATGCATCTCTTACAGAATACAGAAAACAAATCATGTCGTTTCAAAACGAACCAGGTGAAACATTCCATGAGACATGGGATAGATTTAAAAACTTACTTATTATGTGTCCTCATCATAATCTGTCTCAAGATGTGTTAGTACTTCAATTCTATCATGCTCTTTCGCCTGCTTTACAAACTATGGTTGATAGTGCGGCCGGTGGTTCTATTAATAGAATGACACCAGATGCACTAGAAGAATTATTTGAGATATGTTGAGTGCAAATTCTCAACAGAAAAGTGCAAGAGGTAAAAGTAGAAATTTATTCCAAGTTCAAGAAAAACCTGATATACAAGCTCAATACGAAAATTGGCCAATTCAAGAAGCATGTGCCATGTGTGGATTATATTCTCATACTATTAATTTTTGTCCATCTAGTGCTATGTATTCTGAACAGGTGAATGCCATTAACATGTACCCTCAAAAGACAAAGGAATGATCCCTACTCAAACACATATAATCCTGGTTGGAGGAATCATCCTAATTTTTATGGGGAGGGAATAAACCATTACAACCTCAACCACTACAACCTCAACAATTCCCAAATCAAGGTCAATTGCGAATTGAAGAAGTTTCAAAATCGGATGGAGCACACAAAGGACAAGTTGCCCTTAACAAATACTTGCTAGAAGAGCTAGAAAAAAAGTATTATTCAATTTCTTGGGTTCGTTCATGAAAGATAGATATAGCCTGTCAAATTACCGTTCAGTCTCCATCTCCAAATAATTTGTCCATTCTATATCCTAGACACAAGAACATATGGATCCTAACTGTCACTTAGGTCATATATGGAACCTGGCCTTAACTTATCACTCTCGTGCATCGATAGGTTCAATTTATCATGATGGTGAGCCAGTGTACGACATATGCATATTGGTCATGCAGTTATTCGCACCTCTAGGCCTTTATTACTCACGATTACATTCATTTGTTCAAAGCGAGATAATAAAGGGGTTGATAAACACCGTGATCAACAAGGATTGAATGAATAAAAAAATAGATTAAAGCATAGATTCGATACAAGTTACCTTCCAACTCCTAGATTAATGGATGTTTAGTTCATCTTTGAAGATGAACTGCACACGGAGATGAATGAATACATGGATCGATCTTCAAAACTGTAATTACAACAACTAAACTACGTAATACAAGCTAAATCTTATGCTAGAACTGTTTAAAACTATTTCTTGGACGTCCTTTGGCCTTGGCTACTGTCCTTTATTTATACCATGGAGTTGTAGGGGATTAGGAGTTTCAATCCAGCTCGAAAACCCCGATAAGTCGGTTCTGGGCACCTTGCGGTCGCAAGGTCATTACCCCTTGCGTCTGCAAGGGTCTTGATTTCGGGAGCCTCTTACTGCCTACCTTGCGAAGGCAAGGTCAAAATACCTTGCGGCCGCAAGGTCCTCAGAATATTCCTTTGCCGTTTTTCTTCAATTTTACACTTTGGCCCCTTCCTCGAAATCTTCACTAAAAGCCTCATAATTCATATAAATCCACCTAAAACCCTAAAACTCATAAAACAACTCAAAAACACATATCAGTAGCCAAAAGCCTCGTGGAATTGCTCAATTTAAGTCATAAAAGTACCTAATATCGACGTATAAAATACATCGATCAAATACCCCAAAACTTAAACTTTGCTCGTCTACGAGTAAACAATACTTATAAATACAAAAGTAAACAAACAAAAATAACGAAAATCTTTTTTTTTTTAGGGTGACACTATTTACACTCCTCTAGAAACCCACAAACTCAAGGAGACTCTTACGAGCGACTCGACTATGCAGATAGATACAAACAAAACTGATAAATACTAAAGCAGGTAAAAACTATACTAAAAACAGTAAAACAAAAATCTTTTTGGATTCAACCTCAAGTCATATAGCATGGCATAACAAAGTAGTCTCAGTCAGATGCTCACCACATATGTGCAAACTAATCACATAAAACAAACTGACTTATACTCAAACTGCTACTAGTCTTAAGTTCTCCGTGTGTGTGTGATCACCAGTCATAGAGAATATCTTAACTAAAATAGTTTTATTAAGCTAAGCACTACATTCATTTAAAAATTCAGAGTTTAAATTAAAACCAATGCAACACAAAGTATGAGATCTACCACCCAAACCCGGTCTATTACAGAAAGAGAGATCACCTAGGATTTTAAAAACTTATACATCCATCCCATGCACTTCTATATATGACATACAATGCTCTCGTATCCCAATTACTTGCAATAACTAAGATTATGCTAACACAGTGAGCTTGTGGATAATATGAATATGAAGTATAGATAAATTACATGCCTTACCATCAAATCAACAAACACAAGCATTGGCAAGAAGATCAATAGGTCTTTAATAGATTGTAATGTAAGGCCATGGTGTAGGGGGATATGATGGAAAGGGAATAGAATACAAAGTGAGAGAGCATGACTATCCTTTACCCCTAATACTTCCAAGCAAAAGGAAGTTTTTCCCAATTAGGCTTAGACCTGCAAAGACCACAAGTGGGGGGTTCATTCTTTCTTTTTCTTTTTTCTTTTCTTCCCCCCCCCCAAACTTGTTTTGTACAATATATCAAGCTAAAAATATCTCATCATCTTTTTCACCAGAATTTTTCTAATATATTTTTCTCTTGAAAGCTATGCTTTCATTTGAATCTTCTTGCACTCTTCTTCTTCCGTTTCATTTTTCGTCGATCTACAATTTTTTTTTTCGATCAACAGGAAGAAAGAAGTCTTCGGAAAACTTTCTAGACTGAAAATTGGTCCCATAAAATTAATTCCCCACCCACATCCTACTCTCTCAAAGGGTAGGCTAAAAGTGTTTAGGCTTTTAGGGTTAAGTTAATGTGGGTAATAGAAACGAAGTCGAATGGGGGTCGATGTGTGCTTAGCACACGCCATTCTTTTTAATTAGGCTCAAAAGGGGACACTAGGGATATTTTTAGTAAATGTCGGGAAATATTTAGGCTCAAACAATCCAAAGATGGCCTATATCATATCTTAATGCCAAATACTCATACAGTTGATAAAAACAGTAAAACACATAAAATATCATGTCAATTTATGGAAGTTGTGGAATCGAAGGTTTAGCATCACTGGATTTCACATAAGCATTCGCTAAAACAGATGGTAGGGACAATCAAGACTAACATGCAAACACGGTTCGAAAGTGTGCTTGAGATATATTAGTAGGAAAAATCCAAGGGATCTAACTTATCATGCAATTGACCCTAAGTTACAATTCAATGCAACAATTATGTTAGGACGGCTATTCATCATATTCTTGTGCATATTTTGTTGTTAAAATGAAATGGGTGATATAAACTTTATAAAAATATTCTAATCAATCCATAATTACGACTGGTGTAGGTGCACAAAGATTTGGAGAAAATCAAGACTTTTGCAAAATCAAGTAAATTCCAGAATGATCTATGGAAAAGTTATGTGGTTCATTGCATTAACTCCTCATCGACTAGTATGACCACACTAAGACTTGAGGATGAAAATTTTGAATTAAAATATTTTTTAATTTTTTTATAAAAAAGTTGGAGATGATGATGACACAATTGATGATGGGTCCCCATAGCGGGTACCCTCAAGAACCAAATATTATAGTATTCTGGTCACGACAACATCTCCGAAAATAAGAAAAATTAAAAATCAAGAAAGTTGGGTGAGGAGAAGACACGATAGAGGGAAAAGAAATTTTTCCCCACCCTAAAAACGCAGCCCAACTCCACTCCTCATTAGGCTAGGACCTGCAAGGACTCTGGGCTTAGAATCCCCCCCCCCCAAAACTTAATTTCTATTTTGTCCTCAAAATTGAGGAACAACATATGAGAGGATTGATGGAGGAGAAATATCAAAAGGACATAGCAGGCCTACCTAACGAAAGAGGAAGAAACTTGAGCTTCGACTCACGGTGAGTCGGGAGGAAATAACGAAGGAGGATGAAACTCAGGGATCGTGCCAGGTGGCATCCCATAAAGCGTGGAGACATTTTGCCCCACAGTTAACTTGACCAAAGAAGTTAGTGCAGTCGGCCGCATTTGTGCCAACTGCTGACTAACCATCTCATTTTGAAGCATAAGCTCCTCCTGCCTGTTGGAGATCGCCTCCAACGGATCTTCCTCCTCAGGCACCTCCTCACGAGGGCCTCTCTCTCGCGGCTGGCAAGCGTGCTCAAACAGCAAAGCCCTAGTAATGTCGGGCACCTTCCGAATTCTCTCCGCATCTGGAGCCCACACGACTCCAGCCCCACCACACAGTCCGGTAATCAAACTCGGGAACGCGAATCCCGCGTTTGTAGTACCTATAACAAGGGTTTGTGTTTGGCCGTTGATCAGGCGGCCAACATCAACAGACCCACCCGTAAGGATGGTGTAGATCAAAACAGCCTTACTCCAAGTCACCGTGTGTTGGTGACTGGAAGGCATGAGTCGTGCACAAATAAATTTGAACACGACTTTGGCTGTGTTCGTGAGATAGGTCTCCTCCATGGTGCGGGCACGGAATGGTGGGTTTTGGTTGTAGGTCCAAACCACACCAGGTGTTGCGATAGTCACATTTACCACCTCGAGAGAAGCAGGGTCAGAAAGGTGGCGGCTGTACCGGTCGGCACCACTTGCAAAGTTGGAAGTGCCGAAATAACGGTTGATGTCTTGGGACGTAAAACTAATGCTTCTACCCCTAACACCAACAGTCTCTAGAACACTACCATAAATAGAAATTTGCCCATTGGCAAAAAATTCACGGACTAAGGTCACAACAGCCACGCCCGAAGCGGCAATAAGACTAGCCCACCTACGGCGGTAAAAGTGGTCGGGGAGGTCAAAATCTGTAGCCTGAAATCCCCTCTCAGGGATTATGCTTTTGGAGAGCTTTTTGGTATAGCTCTCCGAAGCCTCGAAGGAAATAAAACGGTGGGCATCGTAATATTGCTCTTCCTCCTCTTGGGAACGGGATGTGGATGGTCCGGTGTTTCTACGCTTAGGGGCCATTTTAATTTAAACACAAAAATTAAAAATCTACTCTCTTATAAAATTAAAATTTATCACAACCTGACAAATAAAGCATGCAAAAATAAATTTACGCAAAACAAATCTAACACCCTAACATGCAAACATTTTGACACGTCAAAAATTTAGTTGAGAGGGTTAGAAAATACTTGGATTGCAAGCTTTAGTAGACAAAGGAGGTTGGCCGGATCTTTGAAGCTTCGTTGTCGGAATTAATGGAGTCCACCGTCTTCAAGGCTTTGGGAAGTGAGATGAGGGTGGAGGAAGTGATGAAGCTTGAAGGAGGGAAGACACTTGAGTTGAATCTTGTCGGAATGTGAAGGCTTCGCCGGATTTGTGAAAGGGAGAGAGAGAGATCGGCTGCTGCTGCTGCTGCTTTTGAGAGAAGGATGAGTGTGGGTTCCCCGGGATGCGCCCGCGCGCCGCGCGCCCTTAGGTAGGGGTGCGCGTACGTGCAAAAGCGGGACACCACGCTTTCCATTCCACCCTCCCTTGTTTAGGGGAGGACGAAATTAAAAATGCGGAAAGGGTGCTATTAAAATAGCGCGTTGAATACGCCTCGGTAACTTCAGTGAATTTTTGGTCCGTTATGGGAGCTATGGGTTTTCTATATCAAGTTATCCTTTTTTTAGGGGATACCAAGATATAGGAATACATCACCCTTTCATTTACATCATCCCTTGTGTAGGGGAAGTTGGAAAGTGCAAGAAAGGATGTTGCGGGCCCCACTACAGACTTTATGAAAATTGCCTTATGGCTTATTTCGGATCATGATGATGAGTGCTTTGGGTGTTTTATATCAAGTTATCCCTGTTTTAGGTGATACCAGGATATAAGAATACATCACCCTTTCATTCTCATTCTCCCTTTTTTAGGGGAAAACGAAAAAGTCCAAGAAAGGAATGTTGCGATGCCCCACTGCGATCCAAAATGTTTTAATAGAGTCACCATCTTTATTTTGAGGAAGAAATAAAGAAAATCCAAAAAAGAAAACCATAGATTGCAAAAACGGGTTTGGAGACTAAGTTACGAGTTGGGAAGGTGCTAGGCACCCAACTCGCCCTTTCGGTCTCAAAAACAGTTTTTGACTAAAGTATGCTTTTTGTTATATTTATCTAGCAAATAAATAAAGCATTAAAAGAAAGGAAATAAAAACAAATACATCCATGTTTACATTATTTACGGACTTGCAGCCGTCTCTTTACAATAATTACAAATATACTTTAAAATATTTGGCCATAATAATGACTCTTTTTAGTGTTATTTCCTAAATAAATCGGGCAACACAACTGCTTATATTTTTACATTGTGCCGGATGAAAAATAACACTTTTTTAAAATAAAAACTTTTAAAGCTTACTGATCGATGTATTTTATACGTCGATTTTATATGCTTCTATTACTTAAATTATGCTATTTCACGAGGCTTTTGGCTACTAATATATGTTTTCGGTGAGTTTTGTAAGTTTCAGGGTTTCTAGTGAAAATATGCGAAACTCCAGGGTTTTTAGTGCAAATTTCAAGAAGGGCCAAAGAGTAAAAATGAAGAAGAATCAAAGAATGTCGATTCTGAAGACCTTGCGGACGCAAGGTACATCAGACCTTGCGACCGCAAGGTAGGCAGTACGGGACAAGGCAAGCAATCAAAGGCCAGACACACTGGAGACCTTGCGGACGCAAGGTACTCAACACCTTGCGACCGCAAGGTGGTCAGAATGCGCTATTTTCGGATTTTCACACAGTGGTTCGATTGGATTACAACTCCCGAGTATATATTGAAGTCGGATCTTAGAGTAACATATAGTAGAAAATCGGTGATCTTAGGTAGATTTTAGGTAGTTTTTAGATTGTATATCATAGTTAGATTTTGTAAATACAAGTATTGAAGATCAAATCATGTATCCGATCATCTCCATGTGTTGTTCATTGTCTATGATGAACTAAATCATCCATAATCTAGGAGGTGGGAGGTAACTTGTATCAAATTTATGTTTTAATTCATCGGTATGATCATTCAATTCTTGTTGATTGTGTTGTTTATCAATCCCTATATTATTTTGTTTTGAACAAATGAATGTAATCGCAAATAATAAAGGCCTAGAGGTGCAGATAACTGCATGACCAATGTGCATATGTCGTATACTGGCTCACCATCACAATAAATTGAACCTATCGATGCACGAGAGTGATAAGTTAGGACCATGTTCATACATGATCTAGGTGACAGATAGATCTTAAATCTAGGTGACAGCTAGATTGTTAGTTCCTGTGCTTAGGATATAGAATGGATGAATTTTGCGGGGATGGAGGCTGAACCAATTGTTCAACAGACTATATCTATCTTTAGTGAACGAACCCAAGAAATTGAATGATAATTATTATGAATTGAACATAAAAGAGATACAAGTGAAACCCAGAATCCTAGATTGCCACCCACCATAAGATCTTCATATCTGTAATTACTGCTAATTAGTTAAACATCTAAATATAAATAGTAGTTTAGAATAGAAATAAATATAAAAACCCCCTTTAGATTAATAATTTGCTATCAATAAATTGCACTGTTCATGATCACTTGTCTCTGTGGGTTCGACCCTTGCTTCCAATACTATTCTATAATAGTCTTGTCCACTTGCAAGGAAAAAGATTAATTAAAACATCGATCAAGTTTTTGGCGCCGTTGCCGGGGACAAGCTAGTTCACGTAGTTAGTTTGTTGGTAGCGTAGTTTTTAATTTAATTTAGTTGTTAGTTTAATTTTCTGTTTTTATAAAAATAAAAATACAAAAAAAAATTATTTTGTTTTTTTATAGTTAGTTGTTTTTAAATTGCTTTAAATTATTTTTATGCACGGTCGTCGATCTTTGAATCCTAAATTAGTATAATTAAATCAAGATATAAATATTGTTAGAAGAAATCAAGAAGTCCTTGAAAATCTAGCTCAAGAGTTTGATAATCAAGACCAATTGAATTAAGAGGATCCTCTGGTTGATCCTCCAATGGAAGAAAATAACAATAATCGTAATCCCAAAAATCCAGTTGACCCAGTCAACAGGAATCAAAGAGAAGAAGAACATGCAAGAAGAAATATGGAAGTAGTGATAAATCAAAGAACTATTAATGACTTTAGTAGACCTTCATTAAATGTTGTTACTTCATGTTTAGTCTTGCCAGATGCTGTAAGGAATTTTGAGTTAAAAGGTCATTATTTTAATGCCATACCATCTTTTCATGGAATGCCTCATGAAGATTCTGTCAGTTTCTTAAGAGAATATGAATACATGATGAGTACTTTTCCTTTAGGAGGGTTGACTGAAGATAAAATCAAAATGAAATATTTTCCCAGTGCATTAAAAGAATTAGCAAAGAGATGGTTTATGAACTTAACACCTAATAGTGTTTATACTTGGGCTCAATTATATGATTTGTTTATGAGTAAATTTTACAAGCATGCATCTCTTACTGAATATAAAAAACAAATCATGTCATTCCAAAATGAACCAGGTGAAACATTCCATGAGTCATGGGATAGATTTAAAAATCTGCTCATTATGTGTCCTCATCATAATTTGGCTCAACATGTGTTAGTGCTTCAATTTTATCATGGTCTTTCGCCAGGCTTACAAACTATGGTTGATAGTGCAGCTGGTGGTTCTATTAATAGAATGACACCAGAAGCACTAGAAGAATTATTTGAGATGTTAAGCATTAATTCCCAACAAAAAGTACTAGAAATAAAAATAGAAGCCTATATCAATTGCAAGATAATTCAAATACACAAGCTCAATTTGAAAATTGGCAAATTCAAGAAGCATGTGCGTTATGTGGATTATATTCTCATGCTACTAATTTTTATCCATCAAGTGCTATGTATTTTGAACAGGTTAATGCTATGAATATGTACCCTCAAAGACCTAGGAATGATCCCTACTCAAACACATATAATCCTGGTTGGAGGAATCATCCTAACTTTTCTTGGGGAGGAAATAAGCCTTTGCAACCTCAACAATTCCAACCTCAACCACTACAACCTCCACAGTTTCCAAATCAAAATCAGTTGAGAATTGAAGAAGTTCCCAAACAAGATGTAGCAAGTAAAGGTCAAGCAGCATTGATGAAATACATGCTTGAAGAGATTGAAAATCTAAAGAAGCACATTGCAAACTCTAAAGGAGATAAAAGAGAAGAAGGGAAGTTCCCTAGTCATATCGAGCAAGCCAAGTCAATCACCGTCTTGCGAAGCGATAAGGTAATAGGTGAAGAGGTAATTACTGCTAATTCTCATGCCGTAAACACACTATTGAGGAACTGGGCGCTGACTACATACAAATTGGGAGCCGAATCCACTTTGAGTGTGGGTGGCACCAACTTTGATGTATAAATTGGGCTCCGAGCCCACATCTTGGGTAGGCGGCGCCAGCTTTGATTTTTTGCCTCCTTTTGGCACTTTTGGCCCCTGCATTTCACTGTTTTACGCATCCTGCTTTGTCTTTTGCATCTTTAAACCCTGTAACTTGACATTGGTTAAGTTTTAACAGGTCTTGATATTTCATGTCATGTTACATATCAGGGGTACGAAATTGAGGTGTCTACAATGAGTTTTCTGTGTGACTGCTGGAGGCTGCCCGAACATTGCTTACAAAGGGGGCCTTGCGGCCGCAAGGTATTTGGCGCGTCCAAGGTCTCCATCAAACTACGCACGTATTCGATGGATGTGACACCACTTATTGCATTTATTAGGGCCTTACGACCGCAAGGTGTTTAGGCCTTGCGTCCCCAAGGTCACCAGAAAGTTTGAACCGTTTTCTACTTTCAGACTTGTGGCAGTTTTGCAGTTTAGTCCTTCCGTTATGTTCCGTTACGTTCCGTTAGGTCCGTTTCTTTCCTGCACTCTGAAAATTTTACACAAACTCTAAACTAAAATATTAGCAACATTTATATACAACACTACGACGCTTTTCTCCCCCAAACTTGAATTATGGCATATTAAATGTCCAAAATTAAATAAGACGGTGAAAAGCATATTTAAATTACACTACGAAAGCAATTAAAATTCATCAAAGTGGGTTGCCTCCCACCTAGCGCACTTGTTTAACGTCTTTGGCTCGACCCAACTGCAAACCTAATCTCTTGGGGGTTCATTGTCAGAGAGACGAATGAGTTCTATTGTCCTCTCTACTGACATGGGTTCAAGGTACGGTTTGAGTCGTTGACCATTAACTTTAAATATTTCATTGGTCTTTGGGTTTTTAATATCAATCGCTCCATGAGGATAAATTCGAACTATGATGAAAGGACCAGACCATTTTGATCTCAATTTTCTGGGAAATAATTTGAGTCTAGAATTAAAAAGAAGTACTTTTAATCCTGGACGAAACATTTTGTTAGCTAATCCCATGTCATAGTATTTCTTGGTCTTTTCTTTATAAGTTTTAGCGTTCTCATACGAATTTAACCTATGTTCTTCTAATTCATTCAACTGGAACAGTCTTTCTTCACTAGTCAAAGTTAAATCGAAGTTAAGTTCTTTGACGGCCCAATAGGTCCTGTGTTCAATCTCAATTGGCAGATGACAAGCCTTGCCATATACCATCCGATAAGGACTCATTCTTATTGGGATTTTATATGCAGTTCGGTATGCCCAAAGAGCATCTTTAAGTTTAGGCTCCCAATCTTTACGATTTGGTCTCACAGTCTTTTCCAAAACTGCTTTTATTTGTCTATCGCTAACTTCTACTTGGCTAGAAGTCTGAGGATGATAGGGTGTAGCTAACTTGTGAGTTACACCATATTTTCTAAGGACTTAATTTAACAATCTATTAGTGAAGTGTGTTCCTTGATCACTAATTATGGCCCTCGGTACTCTGAACCGAGCAAAAATATCCTCCAAAAATTTGACAACAGTTTTTCCATCATTATTTTTAGTACCAATAGCTTCTATCTATTTAGACACATAATCGACAGCAACTAAAATGTATTCACACCCATTAGAAACCGGGAAAGGTCCCATAAAATCAATGCCCCAAACATAAAAAAATGTCAACAACGATATTCATATGCAAGGGCATTTCGTTCCTGTTGTCAATTCCACCAGTTCTTTGACATTTATCACAAGTTTTATATAATATGTCACAATCTCTAAAAATAGAAGGCCAATATAATCTAGATTGCATAATTTTTCTAGCAGTTTTATTACCACTAAAATGACCACCACAAGAGTATTCATGACAAAATGTCATAATACTTTGTTGGTCTTGTTCTGGAACACATCTCCTAATTATAGAGTCTGAACACATTTTATATAAATGAGATTCTTCCCAAAAATAATTTTTTGCATCTGTTAAAAATTTCTTTCTTTGATAAAAATCAAAATCAGGATTGATTAGATCAGATACGTAATAATTGACATAATCAGCATACCAAGGATCCAAATCTTTAACTGCTAATAATTGTTCATCAGGGAAGTCTTTATTCACAGAGATTTTATTATCAAGAAATTGACGTTCAAGTAAAGGTAAAAATTCCAACCTAGACAAGTGGTCGGCTACGACGTTTTCCGTTCCCTTTTTATCTTTAATAGTGATGTCAAATTCTTGTAATAATAACATCCATCTTATGAGTCTAGGTTTTGCCTCTTTTTTACTCAAAATATATTTTAGAGATGCATGATCAGAAAATATAATAACTTTTGATCCTAACAAGTATGGTCTAAACTTTTCTAATGTATACACAACTGCTAAAAATTATTTTTCTGTGGTTGTATAATTTAGTTGTGCATCATTTAATGTCATACTAGCATAATGAATCACATGCGGTTTCTTATCTACTCTTTGACCTAACACAACTCCAATTGCGAAATCTGAAGCATCACACGTGATCTCGAAAGGGAGAGACCAATCAGGGCCGGTTAAAATTGGGGCTGATGTCAAACGTTTTTTAATAAATTAAATGCATTCAAGCACTCTTGATCAAAAATGAATTCAGTGTCTTTTGCCAACAAGTTGCATAAAGGTTTACAAATTTTTGAAAAACCTTTTATAAATCTGCTATAAAAACCTGCATGTCCTAGAAAACTTCTAACACCTTTGACAGAAGTTGGAGGAGGTAGTTGTGATATAACTTCAATTTTTGCCTTATCGACTTCAATTCCTTTGTTAGACACAATATGACCTAAGACAATTCCATGTTTAACCATAAAATGACTTTTCTCCCAACTTAGGGTCAAATTAGTTTCGCAACATCTTTTCAACACTGATGTAAGATTTTCTAGGCAATGGTCAAAAGAATTTCCAAATACTGAAAAATCATCCATGAATACTTCAACACATCTTTCCACTAAATCTGAAAATATAGAAATCATGCATCTTTTAAAAGTAGCTGGGGCATTACAAAGTCCAAAGGGCATTCTTCTAAATGCAAAGATACCAAAAGAACATGTAAAAGTTGTTTTCTCTTGGTCTTCGGGTACTACTGGGATTTGATTGTAGCCAGAGAAACCGTTAAGAAAGCAGTAATATTCATGACCAGTTAGTCTTTCAAGGATTTGATCAATAAATGGCAAGGGAAAGTGGTCATTCCTAGTTGCCGCATTTAATTTCCTCAAATCTATGCACATTCTATAACCAGTGATAGTTCGTGTAGGAACTAACTCATCTTTATCATTTTTAACAACTGTAATTCCTGATTTCTTATGAACTACTTGGACTGGACTAACCCATTTGCTATCAGATATCGGGTAAATTATACCCGCATCAAGAAGCTTAAGTACTTCTTTTCTTACTGCTTCTTCCATGTGTGGGTTAAGTCTTCTTTGTCTTTCTCTAGAAGGTTTACTACCTTCTTCTAAATGAATTTTATGCATACACATAGAGGGACTAATGCTTTTTAAATCTGCTAAGGACCAACTTATAACTTCTCTATGTGTCCATAGGACTTTTCATAGGCTTGCTTCTTGTTCTTCTGTTAAATATGCAGCAATTATAACGGGTAAAGTTTTACATTCCCCTAAAAATGCATATTTTAAGTGGGGTGGTTATGACTTTAATTCTACTTCAGGAGAGTATTTCACAGACGGAATAAATTCAGGATTTTCAGGTTTAATTGTCTTCTCGTTTTCTTCCTCCTTAATGTTTTCTACTATTTCTTCATCTATTTCTATTTCCTCAAAAATAGATTTTAGAATTTCCATATCTTCTTCTTTATTATTTTCCTCTTTCTCTAATTCTATTTTATCAGAACTATTTTTTGATTCAGACTCTTCCATTTTGTTCTCATTTTTATTCTTAAGAGCTTCAAGTCTTTCTCTTTCTTTTCTCTCATCAGTCTCTCGGAGCTCTCTTTCTAACTCTTCAATGTCGAATTTTATATGGGAGAAATTTCTATCATCATGACTTACATACAAATCTTTCTCATAATCATCATCCTCACAATTTTCTTCAAAGGTTTGGGCTGTCAAATTTTCAATTTCATCGATTGAGAAACATGCATTCATGTCACTCGGTCTATTCATTGCATCAAAAATTGAAATTTCAACAGTTTCACCCATTACTGACATCGTGAGTTTACCATTTTTAACATTTATCATTGTATTGGCAGTGGCTATAAAAGGTCTGCCTAACAAGATAAAGACTTCATTGTTTGTGCATATCTTCCTTTCCATCTCTAAAACCACAAAATCAACCGAAATGATTAATTTGTCTACTTGAACTAGAATATCTTCTACTATGCCTAATAGGTGTTTAACTGATCGATCAGCTAATTGTAAAGACATATTAGTGGGTTTCAGTTCTCCCAACCCCAATTGTTTATAGACTGCGAAAGGCATCAAATTAATACTTGCTCCTAAATCTAACATAGCCTTCATCTTTTTAGAACTACCCAATGAGACTTGGATATTAAAACTACCAGGGTCTTTCAATTTAGGAGGAAGTTCGGGTTGTAAAACAACCACTCACATTTTCAAAACTATAATTTTTTCATTATTTTCGAATTTGTGTTTCTTAGAGTGAAGATCTTTGAAAAACATAGCATAGGCTTGAATATTTTTAATAACATTAAGCAAAAGAAGGTTAATATTCACTTTGGATAACATATTATAAATTTCCAAAAATTGTTTATCCATTTTGTTTTTCATAAGTCTTATAGGGAATGGTATTGGAGGAACATATGGTGGTAGTGCCACATAAGGTTCTTCTTCCTCTTGTTCTTTTTCTTGAGTTACTTATTCTTGAGTATCTTTATTTGACACTTCTTTTTCTACTTCTTTATCTTGATTATCTACTTTATCAGGCACATCAGACGATTGAATAGGATCACTTACTTCTTCTCCAATTACTCTACCACTTCGCAGAGTAGTGATAGATTTTGCTTGTTTAGTTTGACTAAGGAACTTCCCTTCTTCTCTTTTCTCTTGACTTACTTTTTCGAGTTTGTTCCTTAAATTTTCCAACTCTTCTAACAAATATTTGTTAAACTTGACCTTTGCTTGCTCCATCCGACTTTGAAACTTCTTCGATTTGCAATTGTCCTTGATTTGGGAATTGTTGAGGTTGTAATGGTTTATTTCCTCCCCAAGAAAAATTAGGATGATTCCTCAAACCAGGATTATATGTGTTTGAGTAGGGATCATTCCTTTGTCTTTGAGGGTACATGTTCATGACATTAACATGTTTAGAATACATAGCATTTGATGGACAAAAATTAGTAGCATGAGAAGTTAATCCACAAATAACGCATGCTTCTTGAATTGGCCAATTTTCATATTGAGCTTGTATCTCTGGTTTTTCTTGAACTTGGAATAAACTTCTACTTTTACCTTTTACACTTTTCTGTTGAGAATTTGCACTTAACATCTCAAGTAATTCTTCTAATGCAACTAGTGTCATTCTAATAATAGAACCACTGGCTGCACTATCAACCATAGTTTGTAAAGCAGGCGAAAGAGCATGATAGAATTGAAGTACTAACACTTCTTGAGATAGATTATGATGAGGACACATGATAAGTAAATTTTTAAATCTATCTCATGCTTCATGGAATTTTTCACTTCATTTTGAAAAAGACATGATTTGTTTTCTATACTCTGTAAGAGATGCATGTTTATAATATTTACCCATAAACAAATCATATAATTGAGCCCAAGTATAAACACTACTAGGTGTTAGATTCATGAACCATCTTTTCGCCAATTCTTTTAATGCACTTGGAAAATATTTCATTTTTACTTGGTCTTTAGTCAAACCTCTTAACGGGAAAGTGCTCATCATATACTTATATTCTTTAATAAAACTTATTGGATCTTCAGTTGGCATTCCATGAAATGAATGTATCATATTAAAATAATGACCTTTAAGTTCGAAATTCCTTACTGCTTCCGGTAAGATTAGACATGATGTTGCTGCATTTAACATATGTCGACTATAATCATTTATAGTGCTTTGATTTACTACTACTTCCATATTTCTTTCAGCAGGTTCTTCTACTCTTTGATTCGCATTAGCCGGATGAACTGAATTTTCATGATTTTGATTATTGTTATCCATTGGAAGATCAACCAGAGGATCCTCTTGATTCAATTGTTCTTGATTAGTAGACTGGTCCCTTAGATTATCAGGATCTTCCTGATTCTTTCCAAGATTATTTATATTTTGATTTAATTCTATCAGTTTAGGATTTAGAGATCTATGACCGTGCATAAAATAAACAAAGGAAATACAACAATTTAAAACTAACAACTAAAAATAAAATCTTTTTGTATTTTTATTTTTATAAAAACTAAATTTAAAACTACGCTACCAACAAACTAACTATGCAAACTAGCTTGTCCCCGGCAACGATGCCAAAAACTTGATCGTGTCTTATTTTAAATTTATTCCTTGCAAGTAGACAAGACTATTGTAGAATAGCTTGGGAAGCAAGGGTCGAACCACAGAGACAAGAAGATCACAAATAGTAAGACTATTGGTAGCAATATTATTAAACTAAGGGGGTTTTTATATTGATTTTAATCTAAACTAATTATTATACTAAAATTAACTAAATTAGCAGCAATCACAGTAGGGAAGATCTGATGATGAAGGGAAATCTAGGATTAGGGTTTCACTTGTATCTCTTCTATAGCTTATTTGGATAAAGTATCATTCAATTTCTTGGGTTCGTTCACGAAAGATAGATCTAGCCTGTCGAATTACCGTTCAATCTTCATTTCCAAATAATTTGTCCATTCTATATCCTAGGCACAAGAACATATGGATCCTAACTGTCACTTAGGTCATATATGGAACCTGACTCTAATTTATCACTCTCGTGCATCGATAGGTTCAATTTATCATGATGGTGAGCCAGTGTACGACATATGCATATTGGTCATGCAGTTATTCGCACCTCTAGGCCTTTATTACTCATGATTACATTCATTTGTTCAAAGCGAGATAATAAAGGGGTTGATAAACAACATGATCAACAAGGATTGAATGAATAAAATAATAGATTAAAACATAGATTCGATACAAGTTACCTCCCAACTCCTAGATTAATGGAAGTTTAGTTCATCTTTGAAGATGAACTGCACACGGAGATGAATGAATACATGGATCGATCTTCAAAACTGTAATTACAACAACTAAACTACGTAATACAAGCTAAATCCTATGCTAGAACTGTTTAAAATTATTTCTTGGACGTCCTTTGGCCTTGGCTACCGTCCTTTATTTATACCATGGAGTTGTAGGGGATTAGGAGTTTCAATCCAGCTCGAAAACCCCGATAAGTCGGTTCTGGGCACCTTGCGATCGCAAGGTCATTACCCCTTGCGTCCGCAAGGGTCTTGATTTCGGGAGCCTCTTACTGCCTACCTTGTGAAGGCAAGGTCAAAATACCTTGCGGCCACAAGGTCCTCAGAATATTCCTTTGCCGTTTTTCTTCAATTTTACATTTTGGCCCCTTCCTCGAAATCTTCACTAAAAGCCTCATAATTCATATAAATCCACCTAAAACCCTGAAACTCATAAAACAACTCAAAAACACATATCAGTAGTCAAAAGCCTCGTGGAATTGCTCAATTTAAGTCATAAAAGTACCGATATCGACGTATAAAATACATCGATCAAATACTAAACCTCCCGTTAACTCTTGTGCACATAAGTTTAAATCAGAAGCAAGCACAACCAATCCTATTTCAAGAGTTCCAAAGTGTTTATTGATTAATGAGGGAGAAAGTTGAACCACTGGTTTCTGACAAAAACCTTTTCAAACTTATCACCAGGAGAGGTGATTTTTCTTTCTAGATTGGCATAAAACTCAAGAATAATGTGCCTATGGTATGGGGAAGAGGAAGACATAGTAGTAAGTATGTTTCTATCAGAAAAGAACTGCACTAAATTCTGTGCAATTAAGTCCTCTTGAGGGATCATCCTCTCATCCACAATTTTTCTTGAGGTGTTAAACCTCAAGGAACCAACAACAGTAAGAAACAGATAGGAGAAGGGGTTACCTAAACCAGAAGAAGAAGAGGCAGGAGGCAATGTAGCTTCTAATGTAGCTACATTGTGGAGCTACATTTGACTTGGCAACCCTTCTTCTTGTAAAACGCATGGGAGGTTCTTCACTCTCTATACTTTCTTCAGGGGTGGCTTCTCGACTGACAAAGTCTTTATTAGAGCTATCATCAAACTCTGAGGAACTTGAGGATTTGCCAGGAGAAGTAGGAGGAGATGCAGGGATTTGTGAAGAATTTTGTGGAGGAGCATTTCTCAGGTGAACTAAAAAGTCGGCTAAGGTTCTCTGTTCATCAGAAAAGCTTAAGTCAGGGAAGTTGACTTCAGGAGCAAAAGAATAATCAGCAGAAGAGGCCACATCAAGAGAAGGGGATTCAGGCTGGAAGACCACCCTTGGAGAAGGAATTGGGTAATCTTCATCACCTGTATCAACCGTAGCAGGAATGGATGAGCCTGTGGCAATTGTAGGAGCAGGGGCATGAGTTTCAGGAACTGACGCTTCCTTAGCAACGAAATCTTCGTCATCAGGGTCACTATCAACCGGCACAGCCTCCTCAAACTTTCCAGGTGTCACCTTATACTTCTTAGCTATTTCAACCACTAAATCATTAGGATTTTCATAATTGCAAGGAATGCCTCGCAATCTCTTGGATTTTAGTGAACTAGGGTTCCTAATTTGGGGAAAACCCGACAAATCACCAGAATTTTCAACGTCAATGGCATTCCTTTTCTCCACAGGAAGTATAACAGTAAGGGGCTCAGGAAGAGGTTGGGCAATAACAATGGCCGATTCTGGATTTTCGGGAAAGGAAATATGTGAAGATGTAGCTTCAGAAGAAGTAGCAGTGGAAGCTACATTCCCCGAGGGATTCTGTTTCATGGTGTCTAGGGAGGTTGTAGAAGATGAAGCCATGGATTAGTTTTAGAGGAAATCAGTGAGGGAGGATGAAGAGAGATTGGAGAGAGCAAAAGGTTTCAGCAGGCTTCTTCAACACTATTGGATAATCGGTTGAGCAAGAGAGAGTTTGGAGAGTGATATGAACTTAGCCACCTGAAACAATACTTGAAACAACCACTAAAAGTGATAAGCTGTTAGTAGCACAATTTTAGGAATTTGAAGGGCCGTTTGTGACCATCATAAACCAATTTTTGATTTTTGAAGATAAAACAAGTTTTGACCAAATCATATACAAGTGTGATAGAAAATCTGATTTTGACAAGAGAAATCATGCAGAGAGTTAAGTGTGTGAGATAACAACCAATCTCATTATTGAATATTTGAATTTCAAAATTACCAAGGATTGTGAACAAACACACCAAAGAATTAAGCACAATAGTATCAACTCAGACTTTCAATAGCAGTTATAACTTTAATCAAGAACTCATAAAACACTGCACAGATTGGACAACCACATAAATATCAACATGGAATACTTTGGTAATTATTTTGCAATTTCTAGAGATTAGGACAAAAACTCAATATGCTGATATGATCAGAACATATTATGTCCTAAAAATTATTCCTAACATATGCCAAAAATAGAATAGGCAAATAATAAGGAAATGCAGTCACACACATGTGATAAATGTCTAGATCATCTGAATGTAGTTCCCAATGTAGCTGCATTGGAAGATGCATTCGCCAAGGTTGTGATTTTATGTACATATTCTCAACTTTTGTTCATTTTATCAGCACTCATCTTCCACAAATTACATAGGTACTTTATTTCCCTAGGAGAATAGCTCTACTTTATTTCAAGCATATTCAACTTCATGCCACTAGGAACCTTTCACACTATTTACCAAGGGAAGCCACTTAGCTTTTGATCAACTAATGAAATCCAAGGATTCATAGTCCCAAAAGAAAGGTGTCACAACCTTGTTCATAGGTAGCTCTTTTCCGTTAGGTAGCTTTCACACTTTTTCTTTGAAGGGAATTCAATTTTCTCAAGATCAACCCATGAGAACTTAAGTTCCATAGTACCAAGATAAATTGTCATATCCCTAAATTTCAAAAGGTAGCTCTTTCCTTTATGGGCTTAAAAATTTTCAACAACAAATTTTTTTGGAGAGATAGTGGAGAATCAGAACAAGGAAATCACAATAGATTTTGAATGCAAATTTAGGCTAGCAAACAAGGGTATAAAACATAAGAGATGAAACTAGTGTTCCCCCCTAAATACTCAATACAAGATGCCTACAATTTTTTTAAAAATATTTAGTGAGTGAAGGGTCACATGGCACACATATCGAGAGATTTCCTAAGATTTATAAATCTCTCAAAATCTAGATTCTTAGTGAAAATATTAGCCAATTGATTTTCTGTTCCTACATGTTCAATGCAAATAATACCTTGTTCAACCAAGTCTCTAATAAAATGGTGTCTTATATCAATGTGCTTAGTTCTAGAGTGTTGAACAGGATTTTTTGTTATACTTATAGCACTGTTGTTGTCACAAAACATGGTTAACACATTGTTGTGAAGGCCATAATCCTTGATCATTTGGTTCATCCATAAAAGTTGTGTGCACCCACTACCAGCAGCAATGTATTTAGATTCGGCTGTGGAGAGTGCAACACAGTTTTTCTTTTTGCTAAACCAAGAGATCAAGTTGTTTCCCAAATAAAAACATCCACCAGATGTACTCCTCATGTCATCAACACTACCAACCCAATCAGTATCGCTAAAACCAACAATATTGGTATTAGTGTGTTTTGTGTACCACAAACCCATAACACAAGTCTAACCAACATATCTAATTATTCTTTTGACAGCTTTCAAATGAGAGACTTTAGGGTTTGCTTGATATCTAGCACACAAACACACACTATACATGATGTCTGGACGGGTGGCAGTCAAATATAGCAGACTTCCTATCATGCTTCTATACAATGTATGGTCAATACTTTCAGATTTTTCATCTTTGCAAAGTTTATTGGATGTACTCATAGGGGTTTTCTTTTGTTTTCCATTCTCAAGACTGAATTTCTTCACCAAGTTAAGAGCATACTTGGCTTAAGATATGAACATCCTTTCATGCAATTGTTTTATCTGGATCCCTAAGAAAAAGGTCAATTCACCTACCATGCTCATCTCAAAGGTAGATGTCATACAATGCACAAATTCTTTTTCCAAGGACTTAGAAGTGGACCCAAACACAATATCATCAATATAAATATGTGCAATCAAAATGTGTTTGTTTGTTTTTTTTGAATAAAGAGTGTTTTGTCCACTTCTCCCCTTCTAAAACCACTTTTCAAAAGATGGTCTATAAGTCTCCATACCAAGCTATAGAAGCTTGCTTGAGACCATACAAGACCTTTTTCAATTTAAAAACATGATTGGGTTTATGGGGGTCCTCAAATCCTTTTGGTTGTTCTACAAAAACTTCTTCTTCAAGAATACCATTTAAAAATGCACTCTTCACATCCATTTGTTGAAGTGTAATATCAAGAAAGCATGCAATGGCAAGAAGAAGACGTATGGACTCAATGCAGGCAACAGGAGCAAAGGTTTCATCAAAATCCACCCCCTCAACCTGTGTGTACCCTTGAGCCACAAGTCTTTCTTTATTTCTTATTATCTCTCCCACTTCATTTGATTTGTTTTTGAAAATCCATTTAGTTCCAATAACATCCACAGAAGTGAGTCTAGGTACAAGGTACCAAACATCATTTTTAGCAAATTGATCAAGCTTATCTTGCATGGCATTGATCCAACACTCATCTTTTAGGGCTTCATGCACATTTTTATGTTCAATGGTAGACACAAAACATAAGGCATGGATTTCTTCATAATCAAGAGTGGACAAGCAAGCAAGTTTCCTATAGTCTACCTTACCTTTTCTTCTTATTGACATCCCATCATATACATTACCTATGACTTGTGAAGTGGGATGCACTTTCTAAATTTTGCTAGGAATGTCATGGTTGCGATCAGACAAACTTGACCGAATTTCTGCATGTTCAGGACATGTTTCTGCATCTGGTAGATTTCTGACCAATGTAGCTTCCGATGTAGCTTCTGATGTAGCTACATCCGGAGCTACATTCTGAGTCATATCCTCTGAACTTCCAGAACTTACAGATTCTGTCTGTTTTGATGTTGGTTCACTGATTTCAGGTGCAGGTTCTGAAGTTTGTGCAGATGATTCGTGATCTCCAAAGTCAAGCAACCCTGAAACATTATCCTCAATGGTTTTGTGGCCAAGATCCGTTAGATCATCAAACACAATATTCATAGACTCCATGATAGTTTTGGCCTTAAGATTAAAGATTCTATAAGCACGACTATTGGTGGAGTAACCCATGAAAACACACTTATCACTTTTTGAATCAAATTTTGAAAGATGATCTCTATCATTGAGGAGATATCACACACACCCAAAAACATGAAAATATTTTAATGTAGGCTTTTTTCCTAGTAAAATTTCATAGGGTGTTATGGTGCTACCTGGTCTCAAGAAGACCTTATTTCCTATATGACAAGCAGTGTTCAATGCTTCTGCCCAAAATCTTTTAGCCAAATTCTTAGAACTCAACATGAATCTAGCCATTTCTTGAAGTGTCCGATTCTTTCTTTCTGCCACTCCATTTTGTTGTGGAGTTTTAGGAGCAGAGATTCATGGGATATTCCATTTGATGCACAATAGCTAAAAAAAGGAGGAATTTTCATATTCCGCGCCATAATCTGATCTAATTCTAGTAAGCTTTAGATCATACAAGTTCATAACATGGGTGTACCAGATTTTAAAAGCCTCAAAAGTTTCAGATTTTTCTCTCAAGAAAACTACCCATGTGTATCTAGAAAAATCATCAACACAGACAAAAATGTATTTTTTCTTTCCTAAACTCTCTACTTCAATAGGACCCTTGAGATCTGTGTGAATCATCTCAAGGCATCTAGATGAGGAACACTGAGATATGGGAAGGTGAGAAGCCTTTGTTTGCTTACCTTTTTGACATGGTCCACATACCTTTGTGTAGTTCTTTTCCAGACTAGGCAATCCTTTCACTGCATCATGCTTTACAAGCTCATGAAGTTACGAAAACTTATGTGCCCTAGTTTTTGATGTCATAGATCTATGATATCAAGACTAACATTGTGACAGGCTTGAGCATTATTGAACATATAGCAATTGTCAGGTGATCTAGTACCTGTCTGGAGACACTTGTTAGATTTATCAAAAACTTCACAAGAATTTTTATCAAACCTCACCTGTAAGTCATCATCACACAGCTGACTGATGCTGATGAGGTTGGTTTTAAGGCCTTCCACATGGTAGACATTGGTAAGATTAGGAAGCCCATCTACATTCAAAGTCCCTTTGCTAATTATCTTACCTTTGGCTCCTCCTCCATATGTCACAGACCCACCATTGACGCTCACATAGTCCTTCAAGTTCTCAATAGAGCTTGTCATGTGTCTAGAACACCCACTATCAAAGTACCATGAACCAACTATGTGAGACTTTAAAGATGTGAAGGTTACATTACATTGTTCATCACCAGACCACTTTGCACCAGGACATATGTCAAAAGGTTCACAATATTTAGCTTTATCATTCCTATAGCTGCCTTTTGGAACCCACATCTGTTTAAAAGTTTTGGTCGATGTTTTTGTGAATGTGCCTTCTGATGTAGCTTCGAATGTAGCTTCCAATGTTGCTGCATTGGTTGCTGCATTCGATGTTGCATCTGATTACGAACCAAGAAGGTCTGCCTCACTTCTTCCTTATAGACAACCTTTTTAAGGAAGCAGAATGGCTGAATGTGACCAGGTTTGTGACAAAAGTGACACACGAAATTTTTCTTTCTTGTTTTGGGTTTTTCAAAGAAATTTGGATTTTGAAAATTTTGTGTGGGTTGTTTAGGTTCAGAAGTACCTTCACCTTCTCTAACAAACATCTTTGGCATAAAACCAATTCCAGACTTACCTGAATTTCCAGAATTCAACATCTCATCCTTTTTTTGTTGGCTTGAGTTCCATTTAGCCATGGTTTCATTGGCTTGGATGAGCTCTTCTTTCAGTTCTTCAATCTCCACATCTTTCTTGCTGAATAAACATTCCAGCCTTGTGATGCATTCCTTCTGCTCTTCATTCACCTTCTTTAGCATATCATTTGTCTTTCCAAGCAAGGTAACTTAAAGAGCCCTCTTTTCCCAATCTTTGTACAACTCTTTGTAGCCTTCCAGTAGGTCTGTCTCTGATTCTCCATCGTCTTCTGTGACAGAGGAATTAAAATAGCAATGATCTTCTCAGTTTCTGTTCAATGTAGCTTCTGATGTAGTTTCTGAAGAAGCTACATTGGCCGGAGGACCTGCACAATCAGATTCAGAATCATATACAACAGTAAGAGTGATGAGATCTCCTGGATCTTTACCATCACTATCACTCAAAGTTGCAGAAAAGTTTAGCCCATTCTTTCTCAAGGTATTGGCACATTGATTTGTATAGTGACCAAAACCTTGACACTCCCTACATTGAATGGAGTCAATATTTTTTCCAGTGTAAGAAGGTTTTGAAGCAAAAGGATTGGTAAACGGTTTTTCTGGTGTTTGAAAAGAATTTTCCTTAGGAACAAATTTACCAGAATCTGGTTTAAAAGAGTTTTTGGAGCTTGATGAAGGAGTTCTGTTTTGACTTTTGGTTTTCAAAAAAATTTAAAATTTAGTAGTCAACAAAGCTATTGAATCTTCTCCAAAATCAGACTCATCAATTTCCTTTTGTAAATCAAGCAAATCAGAAGAGACATTAACAGCAGAAGGCAAAGCAATGTTTTTCATAAGAGGAGTTGAAGATGATACACCTTTTCCCTTTTGTTTAAATTGATCATTTAGGTTTAATTCAAAATTTTGAAAGATACCAGTCAATCTTTCAAAACCCATTTTGTCAATATCATGTGCTTCCTCTATAGCACATATTTTAACATTAAACCTTTCAGGCAAGGTACGCATCATTTTACTAACAAGGCGATCATTAGTGATGGGATCACCTAAAGCTAAAGCAGAGTTAGACATATCAAGAAGCCTACCATAATATGACATGATATCCTCAGATTCATTCATTCTTGTGTTTTCAAATTGTGTGGTAATCAATCTTAATTTGGAAGCACGAACACTGACAGGTCCTTCACACAGGGTTTGAAGGGCCTCTCATACATCTTTAGCAGACTCATAGTTGGCTATAACGCTAAAGGTGTTACAATCTATGGCTTTGTATATGGCGGACAAGGCTTTAGAGTTAAAGGAAGCAATATTCCTATCTTCATTAGACCAATCAGATTCTTTAGTGATCTTAACATCACCATCAGTATCAGTTGTTTTGGGAGGACACCAACCATTTAAAACAGCAAGCCACGCTCTTTCATCAATTGATTTGATGAAGATACGCATTTTTACTTTCCAAATAGAGTAATTTGCATTAGTCAAGGTTGGAGGACGAACAACATTCTCATACTCAGAATTCATCACGGCTACAACCAGAATCAACTCTTAGTGATGTCAAGAGAAGGCTCTGATACCAATTGAAAGAATAATTGTAGCTAGGATTCAAAAAATTACCAATGTAGTTTCCTATGTAGCTTCTGATGAAGCTACAATGGAAGTCACAATGGTCCAAAAAGTTCAAAACAGTGGAAGACTTGTAAATAAAGCAGGAAACAGAACACAAGTGTTACCAAACAATATACAATCCTATGCTTGTAGATCTAGCCTCATGGCCAAAAAGATTTCACTAAAAAAATATGAATTGTTTTACAAAAACTTTGTGAAATCACCAAACAAAATACTCTCACAAGACAACAAGTCTTTGAGAGAAAAATCCCACATAAAAACCAATATAGAAAACGTGGGAAGAAACAAAACAGCTTCCTAAAAACAATAAGGAAGATAAACAGGACCAGCTCTCAATGTAGCTTCCAATGTTGTAACATTCGAAGCTACAATCACAAATTCTGCACACCGTCTGGAAGCTGGGACTTCTTCTGAAATTCTGAATCTACCGCTCTCTGCTTTTAGCTCTCTCTCTCTCTCTCTCTCTCTAGGCGTATCTTCAGCCGTTTCCCATGACTCCTATTTATATTGTGGAGGAACCCTACACACAAGAGAGAATCCAACTCCAAACAAGACAAGGATTAGAATTTGAAATAGAATCAACTACCTTTGATGCTAGATTTTCTTACCATATCAAATAGGATTCTAAGACACGGTTTGTTAGAAGAATTTGACCTAGATTTTGTTACCAAAAACAACTCCTAGAATTTAGGTCCAAGAAATCATAAAATCTAGGGATTTATTTTATTTCCAAATATTACCAAACTTGTCTAAGCATGATGACCAAAAAGGGAAAACAACAAACAAAATAGGCTATGCCTATTTTACCCTTATACTATCTTTCTAAATTACTGCCATGTTTGATTTTCTTAAGTCAAACGACAACATTTCAAAAGAGAAAACGTAGCATTTTTTGTTAGTATTTTGATCAAAACACTTCACCAAACAAATACTTAAGCACCATGTATGACGAAATGAAAAAGTTGGAGTCCTTTGTTTTAATTTAGTCCCTTCCTTTTTTCTGCTCAAAGAGTCAATGTTTGAAAAATCTAACTATTAAGTGATATATATATATACTAGTTTTATAGTTGGTCATAATTATAAAACTAATTAATCGTAAGTAATATGTTGCTAGCAAATGTGAGGATAAAGTTGAAATGTTATATAGATGATAGACGTAATTTTTTAAAGTGAACCCTTAAAATAAAACATTTTTAAATAGTATGATGAACTCTTTGCACGAAACGAATGGAGTATATATAAACTAGATCTTCGTGCCCGTGCCTATGACACTGTGCTAGTATATATGATTTCGTCAAATGAAATGATAATGTCTAAATAGAAAGTGCGATTTAAAAAAAATGTTACAGTTGAAGGGTTATATTGCTTTACGTGGTAGTTGAGGGGCGCTATTCGAACTCGAGCCATAGTTGATGGGGGTTATTTGTAAGGAGTTATATGTAACTGACCCATGATCGTTTGATTTTACGTTTGTAATCAATTCTCACCGCCTAACAGTCTTAGTTGATTGGCTAAGCTCTATTGTGAGATTATATTAATGTAAAAGTGATGTTTTATAAAGGGTGATTTTTAAAACATAATATTAATTGTAGGGGTGACTTTGTAATAGTAAGTTAAAAGTCGATAACTATTCTCACTCATATGAATGTTAGGGTGAATCACAACTATTAATTTTTAAAGATAATTTAATCTCAACCTCTAAATAGCTTTAGTCAATTACATATGTTTCTATTGTATATTAGATATATAAATAACCCAACCATATGATTATTTAGTGCAAATTAAGGATAACACCTGTGTTTGAGTCACTAACCATATTAGTGTGGGCCTTTCAATTACATTACGCATATGGGTGGAATTGGGATCTTTCCTACTTATCTTAAACAACATAAAACCTAATTATGAGATTAGTTAAACAGTCTTATAATATTTAAAAGTGTGTTGTTTGTCAACCAATGGGCAAAAGGTGGACCCACCATGTTCTTGAATACAGCTCCAATCAAGCATTGCAAGCGTGCGTTTCGATCTTGCATGTTAATTTGTTTCTCGTGTTCATTTATTATTACATGCCCGAATTATTGGAGTCCAGATTTGCAATATCACTTCTGTATGTCACACACACACTTAATTAAATAAAAAGTAACAAGTGTTGTGGGTAAGATGTACGAACCTTCCAACTTAAGAATACAATACATCAACAACCTTATTTTTAGTCTTGCTCTCCGTATTAACAAAATTGTTGATTTGTTTGCATTGTTATTAGATAGTAATACTACGTGATATCGCGATCAATATTTTATTCCATGTAGTTAAATTAATCTAATATTATAAATGTCTTGTTGTCACGACGTGATTTTCTTGCACTGATACACCACCATACATGTGTGGTCCGTCTTGTCCTATTATTCAATTCTTTGGTTGACTATGTTTTTGGCTATATATATATATATGTATACCTTTTTTTATGCTCCATTGCACTTGTTACTTGACTCAAGTTTACTAGTTTAGGAGAGTGTTTGTTAGCTTAGCATGCCTGATGGGATTGCATTGTTTAAAAAATTGGTTTTTTTGCTTTCGGTGGAACAGGTCACCAAAGAAATTTCTAACTTGCTTTACTGTGATGTGGGTTGGTCACAACTCACAAGGGAAGCTTGTCAAACGATTTATTGTTAAAGAAAAGAACCATATAAGTGCAAAATACAATAAATAAAAACATTAATTGTTTTTTTTTTTTAAGGCGAATGATAGTTGAAGAAAATTCGCCAAGCTCCCATGAATTATAATGATAAAGTTAGGTGTAAAAGAGCATTTGCTAAAAGTCATATATATATATTGATGTTTTCTTTCTCTTTTCCTTTGGTCATATTTTCCTAGAGAAGAAATTTTTCGTAAAAATACAAAAATATGGTATTAATTTTCGGTTTTCTTTCTTTCTCACTTTTTAAAAAAAAAAAAAAAAAATCACTATCATCTCTTTCTTCCTTCTGGAATTAAGCATGGAACTCAACTCAATCTGATTTCAATTACTTGGGGAGATGGAGTCGGTTACATGAATAATTTTCGACACTCTGTAAGTATAATGAGAACAAAACAAAAAATAATTCTATCCATTTCAAACCTAAAAGATACTTTGTAATTAGAAAATAATTATTTTAAACGTAAATTTGGCGGTTAGTACATAAAAAAGAGATGTTGCTACTCTTGCTTTTGGCGGTGGCATCTTCTCTATTAACCACAATTTCCCTCCTAAAGTATATCATCCTTTCATCTTGGCCATGGCCTAATTAATACACTACTTGTTTAGGTGGTGCCATGCATACCAGCTCAAACAACATCACTGTCGTCATCGCTTTAGGGATATAAGTGGTTTGGTTTGATTTGATTTAAGCCAAAATCTCGAACCAAATCATCCCAAAATTTTCAATCGAATAAGGTTTGGAGCTGAACCGAACCAAACCACTTGGTTTTTATTGGTTTTGTTTGATTTTGTGGTTTAATTTTTTTTAAAATCAACTTAACGAACATTATATATAACAATAACAAGGCAAATAAAATTTTAATTTTTAATTGACATCAAACATTGAATAGTAACGTTTTAAAAGAAATTATCATAAATAAAACAAAGGATCTTTACTGACCTTACACAATCAATTTTTTCTTACAAATTTCAAAATAAACACAAATAATGAAAGAAGAAAAAAGTCATTCAACAATCAAAATTTGGTTTGATTTAGTAACTAATATATACAAATTAATATATATGACTACATCAATGATCTAGATATGCATATTAGATGATCCAATGACTCAGAATAATTAACAAATATTATATAATATATTAAATAAATAAATATATATTTGGTTTGATTTGGTATAAAAAACATGAACCGAATCGAACCGATCGATTTTTCAATGAAACCATGAGCCGTCTTGGACCAAGTCTGAAGCAAACCGAATAGTTTGGTTTGGTGATTCGACGGTTATGGCTTACACACCTAGTTACCAACAACCATGTAGATCAGTTTGCAAGGGGCCAATAAATATCAAGTTCAAGTCATGAAAATGCACATGCGTTAAAACTTGATAGAGTTGGTTTAAGGTAGATGTGATCCTGAATATTTGAATTTCAAACATGGACATTTTAACTTAAAAAATAAGACAAAACTTGGGTAAGTTAGTCTTATCGATATTTTTTGTCAGATGAATCTTTTTACATAATCCATCGTGTGTTAGTGGATTAAATTGTCAAAGAATTGAGCTTCGTCTTACGAATTAAAATCCGTAAGACGATGTTATCAAAGACCAACTTAAAAAATAATGAAGAAAATAATATGGACCGTTGAACGAAATAGAGGGATCGAGCAATCCGTATTGTGTATGATAAATCCTTTGTCCATTTCTATTTCCATTTCCATTTTCTTTCTTTAATTTGCTCTTTCCAGTACATTTAATATTCTCTTTCCTAACATGATCGTTTTATCTCTATCTATGTCCATTAATAAATGGGTTCAGAAAATTAATTAGTCATTGTCTTATCACTTGATTAATGTTCAGCTTAATTACTACTTAATTGACATTCCTACTTTTTAAAAAGCATTCTGCTAGGAATAATGTTTCCCATTGACTAATGTTAGTTATCGTATTAGCGCCAGAACCACATGTTTTGGAAGTTTTAATAATTAGCTTTATTTTTTCTTGGTTCGCGACACATTACCAACCTTTTAACACATTAGCATTCTCATAGCACGAACTCATAACTAATGGTTTTTTTTCCTCTTAAGAGGAATGTGAGAAGGGATCGAACATAATTTATGATTGAGCTAGCCTTTACCAACTAATTTACGTACTTGCTGCTTGGTGATATAATTAATTTTATTAACATAAAGTTAATATATATTACACATTTAGGAAGATTAATTATTTGATAAAAACTAGTCCTTCAAAAGATGTTTTTTTTTGAGCAATCAAAATATATTTTCTAGAAAGGAAGATAGTAAAATAACGTAATAACGCATCCTTGAATATCATTTTAAGACTTCATATATTAACAATTTATCGTTGTAATGATTATCGTATATGTAATAAATATGTCGTCGGATTCGATCAATACACACAATGCGCGGTGGAATAAAGTAAATTTTAACAAGTAAAAACACAAGAGAAGATTTTAAGTCTACAAGCAACCATGCTTGTAGAACTTTTGCTAATTAAAAGATTGTAAATTAATATTATCATACAAAAATATTTTGAGTGTGAAAATCCTATGAAAGCTCCTAAAAGAGTATATAAATATTTTCTAGTACAAATTACCCTTAAACAACAATGAAAACAACTCAAAGAGTAAATATGAAGTCAGAGAATCAACATTGCGAATGAAGTTTTGGATGAAGCTTTATTCGCTAGTACATCCGTCTTCTGAGACAACTTATATCCCTAATCTCCCTCAACTTTCTTAATCTCTTGAATGTCATGAGCCTTTGTATTTTGACTGCAAGGAAACCTGAAGACACTAAACATTGCAAGCATGATTAATTAAGATTATGAAATAAAACAATCCATATTAAACAAATATGTTATTTCAACTACATCTTTATATAAGGCAATGACGAAGCTTCCAAGAAAGGCAACAACAAGAACCTTAAAGACTAAAGCATGAGACACGACACACAGGAGGGTGAAATTGGCCAAGCCTATTTGCACTTACAATTAAAAAATTAACATGTTCCACGTCAAATTACACTCTCTATAAATAAGTTTTTTTAATTTTTAATGAATGTTTTTTTAGTCATATACATCATAGATCTCTATATTATTAATAAGTAAACATAAGACTAGTTGCCAACCGTGATTGTAGAAATTAATTGCAGCATAATATGTTTGATATTTTTAAAATTACAATATCACTCAAATTTTAAAAAGTAACACTTATTTAGAAATAGAGAGTAGTACTATTATTGGAATAAAATTAAATAAAAAAGACAGTTGAGGAAATGTTGAATGAATTGATTAACTTCGCCCAATTCGAAACCTCAATAGTGAAAAGTCACATTTTATGCACATCGATTCATTAGGGCTCGTTTGTTGTGGCTGATGACTTATGACTTATGGCTGATAGTTTAAGCTGGTAGCTGAATGACTTTTGGCTGATTGCATGATAAACTGTTTGTTACAGCTGTTGAAAAGCTGCTTATGACTTATGAGTCGTTATAATTATTTGTTAAAAAAAAAAACTTGAAAATTAGTATTCATATTTTTATGTATATTTCATAAAAGGATGAAATGAGGACAATCAAATATTTATTAATGAATAGTTGTCTTCATGTTTAAAAAAAACCAAAAAAGCTTAAAATTTTGGCTTTTTGGCTTTTGACTTTTTAATGCATAAAGGATGTTGTACCTTACTTATTGGACTTATAAGCTAAAACAAACACTTTAAATATGACTTTTCAAAAGCCAAAAGCCAAAAATCACTCCAAATAAGCTGCAACAAACGAGCACTAAATGAGTTGATCGAACACAGAAAAATCAAATGTGTATTAACATTATCCAAAGTCTAACGAGGTGCCATGACGTCGGTTAGCAGAGGTTCTGGATCCAATTTTGGCACCCTAACTCCATTCATTAACGAATTGAAGACAATCCCATCGATCATTCATTTTCACTCTCTCCATCGTTTTATTATTAATAATGTGCCAAACATAATTAATTGTACATTAAAAAATATATATATATATATATTTATTTATATATATATATATAGCTACATCGATATCAGCTTCTAAGCTAATGTATTTATCAGGCATTTCTTCACTACACAAAAATAATTGGAATAGTCTTTGGCCACTCAATAGTGGTCCTGGAAAGAGAGAAGAACAAAGCCATATCTTTACGTTAAAATTCTGATTACGACAATTTAGAAAACACCTAAGGTAACTATGTCGAAGCATGTACAATGTGGTTTTTTTAAAGCATGTACAATTATTAGAGCATGTATAATGTGGTTTTTTTCCCAAATCACACTTAAATCTTTTCATCCAATAGAGAAGTTAAAAAAATCATCTTCAAATCAACCAATAATTTTAACAAAAAAAAAATCATCCCTTGAACCACAGTTCCCAAATCCTAGGTCCCCTTTCTAAGTGTTATCATTTGAGTGGATAACATTTTATTTTCTTTTATTGCCTTTATTGACCAATTTTTAGCCAAAAAAATTTAATTTTTACTTCAATTAAAGTACATATTTTTACCTATAAATAGTGACTTTGTTTGTTTCATTTGGATATTAGAAAAAATTTCTATGATTTTTTCAAGTTTCTAGTCATTATTAATGGAGATTTTTTTTTTCCTAATGGGGGTATGGGAAGGGATCGAACCTGAGACCTCACACTTTGTGAAACCACATGTCTACCACTGGGCCACCCCCTTAGGGGCCATTATTAATGAAGATAAATATGGTGGGTTATGTAAATATGTTGCATTTTGTGTCACCATTGAGAATGTTTTTTGGTTTTGAATCAAATAAATATCTAATGAGTTATTTTTTTGATTTTTTTTATTTTGAATCAAATAAGTATTTTATTGGTTTCCCTCCAATCTTTTCATTTCAGTCATCATCTACAAGATTGGATTTTTCTTCTTTCGAAATTCAGTATGTTTTAATCCACTTAAAAATCAGTTATTTTCACGGAAAAAGCAAAAATAAAATTTTCGCGAGAAAAACTTGACTTTGTTTACTTTGGAATGGGTTAAATTTCAAAAATTGGTGTTCATAATTTTCTTAATATTCTCCTTGAAGGAACCTAACATTTTTTTCATTTATCATTTAGTATCATTGCTCTGCCCACTTTTTCTCTCTCGTACAACCTAAAACATAATAAAATATATTACTCCTTTGTTTCATCTACAGAGGCCATATTTGAAAATCAAGTAATTAATACTCTTTTCGTTTCGAGTAAAAAATTCTCGTTTAAAATAAAACTTTTTAAGATAATGATACTTTTAGTAGTTCATTTGTAATAAAATAACGTTTTTATACCTTAATTTTTAAAAATAGATTCTTTAAGTAAAACATACCAAAAATAGAATAATAGACTATTTGCCCAGAACGTATGAGTATATATTAAACTAACATTAGATTTTATCATAATTACAACATTGTTTGAGCATAGCCAAAATAGTAATATCAAACTTGGAGGCTAAAGTTGAAATATTATGAAAATTGTAACATAATTTTTTAAAGTGAGATTTTTAAATAAAACATTTTAAAATAATATAATATGCTATTTGACTAAAATGAAGAGAGTATAATACTCCTTCCATTCTGGATAAAAATCGGACTATTTTATTTTGGGATGTTTCACTTAAAGTATTTATTTTCAAAAATTAAGACATAAAAATATCATTTAATTACTAATAGACTACTAAAAGTGTTATTTTATTAAAGAAATTGATTTTCAAATAAGGACTCTTTGCCTGAAATAGAAGAAGTAGTATTTTAATATTAAAGACTTTTGAATAAGGAGTGGAAAATGGACTAAATATATGTATATATTTCAACGGTCACCTTTTACGAAGTTATATACTCCAATAACTCAGTTTAAACCTTTTTTAAAAAGTGAACAATTTTCCTTCATTTCTGGTGTACTAGAGGAACCCTAATTAAAATTCAGAGCTTAAACTATTTTCAAAACAATTATAATTAGTACTCCCTCCGTCCCTAAATTATCGTCCTTTTTTTTTTCGTCCGTCCCAAAATAATTGTCCACTTTGAAACTTTCCTTTTTAGAACATCACTTTTACCACTTTACCCTTTCTTTTTTACTCTACTTTAATTATGAGCCACATATACATGGAAATTAAAGGAAACTACATATTAAACCAATATAAATAATCAATTCAATTACTTTTTTTTAAACTATGCGTCGAGTCAACCCAGACGATTAATTAGGGACGGAGGGAATAATAGCTTCCATGAAAACTTAACAAGATCATATTTAAAGGTCAAATATCGTTGACAACTGCTTCCGACCAGATCATTGACTTGAACGTAAGAAGGATATATTGATCACTGATCACAGACACCCTACCATTGGGAGTGAACTTCAACTACTATAACTCCGTACGTCTTCTTTGAATGGAATCTTAATGACTTTGAGATTACTCTTTCACTTTAAATTAAGATTATCCTATTAATTTATTTTTAAGGTAACACGTCTACATGCATGGTCCCCTTTTCTATTTCAATTCCCCAAAATAGTTACTTTCCATACAGACAAATAGCCTACCATACTTTGACTGAGTCCACCAGACCCGACAATTTGGATTGAGTTGAATTGTACTGGATCGGATTAAGCCTGATTATAATATTATGGGTTGAAGTGGGTCAGAACAGTTACAACCCGTATACTGGGAAAAATAAATTGGGTTGGGTTGAATCGGGTTGCATGGGCGAGTGGATGGTTGTGTCATGTGTGTGTACCAGGGTTTGTGGAATTAAATTCATGTAAAACATTAAAACCAAACAATCTCAATCTCAATCTCAATCTCAATCTCCACATGACAAACCCAGTAACCCACTCCACCTACCTCTCTCTCTCTCTCTCATAATTCATTAATCCCCGCCCTCACTCATTTCAGTCTTTCCGGTCTTCTTTACCAGAGCACTTTCACACTCCCAACAACAAACTCACGGTCCTCGCTCCATGTCTCCGGAACACCATCACCAACCCATCTTCATCCACACACTACCTCTCCGTCAGCGCCGCCGCCACCCTTTCTTCTCCGCAAGCCCACCCCGATATCTACAACAGACATTAGTAGATCTGTCATCTCCACTCCAAATCTACTACTAGATCCGTAACCCCCACCAGATCCGGCGTTGATGGTTGGTTTTGATGCCATTCGACTTGAACTTAACGGCGTTTCCTGAATTTCCATTGGATTTGAGCGTTGACTGGGAGAAAAATAATCATTTTCGGTGAACAAATAGTTGAATGTCCACTGCGCTAAGAAACCACGTTTCTCAAGTTCTTAAGTTTACTAGGATAAACATTGATTATTTTTTACTTGTTTGATTGATTGGATTGATTAAAACTTTTATGGGACAGTTCTTTTCTATTTATGGCATTTCTTTTTCCAATCTCTTAATCCCGATCCTGGTTTTTTTTGGTTATGCACTAAACCCAACGGGTTAAGGCATGTAACCCGTTTCAACTATTAATTTTATTGGGTTATTATGGGTAATCCGTTTTAACGCGAATATTTAATATGTTGGGTCGGGTTAGTTATTTATCGGATTACGTTGGGTCGGATATGTTCATGAGTTTCAGGTCACACTTGACAGGCCTAGAGTTTACTTTCAAATTTTATGTTTATAATTTTTATAACGTTTAATCTTTATTCTTTACTTGTGTTATTAGTATAGTGCTTGAGGTTAAGTAGATTTGTTATTATGATTAACTCTAATAATATTAATAAAGTTTTATAGTAATTAAAATTTTCAAACGGGAACTTTTAGGTGAAATGAATGGAGTAATACTTTACTTTACTCCCCCTACATGTGTCTTATTTCTATCTATATTACAATAGAGTTCATTCTCATACATATGTAATTGATTAAAGTTATTTAGATGTTGAGATTAAATAATCTTAAAAAATTTAATAGTTGTGATTCACTCTCACATTCACATGTGTGAAAGTAGTTATCTACTTTTAACTATTTATATTCTTTCATCCTGTTACAAAGTCACCCCTACAATTAATATTATGAGCAGTCACACCATGAGATTAATATTTTAAACTATTACCCCTTACAAAACATCAACCTTACATTAATATAATCTCACAATAGAGCTCAATTGATTGATTGAGACTATCTGGCCATTAGGGTTGATTACGTCGTAAAATCAAACGGTCATAGGTCAGTTACAAATAACCATCTTCAACTATGGGTCAAGTTTGAATAGCGCCCCTCAACTACTACTTGAAGTAATGTACTCCTCAACTGTAACATTTTTTTTAAAATCGCACCTTCTATTTAGACGTTGGCGTTTCAATTGACGAAATCAGATATACTGACACCGTGTCATAGGCACGGACACAAAGATCTAGTTTAATATAAGGCTTATCATTTTGCACCACTTCTTATATGTTTCTTTTTTTCCTTTTCAAAGGCTAAATAAAATGTGACAAATTTTGCCCGTGTTCATTTGTCCGTTCAGACCGTTCAATAAATAATGGATATGAGCACATCTAATATTTTAAGTGGGCACAAATGGACATGCCCATTTAAGACCATTAATTATGATGGACTAAATGGGCGCCCACTTGGGCACCCATGCTAAAACTTATTCTTTTGCTATTTAAATTTCACTTCGGTTTTTGTTCTCTCCGATCTCTTAATAATGATATTTAACATATATATATATATATATATATATATATATATATATATATATATATATATATATATATATATATATATATTGCAAAATTATGTCGTGTGCTGGATCCCCCCCTCTTCTCCCCGCCCCCGATCTCACTTAGATCCGTCATTGTAGGCTCTCCGTTCTCAAAATAATCTTTGTTTAGTTTACTGTTGCAACATTCTCAAAGTAATTGTTGTAATTTGATGAATTCGGAGGTTTAGATTATCTTAATTCGTAAAATCATATTTTAACGCTCAATCAATTATTTTATCAATCAACATCAGTCCAACAATCTGGTTAGCATGAAGCATTTAATTTTGATCAACTTAATTTATAAATTAAAATCTCTAAAAATTACTATATAAGAAATTTTTTTGAATGAAAACTAGCAATTGACCGAGAAAGATTATTTGAAAATTACTAATTTCATTCACATCGGCTAGGTCACTAAGATCTTAGGTCGATTTATATTTTAAACCTGTCAACCATAATCACGCCTTAAAGTCTATAAACAATATTGGTGTCTAATGATACTATGGTAGTGAGGTGATCAATTATAAACACACACAAAAATACATATTTATTTTTATTTTATTTTTTGATAAAATTAATGTTTTTTGTAATTTTTAGTTTTTTTTTTGTTAAAGAATAATTATATTATAATTTATTATATTTATTTGATAATTTTGTGTTATGAGTAGATGGGTGCTCATGTCCATTTATTGTCCGTCCATATATACACATAGTATTAAATGAACATTTACTTACCCACACATTTAAGCCTATTTCCCATATGAACGTCGCTCATACCTGTTCGTTTGCCACCTTTAAATTATATTAATCAAAAATAAAAATTGCACCCAACAATAGATAGTAAATCGCCCACGCCACGACCACCATACACTAAGGTCGCCACCTCCTCACTGGTCATCGTCCAATAGAAAGATTGAAAGTACCAAATATCAAAGATAGCCAAGCCAAAGGAAAAATAATCAGTTGGAATAAGAAATCCAAATTTGAGACATTGCACTTTTTGTGAAGTCCATCTTACCTAATGGACTACCCCTTAGATTTTTGGGAAAATAACTAAAAGTCCCACTATAAAATTGTTATATCCAAAAAATTCGAACAATAATTTGGGTATCCAAAAAGCCCCAAAAATAAAATTTTAATACTAGAAAGTTCCATATTTAACGTTTCTTCACACGCCGTTACATTAAATGTTTTCATTGGATGAATGATCCCAAAGCAACTACTATTTAATTCATAAAATTTAAAGTTTTTCATACTAAAATAAAAAAGAAGTTAATTAATAATAATAATAGTATTATTATTCTTAGTAGTAGTGGTAGTAGTGATAATAATAATAATAATAATAATAATAATAATAACAATAATAATAATAAATAAAAATAGTAAATTATTATTCTTATTAGTAGTAGTAGTGATAATAATAATAATAATAATAATAATAATAAATAAATAATAATAATAATAATAGCAAAAAGCTTGTCTATTGTTATTATTAATAGTATAGTAATTGTTGTTGTTGTTCTTATTATTATTACCATAATATTATTAGTATTATAATTATTCTTTTAGTTGCTAATAAATATTATTATTACTTTATCCTAAATATTAAATAAGTAACATTATTGAAGTTAAATACTCTTTTCGTTCCACGGAAAGAGTCCCCGTTTGAAATTCAAATTTTTTAAAAAATAACATTTTTAGTTATCCATTAGTAATAAAATGATATTTTTATGTCTTAATTTTTAAAAGTGGATTTTTTAAGTTAAACATTTCAAAATGAAATAGTGGATTCTTTACCCGAAATAGAGGAAGTATAAGTTTACTTTCAAATAAAACCCCGTATCCTAATGATATTAGTGAAAACGTTAAGTTTTAGACTTTATTATACTAAAATTAAACTTTGGGACTTTTTGATTAAAATAAATAAAAAATTGCGGGTCAGTCCACTTTTTGAAACTTTTAATCGCTAAAGTAACCATTTTTTATTTTCAATCAAAAAAGTCACTTTGGTGGCAAAATAACCACGTTATCCTTCATGAAACATAGGCGTGCTACGGAGGTCATCAATTTTATCGGATTATTTTTTGCACTGCGGTTCAATAGTATAACTACTAGTCTATTTTTGAATCGCGATTCATCAATTTTTATTGAATTAATTTTGCACCGCGATTTAATCGTGTAACTGCTAATCTATTTTTGTACCGCGATTCGTCAATTTTAGTGCATTAATTTTTGCACCGCAGTTCAATAATGTAATTGCTAGTCTATTTTTGAACCGTGATTTATCAATTTTAATGCATTATTTTTTGTACCGCTGTTCAATTGTGTAATTGCTAGTCTATTTTTGAACCGCGATTCATCAATTTTAGTGCATTAATTTTTATACCGCGATTCATCAATTTTAGTGCATTAGTTTTTGAACCGCGATGCAAAATTATAAAAAATCAGACCACGTCCTCCACCTGTTTCTTCCATCTCCTCCATCGTAAGCCTTCTTCTTCCTCCTCTTTCTCCACCTTCGTCTCAACTGAAAAATTTTTCAACCCCGCACAGATCCATTATAGTTTCGTATTTTATGAATCAAAAAACTCGTTTATCTTTAATGCCCCTAAACTCCGACGAAGGGGCGTTGCCCCTTCGACCCCCATTTCGTTGCGCACAATCGTGATTTTGAATTCAAAGTGTGTTGTTAAATCTGTTGAAGAAGACAATGACATTTTTATAAGAATATTTCAAAAAATAGTCTTTTATGATTTAAAAAAATGAACTTTTGGGACTAAAAACTTTAAAAAAGAACCGGGCAGATATTTCCCCTAAAACAAAACACATGGGTAGATTTCACCTTTCAAAATCTCATTTTTGAATTATTAATTTTTGAATTACCATTTCACTCTTTCTCTCATATGTTCTTTGGTTGTGATCTTTCTCTTTCCCATCTCCTCCCTATTTTCTCTCTCATCACCACTATCTTTTCTCTTTTAATTATGTTTAAACAATTTTATTTATTTAAATATAAAAAATAGTAACTAAAACAAAAATAATAATTCCAGGGTCAAGAAAACAAAAATATAAGAGGTTAGTAAAATAAAAATAATTTAACGAACAAGTCACTATAAAAATAAAAATTACAAAATCAACAAAACAAAAATAATTTAATGCGGAGGTTAGTAAAAAATAATTTACGGAACAACAGTTTAAAACAAATTCTTGAAAATATATATGTAAAACAAAAATACGTTAGTAAAATAAAAATATTTTATGGAACAAAAATAATAGTTACAAAGTCAATAAAAACAAAAAAAATTTAAACTGAGGTTACTAAAATAATTTAAATAATTTGCGGAACAAAATTTTAAAACAAATTCTTAAAAATAACTATGTAAAAAAATACATTAGTTAAATAAAAATATTTGATGGAACAAAAATAATAATTACGGCGTCAATAAAACAAAAATAATTTAAACTGAGGTTAGTAAAATTGTAAAAATAATTTACTAAACAAAAGTTTAAAACAAATTCTTTAAAATAGTTATGTAAAACAAAAATACGTTAATAAAATAAAAATATTTGATGGAACAAAAATAATAGTTACAGAGGTAATAAAACAAAATAATTTAGACTGAGGTTAGAAACATAATAATAAAAAATTACGGAACAAATTTTTTCCATAAAACTAATTCTTAAAAATGAAACAAAAATAATAGTTACGAAGTCAATAAACAAAAATATATAATGGAAGTTATTCAAATCAAAATAATTTACAAAACAAAAATTATAGTTAATGGTAAAAATAATTTAGTTATTAAAATCAAAATAATTTACAAAACAAGAATAATAGTTAACGGTAAAAATAATTTAATTATTTTGATTTTATCTTATTTTCTTCTCATAAATTTCTTTATTTATAAAATACAAATATTATTTAATAAAAGTAATCATTCAAAAGGAAGAACTTATTTGAGTTCATATTCTATTTGTAGGGCGGAAAAAATTCAAGTTTATTCGAAGACATTCATTATACAGAGTTTTTGAATAGTATAAAGTGTTCGGGTTGTCAGGCCATGAATTGACACTTAAAATTAGAGTTCCGGAATGCTATTGAGAAACATTGACTATGTTGTAGGGTTGTGCAATGGAACAAGACTAATCATTATAAATTTTGGGGATCACATTGTTAAAACTAAATTTTTGAAAGGAAGCAATGTTTGAGAAAATGTTTTTATCCCAGGATCATCATTAACTCTATCCGATGTAAGACTGTCTTTCAAGTTCCAGAGAAGACAATTTACATTGCTGGTATCATATGCAATGACAATTAACAAGTGTCAAAGTCAATAATTGCACGTAAGTCTCTTTTTGAAACAATCAGTATTTAGCCATGGACAGTTATATGTCGTAGTTTTTAGAGTAACAAATTATTTTGGTTTGAAGATATTTATATGCGGTGAAGATGAAAAACTAACTAATAAGAAAACAAATGTTGTGTATAAGGAATTTTTTTAGAATCTATAATGATTAGTGATATACTTATGTGTAATTGTTAATAAATCAATTGATGTAGAACAAGTGGCCGAGACATATTTGAGTAAAGCGTTAGGGAAGAGTTCGAAGTTAAGGGGGTCCAACGGCAGTTTCTGAAAGTTGGATCGGTGGGTTGCTTCGCAGTTTTTCCGTTAGTTTCTGTTAAGCACTAGTAGAAATCACTTAACGGTCGGCAGATCTTTACAAGAGCATAATTTTTGCATCCGGATGAATTGCGGGGCCCACCGCATATCAAATCGAAGCTCTCGACTTAATTTACAAGACTCATAGGGTGAAACTCAATGAGACGTTCTTTTGAAGCCCAAAAAACGTTGTTTAGATACTGTTTTGCCCCTCGGAAGTTTTAGGGTTTTTCTGTCATTTTTTATTCATTCTTTTCCTTTTAGGGTATGGACTGTTAGGGGATATAAATAACCCCTTAAACATTATTTCAGCAGCTTTTTGAATAAAAATTTGAGTTTATTTCGTTTTCTTTCTTGGGCTTGAAACCCTAAAACCATCATAGGTTGTGTTAAGGAATTTATTGTGGAAAGAATTCTTTGTTGTTATTTCCGCTACGTCACCAATCCTCCTTATTTTTTGTAATTATTAATTTTTTTAGTTAATTTACGTTTAACGCACGGATTAAAAAAAACTAGTTAATATATAGTTGAAATGTCATGCCATATCGTGTTAATAGTATGACACGGTTACACGGCCATCACTTGTAGATCTTCTCCGATCCAAGTGTTGAAGAACATACTCCCTGATAAAAAATCTTTTTTTTGAAAGTTAAATATTTTCAAAAATAATATTTTTACTTATCTATTAATATTAAAATTATACTTTTATAAGTTTATTTGTTAATTTTTAAAAATAAACTATTTAAATGAAACATTACAAAATATAATAATAGAATTTATGACCGGAAGAGAGGAAGTATAAAATATTCGTCTTCTTTTTTGAGACTAAATAGATAGAAAAAATGGCCCACCAAACCCCAAGTGGGTAACGGAACCATGTGCGATCATATGGTGGTTGGCCCTTTCTAGCCCCACCTAAATCCTCTTTTCACCCCCTAAAACTTGATAATGAAAGTTATATAACCCCATAATTCAACTAATTAATACTAATAACATTACACAAAAATAAATAAAGATTGATTCTCAAGTCTCCCCCCTCCGCCTTTCTCTCTCTCTCCTCACCTCCCATTTTCAATCTTTCTCTTTTCTTCATTCCCTTCACACGCTTCTTTTCCTCTTCATTCCCTCACCACCCCTCTCTCTCTCTCTCCATATATACATAAATACATACATACATATATATATATATATGGATTTGTGTCAGAAGTCAGTACAGAAATTTTCTTTTGTCCTTCTAACATAGGAGGACCCTTTTGTGTCAGAAGAAAATCTTTATCTCCAACTGTCTTCTCCATAATCCATCTCATATGACACACACGCACACACACAAAACCCTTGTGTTCTAAACCCTAATCTCTATCTCAAATAACAGTTTTCCACAAATCATGTCTCCTCAACACACATCCATAAACCCTAGCTCTCTCAAAGTTCGTTTCGCTCATCGATTCATTCGAGCTTTAAACAATATAAAGAAGAACAACAATAGATCCATTACTACTAATTGCCCATCATCGAAAAGAGAGATCTTCCGAAGATCTCATCGAGTTAAACTTGCAGCTTATGAATCAATGGCTTCAGCAGTTGGGTCAAGGCGAGCGTGGAGCCGGGCTATTCTACAAAAGGTTAGAAACCGCTCTAGAAAGAAACATGGATTGGCAAGAAAAAAAAGAATCATAATCAGTACTAGACATGCATTAAGGAGAAAGAGAAAGATAGGAAGAGGAGAGAGAAACTGCAGTAACCCTAACCCTAAGAAAGATCATAATGATGAGTTTGGTGCACAGCTAAGGAGGCTTGTTCCGGGATGCGAAGCTATGGATACGTTCAAGTTGTTGGATGAAACTGCGCATTATGTAAAGTGCCTTGCTACCCAGGTAGAGGTTATGAGGAGTATTGTGAATTTCTGCCATATATGATGATTACAATAAAGAATATATATAAATATATATATATATATATATATATATATATATATATATAAATAAATATATATATATATATATATATGTATATTATGTGTGTATGTATAATTATGTGTACAGAACAGGAGATTACACACCGGAAAAGATCTTGGTTTGGTTGCTGGTAAGTTTTGCTTAATACTGATCTTTGAAGGAATAGAGGGCTGATATTTTGCAATCTTGTTTGCAAAAGTATAGAAGTAAATTAGCTTTTGAAATCATAGTTTAAACGAATAAGACAAGTTGTTTTTGTTCCTTGATAAGATTTGTGTTTAATTTCTTGTGTGTGTGTGTATGTGTGTTTTAATAACCAGCCCCAAGTGATTGAGATTAAGACTGAGTTGAGTTCTTTGTAATTCTACTCTTGTCGAAGACCTTGATTTTTGGGGTTTTATATTTATTGGTGGATTGATTTTCCACTAACCATTGTTGCATCACTTATTCATACATGTTCTTTTTTTGTGTATTTTACTAACTGAAACATCAATATTACAAATTAATTCAATAAAAGGAGAAGTGTTACAATAATGAAAGGTCTTATGTAAGACCGTTTTACAGATCTTAATTCGTAAGACGGAACCCTACTATCTCACAGCTGATCAACCAGGCCACCAACACTCGGTGGGTCGATAAGGAGGATCTGTTTTACAAAAAAAATGTGTAAAACCATCTTACACAAGTATTTGCCAACGATAATAGATACTTAGCCTTATACTATGTCAGATCACTATAAATATGAATTTTAACTAGCTGAGTTATGTACTCATGAATTCATTTTGGAGACTATTATCATAATTTGTTATGATTCTTGATATATAAATCCCGAAATTAAAGGCTTCATTTGAATGGCGATTACTCAAGCTTTCATATCCACGCAATGCAGCTTGATTTTCTTTCTTTCGATATTATCAGCATTTTTGTTTAGTTCCCTTGTCAATTAATGTGCTTTGACAGTTGATGGATTTTTATTTTTATTTGTTGGTTAGCAAGATATTGCCTGGCTTGTCTTACAAGAATCTCAAAAAGGTTTGATAATCGATAACCACATCCATTAAGCATATTAAATTCAAACAAGAAAGGCTCTGTCATGGAAACACTGCATAGTCTAAAGTTGAAGAATAATGCAATGTTAGATTCTGTAGTCTTCTTAAAATTTAATATGCTTAACCCCCTTCCTCTCCCCAAGGATAATAATTTTTCTATCATAATGCTTGTTTAGTGGGGTATTTTGACTAAAACGCTGATAAAAAACAATAGCGTTTTCTCTTTTTAAGTATTTTAATGGAGCATTTTAAAAATATATTGTGTTTACAACTATTCTGTTTATAAAAATAACATTTTGAAATAGTTTCTGAAACGTGTTTACAAGAAAAAAAAGCTGTGTTTTTAAAACGCTGCATGTTTTTAAAGAAAAAACTTAAGAAAGACCACTTTACGGATATTTTTTGAAAAATGGATCTTTTTGAACTAATCCACCATCTGTTGATAAGCTGAACTATAAGAGAGTAAAACTCTGTATTACAAATTAAGATCTGTAATATGGGAGACCTATCCCGTAATTAATTAGGAAGAAAATGAAATGGATATATATATATATATATATATATATATATATATATATATATATATATATAGATAGAGAGAGAGAGAGAGAGAGAGAGAGAGAGAGGTGTCCCAAACAAAATTAGATATGAGACTAGCCCGGTCAGAGTAGTGAGTCTATTTGAGTTGAATGTGTAATATAGTCATTTGAGGAGGGACTAAGGAGATAATTCGGTCAATATTTTGCTATTTGCATGCGCTAATATTTATAAATGAAATTACATTGTTACATGTATTTTCCACAAATAAGGGAAATAATAAATACCTCTTTCGGGCAAAGAATTCCCGCTTAAAAGTCAAACTTTTTAAGAAAATGACACTTTTAATAATTCATTAATAATAAAATGACACTTCTATATCTTAATTTTTAAAAATAAACTCTTTAAGTGAAACTCTTAAAATAGAATAGTGATTTTTTTATACGGAACGGGTTTGTTATTTGTACTAATAAGATTTCCGGGCAACCTCGTTCCAGTTTTTCTTCAACTATGGGAGGAGATGTACACTACTTTAGAGGCATTGTCTCTAAGTTAAATTTACTTGTCGTTCGTTCTCTTTAAGTGAAACATTTCCACGCAAGCAATTTAACTTAGAAACAATAACTCTAAAGTAGAGTACATCTCCTCCCATAGTCGAAGAAAAATTGGAACGAGGTTGCTGAAAAATCTTATTAGTACAAATAACAAACCATGTTGAAATATAAATCACTACTTCCTTTGTTCTCGGTAAAGAGTTCATTATTCTATTTTAAGAGTTTCACTTAAAGAGTCCATTTTTTAAAATTAAAACATTTAGACAGACGTTAATAATAATGGCATTACTTTGAGAGTGTTTACCTGTTTGGAGTCGACCAATGCAAATATGCAATATAGGCACATGACATGAAATGCATACAAATTAAATTAAAGAATTTAACGTACATTCACCGTTGATCATCAACGAGACAACTACACAAGAAATGTAATGGTAATGGACACACTGGTAGCTGCTGCGACTACGTACCACGAGCAAGGGCCAATAGCAAGCCGAGAGGTATCAACTTTTATCACCGACAACTACAGTCTACAGATAGAGCAATGCCACCACATTCCTCCTAGTCCAAAACACAAAAATATTCAATTTAATTTACTATTTGCACCCTCCTCTCTTTCTATAACTCCCTTTGACACACGCGCTACGATTTAAAGAAGGTCAAAATATGGAAATAAAAAAAACCCCCGAAGTATCTATGCAATCCTAGAGTCCCCCCCTAACCTACGAAGTGTGTCTATGTGGTACCTGATGTTACCATTTGTCTCATGTTGCCCCCTGTCGTTAGTGGTCGTTAAGAATGAGTCGTTAAGTGACACGTGAGCCTACACGTGCAGAGTATTTATGTCATTTGATTTGGGGTGCAAAGTGGGATTTCCCCTTCTCCCTCTTCAAACCACCCCAGCTAGATCCATCTTCATCTCTCTTCTTCTCCATCGCATGTAGGAGTCCACTCATTGCCGACCTCCCATCAACAGTTCCAACTGGATTCACCTTCACCGCTCCAATTTCGGCCAACTACGCCATCTACGACCCCATCTTCGGCTACACTCACACCACATCCAACTCTTTTACCTACAACCATAGTCACGCCACCCCTTCTATCCGATCTCCTTCTCCATCTTCATCTCTAGTCGCTAGAACCAGAAAAATCAAGAGCTTTGGTCGTCTTCGCCGCCTATATCCGACCAAGCAAGGTCGCTCCAGCTTTTTCCCCTTCACCGCACACTCCTTATCCATCGTCATCCCCCAACCTCCCCCGCCCTTGTTTCAATCCGCTCATGACCATCTCCAATTTCGGTAGCTCTGGCCAAAAGCAGTATACCAGTGAGTGTTTTTCTCTTTCCCCCTCACATTCTTCGAAGCAACCTCAAATATTGGTGTCTAGGGGCTTGAAATCGGTAGCCCCATTGTGCCATGCAAGTAAGATCTCTCAAAATCTGTTGCTAATTGCTAAATGCTTGTGAAATTGATGAGTCGAAATTAGTACATGTTTGTTCTTATTGCTAGTATCCATTTAATTCTGTAGGAATTATATAAATGGTTATGTTAATGATGGAGTATTGTGCTGCTTGGGGGTCTTTGTTGTTTATCATTCAGCGTTACACACTTATCACCACCACCGCCTTCACCCCCATTAATTTAAAGGTAAAAAAGAAAACCCCATTGTGCCATGCAAGTAAGATCTCTCAAAATCTTGGTGTCTAGGGGCTTGAAATCGGTAGCCCCATTGTGCCATGCAAGTAAGATCTCTCAAAATCTATTGCTAATTGCTGAATGCTTGTGAAATTGATGAGTCGAAATTAGTACATGTTTGTTCTTATTGCTAGTATCCATTTAATTATGTAGGAATTATATAAAAGGTTATGTTAATGATGGAGTATTGTGCTGCTTGGGGGTCTTTGTTGTTTATGTGACGACCCGACCCGGATCCCAAGACGAAATCCCAAGGTCGTGCCGCCAAGGAGACAAATAACAACAACAAGTAGCAAATAATGGGTAGGGCCATAACGGCGATACGCCAACAACTCAAAACCTATGCGGAAGCAAAATATAATATAAACAGTGGCGCCCGAGCTAACAAGCTCAAACTAAAACAACCAAAGAGATGATTAATCTCTCGGTCCAAAAATTCGACTCGCGTGCCGCAACATTGGGCACGTAGGACAAATCTCCCTGTCATGCAGTTCAATATATAGCATAATATAAACCAAGTCATCGGCGAAGCTACGGCCGGAACCCAACATTACACTAAGTCTAAGACTCTAGTCTAACAACTCAACGGCTAAAATCATGCCGGAGAACAAACATAATACTTTACTATCATGGAGGCATATAAAACATGATCACTGAATTTACCAAGTGCGACTAACACAAGTCGGCCACCAACAACACAAGTACCAACAACAGGATAGCATATGGAATCATAACCATAAATAAGCACCAAGCACGACTACTACTTGTCGGCTACCAAAAGAATAGGCTAACAACATAATTACAATATCACAATTCACATTTAGGTTTGCTACCCCAACATGAAGTTTACATAACTTCATCTTTCCCAACGACCTCACCAAAAACAAATAAACTATCTAAGTAGCAACCTTGCCAAAAGAATCTTTGTCAACGCAATCTTCTGATTTACTTGGATCCGCACGCTCGGCTTGGATCTAGGGAAAACAACCAACAAATAAAAGTAAGTCACAATGACTTAGTAAGTTACTAACCGTAACTTCCTATCATGGCATAATGCTCAATCATAAATTACATCATGCTATCGTCATGAAATAACCTTATATAAAATCATGTTATGGCATCCATGCTCAACATTAATAAAACATGTTATCATTGTAGTATAACATCTCACTAAAATCCACGTCAAGGCATTTTATGCTTAACGATCATAATCCTTGTTATTGGTATAACATAGCCTTCCAATAATTACATGTCAAGGCATATAAGTTTAACAACAATAATTCATGCTTCTGGCATAATACCACATTCCAATAATATTCATGTTAAAGCATATTAGCTTAACAACAGTAATTCATGTTATTGTTATAACATAGCCTTCCCATAATATTCATGTCAAGTCATATAAACTTAACAACAATGATCCATGCTTTTGGCATAATACATCATTCAAATAATTTTCATGTTTAAGCATTCATGCTTAACAACCTTAAACAACATGTTATCTCTCAAGTATAACATTTAAGAAACCAAAACAACCATCATATCATATCCAAATCACCAAGCACATTATTCACATAAGCACTTGTGAAACAATTCATATAAAAGGGATATGATACAATTACCAATTCTTCCGCGCGTGTCGCTCCTGCAAAAACACGTGCAAAACCTTTATGTGCCCTCGATATCCCTCTCGTAGATATCGACGTCCCCGAGACAGTCTCCGCTCGAGTTCCATAGTTATCAAAGGCATGTGTATTACTACAACTAAGATAAACTACTTCCCCACCGTGGCCATCGATGGAGGGGTGTGTGCAAACCCGGCACGACGATCCATCGCGATCACGAATCTCACAATTCGTGAAGACGATGTATCGTCCCACCAAAGACTCAACAGACCGACTCCAGCTGGACTCAAAACCCAAGCACAAGTAATATATACTCATATGCTCAAAACAAGTAGGTAAACACTCTACCATCAAACTAGTCATGCATTTCATCCACAACTAGCATAAATATCACAACCGAGAATCATATAAGCTCTCTTAATCAAGTGTGCTTCACACACTTCAAAACTTCTTGGAGGCTCGACCTCCATGAATTCTACCCAAAATTCCGTAGGACTTAAGATTATAGTTCCTAGGATTCATACTAACCCAAAGGTTGACTCCGTTGAGTCCAATCTAAACTTTCCGAAAATTCAAGGAATAGAAGCATGGGCTTCAACATCCCCCTATGTTCATACTATCGCCAATAACCATAATCCCAAGTTCAATGAACTCACATAAACCCCACAAATTACTTAACAATGCAACTTAGAACAAATTGGCCATCTTGTGCATAAATTCATTCAAGTCACCTTACCAATCATAATCTTCAAATCATGATTAAATCATACAACATGGTTTAATATACTCTATTAAACATGTAAAACATAATAATCAAGCTCACATCAATAATTTGCAAGCTAAAACAAAATTAGGGCAAAACACCCTCCAAGTATCTCTACCAAATCAACTTCAATACTCATGGATAATCAACATAACCAAGTTCAATAGACTATTTAGAACATGAATTTCACATAAATCATGGTCTCACATAAGTTCAATCAAGTTCTATCATCAATTTGAAAACCTAGGGTTCATGCATCTCTACAAACCCTAACAATGGCTTCCATTGACCTCGCATAGCACAAATGGTTGTTTCCCTAGGGTCAATGGAGCCCAAAAGAAAAGGAAGAGAGGTAGAAACTTACCCGAAATCAGCCCTCACAAACTGAAATTTCGAAACCCAAGAGATGATGTCTTCTCCTCAACTCTTTCTTCAAGTTCACGGGTAGGAAGGGGGAAAAAACGACCCAAGGCTGTGGCTTCCAAGCTCAAGCCCTTCAAGAATCCAAGAATCTCCTTCTCAAGCTCTCTCTCTAGTTCTCTGTTGAGCGCTCACAGAAGAAACAAGGCTGAAGTCGTATTCTGGTTTGGCCGAACAATGAGAAAGAATGCGTTGGCTTTTGATTTTATATGGGGGATTAGTTCCCCTAATCACCCACTAATCAACCTCTAAACCCCTAATAGATGTTTAGGACTAGTATTAGGCTAAGTAAATGGGTTAAGGTTAGGTTTAGATTGGGTTTAAGTGGTTAAAAATTCGGACAGCGCACAAAAGAAGCAAAATCCCGTAATTCTGGATTTAAGACCCTTGCGGTCGCATCCTATAGGAGTGATGCGAGCGCATCCTCCCGATATACTCCTTAGGCTTTTTCTTGCTTCCTTGCTCGATCCCGGACTCTCCCGCGTGCATTCTCGAGTCCTTCCAAGCCAAAAATGGTCTACAATCCAACCTTAATATCCTCCAAACAATAACTAAAACAATCAAGCCTCTAACCTCAACAAAACAAGGCCAAGAACTCAGGCGAAACTCTCCCGAATGACAACCGAAAAAGTCAAACGAAGAAGGGTTAACGCTAGAATCAAACTAGCAACCAAACCGACGATGCAACAAGCATCTAACCAACATCCAAGGCATGTAAATGATATTATGAATGCCTTCTAACAATTATCCATGTGATTACAACATAAATCACAAACCCGAGACTCAACGCATCTCGCGAAAGAAAAATGCATACGTGCATCTCAAACGACGTCAACGATCATGCTATCGACTCTAAACACATACGGGAGCTAAATGAACATATTTATAATGATTATAAGTGTATGAATTCATGCATAACACAAGCCAGCAACATTTTAGGGTTTTACAGTTTATCATTCAGTGTTACACACTTATCACCACCACCGCCTCCACCCCCATTAATTTAAAGGTAAAAAAGAAAACCCAATCTGATGGAGGATTTTAATTTTTCGTGTTCGATCATTCTCTTTTTCGCGTTCAAACAACATCATCGATCTGAGTTTTAAAACCCTGATTTTATTGTTTAGAATATTTGATGGTGACAGTGGCATGGTGGTTGGGTTGGTGGAGGTGGTGGAAAGTTTGAAGATGGACTTAATGGCCGCGGCGACGGTAACGGAAGTGAGAAAGGTGGAAACTACATGGAGGGATGAGAAGGCAGGGGGTCACACAGAGATAGATAGATTGGAAAGAGGTAAACTATAAATTTTGATTTTGATCTCCATGAACAATGAACCAGTGGAGAAATTTTGACTTTGATCTCTTCTGTTGCTTAAATTAAGGGTAGGCGGAAATGACATAAATGACTTGCACGTGTAGGCCTACGTGCCACTTAAAGCCTCAGTCTTAACGACCACTAACGACAGGGGGTAACATGAGACAAATGGTAACATCAAGTACCACATAGACACATTTTGTAAGTTGGGAGGGACTCTGAGATTGAGTGGATATATCAAGGGATTTTTCTTATTTTGGCCTTTAAAGAAGATAACTAGAGGACCCACCATTAATATAATCTACAAAATTGTTGACTACCAGGCCCCACTGTTAAAGTAAAAGCTAACCAATCAATGCACAAACAAACATGCATTGTGTGCATCTATCTCATATATATATATATATTAATTGATGCATCGTCTTATCAAATTTTGCATTAAAATTTAAAACTGTCTTTTTTTCGGTTTAAAAAAAATATCGAGTGAAATTTTTTAAAAGATGGAAAATTGCAAGTCCACTTTACTAATTTTTTAACCTCTTGAAGTACCTCTATTTTTTAAAGGATTAATATAATGTTTGATCCCTGGACATGTCGAAAATCAATGTTTTGGTCCCCGGACAAAAAAACAATAGAAGTTGGTCCCTGGACATGCTTTTTTGGACCAATTTGCCCCCTCCCACCGTTAGCGTTACATTTTCCGTCAAAAATGTACAATATGACTAAATTACCCTTCTAGACGCTTCTTAGTCAACAGTCAATACTTTCTTATATCCCTTCTCATTTGGATCTGGAAATGTATTGGATCTGGAAATGTAACATGCTTGCAATTTTGAAGCTTTCAATCACCCACAACAACTCACACCACCAAATCATCATTGTTCCTTTAACCCACCAATATTTTGTTCTCAACACAAATCGACGACGATGTCGTTGGCATCGACGGAGCTGGAGGAAACGGGGTCGTGGAGGGTGGTGAAGAAGAGGCGGTTGTGGGGGTATTTTATACCTAAAATTGAGTTGAAACCCAAATCCGAATCTCTCTATCAAATCCCATATTTGACTTTCGATTCGGTCGATCTGGAGGTGAGGGGGAAGTCGGCAATGGAGAAGGAGGTTGTCGAAGCCGGAGCAGGAGCAGGAGCCGGCAATTAAGATGAGAACTGGTGGAGGCTCGCTGGGAAGAAGAGGACTGAATAACCCACCAGTATTTTGTTCTCAACACAAATCGACGACGACGTCGTTGGCACCGGCGGAGCTGGAAGAAGCGGGGTCGTGGAGGGTAGTGAGGAATAGGCGACTATAAGGGTATTTTATACTGGAAATTGAGTTGAAACCCCAAATCTGAATCTCTCTATCAAATCCTATATTTGACTCTCGATCTGACCGATCTGGAGGTGAGGGGGAAGTCGGCAATGGAGACGGAGGGTGTCGAAGCCGGAGCAGGAGCAGGAGCCGACAATTAAGATGTGAACTGGTGGAGGCTCGCTGGGAGGAAGACGAATGAAGGAGTCGGTATAGACACCCCAATTTCGTACCCCTGGTATGTGACGTGACATAAAATATCAAGACCTGTTAAAACATTAACAAATGTCAAGTTACAGGGTCAAAAGTGCAAAAGGACAAAGCAGGATGCGCAAAAAGGACAAATTGCAGGGACCTGGATGTTCAAAAAGGGCATACTTTGAAAATTGGGCGTGGCCACCCATTAATTTGGGCATGGCGCCCAATTTGGAGGGGGATGGAGCCCAAATTGCTTCCCCTGGCACTGTTCATGCAATATTTGCCGTAAAATGCAACCTTTCCAACGCGAGGTACAATCGTTTGCAGCACGAAGAAGGAAATGGGCGTGGCTACCCACCAAATTGGGCATGGCGCCCAAATTCCTATAGGATGGCGCCCAATCCTACTCCTCAGTGCACTGTTCATCAAAGATTTGCCGTAAAATGCAACTTATCTAACGCAAGGTGCAACCGGTTGATGCGCTTGAGAAAATTCTAATGCCCGAGATGTCCCTATTTTTTCCTATAAATAGCAGTGCTCGGCTCCTCATTTCACACAGAATTCATCTGTAAAGCTTCTCCGCGTTAACGTTACGCTGGAGAATTAGAGAACGGTGTGAGATAGTGAGAGATCACCTCAAAAAGCCTCGAAACTCTGCCAAACCTCCTCCAAATACAAAACCAACCGATAGAAGTGTACCTTAGCCCCCCAGCTAGGTATCCACCCTTTTTCCCCGGTCCAAAAATCGTGGAAAGAGCAGTTGCTCTGCCCGATTTAAAGGCCAAATCGCCTAGTAGTAGCGTTACTCCGCCCGATTTCGACTTACCACCAAACAAACAACCAAAAACAAACAGCTTACCCCGCCCGATCTCGAGGCCGAAAAGTAACTTTCAGAGCAGTCACGCTGCCCAAATTCACACAACACACAAACACACAACTTCAACTTTAAAAAAGACTCTCTCTCCCCGAGGGACAGAGCGAGCACACCTCTACGCGGTCTGTAAGTTTTTTTTATTCCCAAAGTCTTTCATTTCCATGTAATAGCATTATTTCCAGTCCGGCCCAATGTAGCCATATAAGCAGTTGTGCTGCCCGGATTTAATTAGGAAATAGTACTAAATGTAGCCGTTATTATGGCAAAATGTTTTTAGATAGGTTTGTAATTATTTACTTCATTTATTCAATAAAGTCTTTATTTGTAAATATATTATTTCCGGTCCGGTTCAATATCAATATATAAGCAGCTTATCTTTGCCGGATTTATTTAGGAAATGATACTAAATGTAGCCGTTACTATGGCCAAATATTTCCAAGTATATTTGTAATTGTTTGTAAAAGAGACTGTTACAAGTCCGTAAATAATATAGATGTAATTGATGTATTTGAAGGCAGTTAATGCTTTATCTGTTTAATAAATATAACAAAAAGCATACTTTAGCCAAAAACCGTTTTGAGACCAAAAGGGCGAGTTGGGTGCCAAGCACCTTCCCAACTCGTAACTTAGCCTCCGAACCCGTTTTCTTCATCTCTGGTTTTCTTTTTCTGGTTTTGCTTTATTTTTGCCTTAAAATAAAGATGGCGACTCTAAAAACATTTTGGATCCAGTGGGGCCTCGCAACATCTTTCTTTGCACTTTCACGTTTTCCCCTAAAAAAGGAGAATGAGAATGGAAAGGTGTTGTATTCTTATGTCCTTATATCCCCTAAACAAGGGATAACTTGACGTAGAAAACCCAAAGCACTCATAGTGATCCGAAATAGGCCATAAGGCTATTTTCATAAAATCCATAGTGGGGGCGCTGCAATATCTTTCTTTGCACTTCCACGTTCTCCCCTAAACAAGGGAGGATGAGAATGGAAATGTGATGTTTTCCTATATCCTGCTATCCCCTAAAAAAGGGATAACTTGACATAGAAAATCCAAAGCTCCCATATTGGATCAAAAATCCACTAAAGGCAACCGAGGCGCATTCCAATGCGCTATTCCGACAGCACTCCTCCCGCACTTTTGATTTCGTCCTCCCCTAAACAAGGGAGGGTGGAACGGGAGCAGTGGATGTCAATGCATCCGCACGGACGCGCACCCCTATCCAAGGGCGCGGGCGCGGAGCACCATTCAGGAACCCACGGGCAACTCTGCTGGGGAGATCGTTTTTATTTTAATGAATAAAAATGGAGGGCTAGACTCAGTAACCAAAACTTTTTTTTTTCTTTTGTTTCTGGCTAAAGTATGCTTGTTATATTAAACACTGTTACGGATATACTTGAAAATATTCGTATTTTTCAAAAACAAAAAATCAAAAAAAATATGTATATATATATATATATATATATATATATATATATATATATATATATATATATATGTTTCTTTTTATTTCCGGGCAGCACAACAAAAGGGCCGGGGCTTTATTTTTAAAATCTTTTCATTTTCGGCCTTATATTATTTTTTTCCGCGTTATTTTTATTCTGCAAGATATATACATATATGCATTCATTCTGTCATTTTATTTTGGGGATTAGGACCCATTTTCTAAAAATAGATAGATTCACCGCTTTACTTTCTATTTCTTGACGGTATGCTTGCTTGCTCGCGCTTAAGCTAAAAAGCCGAGAAAATCCATACATAACAGCAAGACAAGCTATATCTGTTTTATTTTCTATTTCTATATCTGAAAAAAAAACTCCTTTTTTTGCTTTTAAGATGCCGCACACACGTGCACATGCATATAAATATATTCCGAACTGCTACCCTACACCATAGTCAGCCTACCCCCTGCATAAGTCAACGTTAGAATGCATATAGATTTTCATGACACTTCAAAGACCGACCGGTTCTTGCATTTTAAATTGTGGGTCAGCCCAGTCAAAAAAAATGTGCGCAAGTAAAAAAAAAATCTCTGTGCACAAGTCAAAAAAAAAAAAATGCGCAAGTCAAAAAAAAAATCTCTGTGCAAGTCAAAAGAAAAAAAATTTGTGCAAGTCAAAAAAAAAATAATATATACACTGGGGCTGATTTATTATTTTCTAATGCTCGACCTAGATCACTTCGAATGGTGGATCCCGGAAAGAGTATAGGCCCTTCGCCTGGGATCGATCCGATCTCGGGAGTCGAAGGCGAGGCGAGTGGAATACGTTGGTCCTATACTCTGGAGAAAGAATCCACTGTTCCAGGAAAAGTCCTGAGACTGTCAAAATTAAGCAGGTGCTTATCCGGTCATTTTGTAGGAAAAATAATAATTAATAAAATATACTAATAAAGGCACGCTGTACTCCAAGCCCAGAAAGCCTTCAGCCAGCCTTCTGATACCAAGCCCATTTTCCCCAGAAACCTGGCCCGAATTTGGAAAGGCAGAGACAGTACTGGTCGATTGATACCGAATCAAGTGCGAAATCGATCGAGGGTATCGTAAAAGAGTCGATCGGGGCGTAAACAGCTTCGGATGGTACAATTCAGAAAGTATGGCAAAGAAGAGATAAACAAGCTATGGCAGGGGCTAGCGATAGCTGGAATAGTCGAGAACCAGAAAGGGAAACTCCTGTGTATGCACCTCCTCCCGGGCTTGAAGCTTGGCTAAGAAAGGAACTGGATGCTCATGCAGAAAGAATAACAAATCAGGTGGTAATTAATCTCATGGCATGTTTTTCAGAAACTCTCGCCACTTTTTCCCAAAAAACCAAAATCCCAGAATATGACCCTAATACTTCCCATTCTCCTGAGATAAATTCCCCTGATACCGCAGAAAATATCCTTTTCCAAGCCACCAGAAAGCTACCCAGTGCCAGCCACCAACCAAATGATGACCTCCTTGCCAAAGGTAATATGATTTCAAGCGCCCATGCTTCTAACCCATATTCTCCAGAAATCAGCTCTGATCCCCCTCACCTGACTTCCTGCTATTACAGCCAAAGGAATTACCCTCCTCTTAATCCCTCAAATGCTTATCCTCAACAAATAACCCCAGGGACTTTAGAGGAAGTCGTTTGTATACCAGAAAAGGAATCCCTATTGGGCCCAGGTCCAGGCAACCCCATTCCAGTACAATATTATCCAAGAAAGAAAATTCCACTCAGTTGCTTGACCAAAACCCCATCTGGCCACTTACCCAAGCCAAAAAGCCGAAAAGAAACAATGTCAAAGCATTATGATGACCTACTCGTCCCAAGATCTGAAATACTCCAAATACTGTGGGCCCATGGGATACTAAAGCCCATTGATAATTACCGACCACCCAAACCATTGCCTGCTTATTGGAATCATGCCCAGTATTGTGAGTATCATCAAAGCAGTGGTCATCTTACTGACAGGTGCCATACACTCAAAGAGGCAATTCAGGATCTCATTGATAACGAGGTAATCACAGTGGCAGGCACAAAATTTTTTGAAACAGATCCAGCCAAGGAGGTCTAAAAGGGGCAAGTTAGTCTAATTAGCCATGAATAAAGGTGTTGTAAAATATGCTGATCAATAAAGGAGTTTCTAAATAAATGTTTGGAGGAGACAGCTTCTTGGGTATGATAGACGGAGGCACTAAATATGCAAAGCTCCCTGATGAGTTCGAGCTTCTCACTGCTAAGCCTCTGCAGAATTGGTACGTTACGACCGGCCCACTCTTGACTCCCGCAGAACTGGTAGACCGCTTCGGATATACCATCCCCTTTCCTTCTCCTAGCTTTACGGATTGGTCATCTACCGATCCGCTCCCTAATAATGAGGATCTCAAACCCCAGGTCCTCAATAATGTAATAAGCCCCGTGCAGTTTGCTATTAATGATAATATGAATGTCTTTGCTTATTCCTTAGTTGCACCTACATTAAAAGATACATTAAATAATCATAATAATGAGTCATTTAATGAAATGGACCCAAAAGATAAAAAATATTTGCTTGAGCTTGTAAAGTCAGTTGAGCAACATGAACAGCATCACTCAGCAGCAGCAGCTGAAGACTTGTCAATCATCAATCTGGGGCTGAACAATCAAGTCAAAGAAATCAAAATCGGCAACTACCTGCAAGGCTCTGAACGGGTAGCGCTCATCGACCTCCTCAAAGAGTTCGTAGATATCTTTGCCTGGTCCTATGAAGATATGCCAGGGCTAGATCCAGCCATAGTCGAACACCGGATCCCTATCTATCCAGATGCTCGGCCAATCAAGCAGAAGCTCCGCCGAATCAAACCAGAATGGTCACTGCAAGTCAAAGAAGAAATTATGAAGCAGCTCCATGTCAACTTCATTCGGGTGGTTGAATACCCGATCTGGCTGTCCAACATAGTGACTGTCCCCAAGCCCAACAGGAAGGTTCGAATCTGCGTCGACTTCCGCGACCTCAACAAAGCGTCGCCCAAAGATGACTTCCCGCTACCAAACATTGATATTGTGGTAGATGTTGTTGTTGCTCACAAAATCAGATCCTTCGTCGACGGCATGCTCGGCTACAATCAAATTAAAATGGCAGCAGAAGACCAAGAGAAAACTTCATTCACCACTCCTTGGGGTACCTACTGCTATATTGTCATGCCATTTGGGCTCAAGAAAGCTGGGGCTACTTATCAAAGGGCTGCCACCACGCTCTTCCACGACATGATCCATAAGGAGATCGAGGTCTACGTCGACGACATGATCGTGCATTCCAGCGACGCCAACGGTGCTCATATCAGAGACCTTCGAAAGTTCTTCGAAAGACTCAGAAAGCATCAAATGAAACTCAACCCCACCAAGTGCACATTCGAGGTCACCAAAGGCAAGGTCCTGGGATTCTTAGTGACTGAGCAAGGCATTGAGATCGAGCCGGCAAAGATCAAAGCCATCATAGAGATGCCACAGCCAAAAACCCCAACAGAAGTCAAAGGCTTCCTAGGCCGACTACAGTATATCAGCCGCTTCATCAGACAGCTCACCACCACCTGTGGCCCCCTCTTCAAGCTCCTAAAGAAGAATACTGACCAAGTCTGGGACGAGAAATGCCAGCTAGCCTTTGAAAAAATAAAAGCCTACCTTACCAATCCTCCTGTGCTAGCTCCAGCCCATACACATAAACCTTTCCTCATATACCTAACCGTCACAGACACGTCAGTGGGAGCCATGCTTGCCCAAGAAAAGGAAGACTCCTACATCGAGAACGCCATATACTTCATCAGTAGGAAGCTGCAAGGAAGTGAGCTGAATTATTTGGCACTGGAGAAAAGCTATGCTGGCCTAGTCTGGACAACCCAAAGGCTCAAAACTTATCTGCAGGGACGATCCATCAAGCTCATCTCCAGGATGGACCCTATAAAGTATATCTTCGGCAAACCATCACTTTCCAGCCGACTGGCTAAGTGGGCTTTCCTTCTCAACGAGTTTGACATAGCATATGTCACGCTCAAATCTATCAAAGGCAGCGTAATTGCGATCACTTAGCCGATCTACCTCTGAAAACCGAAGATGCTATCGAGCCCAGCCTTCCCCGAAGGTGTCTTGAAGGTGTCTTGGAAATCACCGACCACCACGACACCGGTGGCAGGATGTTCTTTGACGAGCCGCGAACAAAAGAGGCTTTGGCATAGGAATCTTACTCATTGACCGGCAGATTCTCACACTCCACCGGCCCTAAGATTGGAGTTTGAATGCTCCAACAACACCACCGAATACGAAGCTTGTATTGAAGAGGCTCTCCAAAGAAAGGCCAAAAATCTCGAAGTCTTTGGAGACTCGCCTTGATCATAAACCAAGTCGAAGGGAAGTGGAAAACCCAAGATCCCCGCCGCAACTTTATCATGCCAAATTAACAACACTTGCCGCTCGGTTTGATTCCATCTCATTCCACTACTTGCCGGGACGTAAATCAATTTGCCGATGCATTGGCCACTCTAGCATCACTAGTCCAAATTCCCCGCAAATACAAGTCCAACCCTCAGGGTCGGGAAGAAAGTCACGCCGGCATACTGCTTCAAAATTAATGCAGCCCCTGAGGCAGATCACGAGCCTTGGTATGTTGACATCCAAAATCTGCTTCAAAAGGAATCTATCCCCCTGGCCTAGACAAAAGAGGGAGAATCTCCCTGCGAAGATGGGCATCGCACTGTATTCGCCGGTGGCGCCTTATATAAAAGGCACTACCAAGGCCTAAATCTCTTATGCCGACTGTGCCAAAGCCGAACAAATTATGGACCAACTCCACGGTGGTACCGTGGACCCCACATGAACGGCCACATGCTATCCAAGAAAGTTATCCCAAGAAGGGTACTATTGAGCTCACTTGAAACCGATCGCATTCTGCTGGTGCGACATCGCGACAAGTGCCAACGTTTTGCAAATTGGCAAAGACGTGCCCCCCGCACATCCTATACAACTCCACGCCTCCCCGGCCCTTCTCAACATGGGGTATCGATGTCATAGGCCAAATTCACCCGGGGATCCAATGGCCATGAGCACGCTCTAGTAGCCGACTACTTCACAAAGTGGGTGGAAGCCTCTTCCTACAAAATCCTAAATGCCGTAAAGGTGTCCGAATTTATCCTGCCAACATCATATACCGCTATGGGTGCCTTTCGAAATCATCTCCGACAACGGCTCTCATTTTGAAGGGGACGTGAATCGTCTTCTCGACGAGTTCAAAATTCAAAGACACAAATCCTCCCCCTACCGGCCACAAGCAAATGGTGCCGTTGAAGCAGCCAACAAAACCCTCGAGAACATCATCAGAAAAATGGCTCGACACAGAAGAGATCGCCGTAAAGCCGCCACTAGCCCTGGGGCTATCGCACCTCGCCAGACACCCACCGGCTACCCCTACTCTCGGCATATGGCATGGAGGCGGTCGCTTATTGAAGTTGAAATACCATCATTAAGAATAATGATGGAATCGACATAGCGTGTCGATCGGGTCAAAGGGCGATTTGAAGAATTAGCCCTGATCGATGAACGGCGGCTACTAGCCCTCGAGCACACTCGAGCCTATCAAAGACGTATAGCCCGGGCATTCAACAAAAAGTCAAAGGTCCGCGACATCCGTGCCTGAGATCTAGTACTGAGAAAACCCCTAGTTATGTTGATACTAGGGAAATGGAAATCTCCGGATGGGACCGCACATTGTCAAAGAGATCCTGGCCAGAGGTGCCGCACTCCTCACAAACCAGAAGGAGAAGACCTTGTTCACCTCTTCAACCTTGACAAGCTCAAAAGGTACTATGCTTGAGCCATTCTATCCAACAAAAGTGCTTCCTCTCCACCGCTAGGTTGAAAACCGAAAGCGGCTAGACAAAAAGTTAGAGCATAAAAAAATCAGAGAAAAAAGGAGGGAAGACACTCTTTTGAACTCTAGATACTATTCCGCCAAGATACAACAAAGCCTCAACCGACAAAGGAAAGAGAAAACCACAACAAAGCTCACATTAAAATACTTAAAATATATTACAAGGTCCTAAGGTGCAACTTAGAATATTTATTTAAGACATTTTTATTATACATTAACCGCATTGCATATATATACATATTCCCGCCTACACCCCCACTTGTTTCCCCAAACATTCCTTCCTTTGCAGCCAGCTCCTAGCAATTCTATCCATGCCTCGCGGCCCACCAAGCCGGGCCCATATCCTCTTCTCAAGGAGGCACGTAAGAACCCCTCGTTTTCGAACCACCGAAGTGTCTTCCTTCGCCATCGCCAAGATCTCCATTCTCATGGACCGTTGGTTGCTAGGTCCAGCCCGCTATCTCTCGACACCTGCATTCCATCCAGCCGGTGGGGGGAGCACCACTTCTGTTCCTGTGATTATGCCGTTGATTGCCATCATCGCCTTATATCGTTGCCCCATCCATTTTGGGGAAGGGACAGCCTCCCCTGCTCCCAAGGATTTTGCTCCAACCCGCATCATCATGTCGAGGAATCTCATAATCAACATATTCAGCCGCCCCATTCACTGGGGAGCAGCCCCGCCGCTTCCCACCACTGGGACTTCATCCGTCCGGAGCCACCTGAGCACCAAGGTTATGTACTGCCTGAAATCTTCCTCAGAAGACTCCGAGGAATGACCAAGCCCGAGCCTCGATCTCTTCGCCTATCTCCATAAGGCGAAGCGGCCATGCCGTAGCAACATGCCGGCCAAACAAACCGCCGAAAGATCCTCATGTGAAGATTCTCGCCGAT
>CM028382.1:99241823-99303036 GCA_013146195.2 Codonopsis lanceolata | reverse complement strand
AATGGCGTGAGCACGCGCGCCGGCACGAATCGACTAAGTGCTTGGTTCTCGCCAAGGCTTTGAGTGCAAGGCCCCTATCGCCTGGGCGAAGCCCGTAAGATTGCCTAGCGCGTGGCCCAACTCGAACGGCGACTAGCAACCGGCATGGCCTTTCTCCGATGTGGGGACATCGAATCTATTGTTAGTATATCAACTAGGTGTAGAGATATACGACTAATGTTGTTGCTCGGCCACTATAGGAACCCGAGGTAGTTAGCCGCTATCTTGTGGGCAGGGCCCCTACCTCGGGCGGGGCATCCAAGCACGTGAACCGGCATGGCCCCCTCCTCTACCGGGAGAATTAGTTCACTAATACTCTGCATGAGGAAGGTTGACCTGCAGGTTCTATCCGCCGCCAGCGAGCGTATTTTGTCAAGCAATCCGAAAGCAATTTGTATAAACAAATTAACAATTTGATGGACAAATATGAAAGAACTTGCTGCTAGTGCATTAGGCCGTCCGAATAGTTGTAAAGATATCAGGCTTTTCGTTTTAGGCGGGCCCCCCGCTTCCGCTAAGTGTTTACCTTGAGGTCGGGAAGTAATTATGCTCGTTGTAGTTTCCCTTCTGAGGAAGTCTGGGTTGGCACCAAGAGTGTGCCTAAGGCGCTCAGTGCGAGCGGAATCAACTCTAACGAGGAGGGTGTCATGGTTCTCGCAGTTACCAAGGCTTAGTTGACTTGGTTTGAGTACCTGAAAGTTTAGTGCATTATTTATGCAAACATAGTCCCCTTTTAAATAAAATTGGGGTATGTATTATGCATTTAATCTTAGGATGATAAGATGTTGTATATGCTAGTGATTTATGTAAATGACAATACATAAATGTTGTTATTATCATGATTGAGGAAAATAACATCAATAGCGTGACATGCAATCAATCATGATTCAGTATAGATAATTCACGCGAATTTAGGTGTAGCGGTGAATAAAATAGTTTCATTATCATTTGTCATGCTTGGGCAAATAAATAATAAATTATAGAGTTCAATTAACTCAATTGATATGTCAAATTTGATAAGTAAGTGAGTATGCACTTTCTTTTTTCATGCGCGGCCGGGGATTAGTAAAATCATAAGGCGCATAAAGGTGGTGTCATACATATGGTCGCAGATGCAAAATATTTTTAATTGCATGCATTGATGTAGTATAGTGTGACATGCATCAACATGGTGGACAATTTAATGTAAACATGACATAGTTATGAGCATCAATGTATTATAATTACTCTGATTTATGTCGCATAATAATTGTCACATTTGAATTTCATGCATTATTCACCAATTAATAATAATTTTAATCGGTACATCATGTCAAGTCGGCATGTCATTTGTATTAATCGCATGGCAATTTATTTGATTATAGCTATCTTGTGTAGCGTCGAGTTATAATCGTCAATTATTAATTTATCACAATTAATAATCGCAATGAAAATTAATTACATGCATATTCATGTAAGCTATAGTGTCTCATGTTAATTTGGAGCAATAAATTAATCATGCGAAGTATTTATAAATTTTAATTCATGCTCCGTTAACTAATTATTTGTCAAAAATAACAAATCGAGGTCATATATGCAAATTCTGAAAATATGAAGGGTAGAAATGGAAAGAATCCACCTGAAATAGTATGGAACCGGTTCAGGACAGTCAGGAACCGGTCTGGATGAAGGTGAACCGGGTCTTGAACCTTTACTGGGAACAGTGCCGGTTCAGTTGAACCACCAAACAATTCTGTTAGCCATTTACTGACTGAATGTAACGGCAGTTAACTGAAATGGAGGGGGGGCTGAGTGAAAGATGATGAAACAGTAGGTGGCATAGTGGAAGACAACTGTAGACGGCGTCATTGATGACATCAGCCGTCAGTAATGATCAGAAAGGTTGTCATGCATTATTCCATCCATCTGAGCGTGAAGGCGCGTGAGATGGCGTTCCAGCAGCCAGCAGCTTCGTGTAGCGCGTGTGAGCGCGTCCCTTATCTGTTGACCTCAATTTTTGGGAATCGAACTCGACATGGGAATTCGCATCTCGTGGTGGTGTTTGATTTTTGAATTTGATACTGAAAAATCCCAGATCTCATTGCCGAAGTTCAGCCGGCGAGTTACTGCGCGGAACCGCTTCCAGCAGCCTAGGGAACGCATGGCGGTAGCGTGAGGGCTCAGATCGTGGTGATTTTTGCGTCGTCGTGTTCATCTAATCAAGACGCACCCCATGGTTGTGTTTATTTTCTGTTCGATCTCGTTTTTCTCAGTTAGTTCGTATGGGAAGTTTGTTCGTTTGTTTCGCTCAACTGTTTCGGCACCCATGAACGGAACTCCGTCGTGGCTGTTGGAGTTCATCGTTAGAGTCGATTTCCCGGCAATGGAACCAAACTGATGTGGCAAAAATATCAGTCATACCGGTGCCGAAAGTCGTTGAAACCGTGAGTGTTCGTTGATGAATTGATGATGAATTCGCCGTCTTGGTAATGGAATCGCTGCTTGGGTCGGATATCTGGCGTATGTAGGTGTGCAAAATGAGCACAGTGAGTGGTGGGGATGTCCCCAAAACCCTCCGGCGTGAGAATCGACAAGATCAACAATATAGGAGGACGCGTAGCCAGTGTGTGGAGTGAAGCGTAAAGAGAGAGCGTATCGAGTGCCCTACTATGAGATAAGAGGGTTTATTTATACTTGGTAGGGTTTACTGTCATGCATGCGCCCATTGTTTAGTAGTCCGTAATGAATAAGTGGCAGTGCGGGTGGAAAGCCCCTCGCCTACCAAAAAGCCCTTTTAGGCAAATGAAATTTAGGCACTTCACTTGTTTGCATCTGTTTGGGCATATTAATCACATGTGATTATTAGCTCTTGTTGTGTAATTATTTTAGGTTAACGATATTACGAGATAGAGCTTATGATATTATTACAAATTTTAGTGTTAGAGCTATTGGCCGTTGGGTAATTAAGTTAGTAATAATTTGGAATGTTCATGTCTTTACTTAAAAAGAAGCATATGTAATCTAACGGTGTAGAGATTTAAGTAGATTTGATCTAACAGCACTAATATTAAAACTTGTAATCTATATTACAAAAAAGCTAAGTAATTGACTAGGGCTATTCAGAGGTCAGGATTTTATTTTTTTAACTATCATCATACGGTTGTCATTTATTTAAATAACCTTCTATTTTAGGTATCCTTATACTGTTAGAATTAGGTTTGGACCCCCCTTTATTATCAAACATTTTTTCCTATCATCCTACGGCTGTCATTTATTTGGGTAATCTCCACTTTTGGGTTTCCTTATACTATTAGAATTACCAAACACAATTACTGACCAGGATTTAATTTCACAATCTTAACCGTTTTTATCACGTTATTTTTCATCCCTATTTTATCTCCACAATCCTTTTATCTCTCACTCCTTCTCTATCTCTTTCTCTCTCCTCCTCCCTGCCTATTCATCAGTTTCTATGAGACTTACTCTTTTACTGCGAAAATTAGATATTACAGTTTTACAGTTAATATTTTAAGGTTTTACAGTTTTATGGTTGCGAAAATTTGTATTTGTATTTTTTTCTTTTTAATTATTATCATAATTAATCAATTTAATTTTTTTACGGCCCGTAATTTCATATACAAATGATTTTAAAAAAAAAATCGTAAGTTTTGTAATTTGAAATACTTTTTTTTCTTTTTAATTGTTATCGTAGTTAACTTAATCAATTTAATTTTTGTCCCCGTTTTCGCCCAATTGCTTTACAAATTATTAATTAATCCCTCCGTTTTGGGCAAAGAGGCTCCGTTTGAAAGTCAATTTTTTTAAAAAAATAATATTTTTAGTAGTTCATTAATAATAAAATGACATTTACGGTTTTACAAATATTTAGTTGTAGTTTCTTAATTGATTGCTATCGTAATTAACTAAATCTCAATTTAATTTATGTCTGGCTTAGATTTGTTTTTTTCATAAAAAAAATTGTTCGTAAAATTTTTAATTAATTTTTGTAATTTTAAATATTTGTATTTTAATTTTTTTTATTGTTATCGTAATTAACTGAATCAGTTTAATTTTTATCTGAAAAAAAATTGTTTCTAAGTTTGGTAATCAATTTTTTTAATTTTGAATATTTGTATTTAAATTTCTTTATTTTCTTAAAAGTTGTGTTTAGTTTCCCTTATTGGTCTGAAATCTTTGTGATTTCGATTTCAAAATAATATTTGTTAGTTCACTCTGTCTTATTCAATTTATTTTTTGGTTTTTGTTTGCGGAGATTTTCATTTTTAAGTTTATTTCAATTAACGTGTGTTGGGTTGGTGTGTGTGTGAGAGAGAGAGAGAGAGAGAGAATACTTTTTTATGCTTAATTATACTCTTTTAAGATAAGTTATACATTTTTTTAAAGATGAGTTATAAACTTTTACGACCAATAAAATATGTTATTTTTTTAATTTTTAGGATGTTGGTGTGTAATTTACATTAAGGATATATTAATTTATTTTTATCATGCTCGGTTCATACATTGATTATGCTCGGTTCATACATTGATCATGCTCATACTGGCATCGTGCCATCGGCACGGGCACAAGTTTATTTTTATAGAATACTACATATCTTCTCATTGTTGTGGTTTCATTTGTTGGGGGCATATGTATTGGTTTCTAATGATATAATTGCCATTTTTTTTAGCTTTTAGGATTGATTAATTTTGATCAAAATGCATCTCCATTCGCCTGTTAGATTTTATATGATAATATGTGGGAGGATTCGAGTTTTGTAAATGATGCAGAAAATTTGGTTAAATGAATGTGTTTGAATTCTCTTTGTGTCATGTGTATGTAGAAATAATTGATAAAATTATTGCATCTCATGTTTCCAATCTAACCATTGTTGTTAAGCAAGAACCCCAGAAGAAGAAGACTGAGTTTTCGTTATTGAGAAAACAATAAAAATTTTCTTTTCGTATTTTAACAGTAGTTACAATTAAAATATTTATTTATTGGTTTTTTATGAAATAAATATCGAAGTAAAATGTTTTATTTTGTTAGGTATTTGAGTTTTCTCCCCTTTTTATTGTGTAATGTACATATATCCAACTCATACAAATTATAAGTAAATACTAATTCATTTCCACAATATCTGCTTCATTTATTGATAAATTTCAAATTAGTGTCATCGGCATACTAGTCTATATTACAAAGAAGCTAGTAATTGGGGCTATTTGAGTTTTCTCCCCTTCATTTGGGTAACCTCCTCTTCTAGGTTTCCTTATCACATTTTATGTTTTCTTATGAGGTACATTCAAATAGATTAAATTATCCAACTTCACATGTGTGTAAATACTAATTCATTTCCACAATATCCGCTTCATTTATTGATAAATTTAAATAGGTCAGACGCAAGGTAATCGCAAAGACTAGAATTGAAGCTGCAATTGAGGGCGTGATTTCCTATTTTTCTATCATCCCACTCCATTCATTGGGTAACCTCCTGGGTTTCCTTATAGAATTATGTTTTCTTATAAAATAACGAGGTAATTGACTAGGGCTATTCAAATGTTGAGATTAAATTATCTTTAAAAATTTAACGGTTAAAATTCACCCCCACATTCACATGTGTGAGTAGTTATTCATTTTTAACCCCCTAAAATTAATATTATGAGTAGTCACCCCTTTTTCTTCTCCCTATATTTTATCTTCATATTACAAAATCGCACCCTGCGATTAGTCTTTTGATCAATCACCTCTTATAAAATATCGGTCCCTCAACTATCACTCTCAACCTGTAATATTTTTTAAATAACACCTTCTATTTAGATCGAATGAAAATCATATATACTGTCATAGGCATAGAGATGCCAAAACACATGTGTAATTGGTAAAAGCTAATTACATGCTGAGATTAATTTTTTTACTGCAATCATACGCTCTACATTTAATCTAAATTGTAAACGTGTGATAGGCAGTTACTTTTTCCAATTTTACTGCTTCTTTTTCTTCCAAAAATAGATAAATGTTCGAATAAAGGCATGTTCTACGACTTACTTATCATTTACGGTTTTACAGTTTTACATTTATTATTTTATGGTTTTACCGATATTTTTTAATTGAGATTTATTGTTTTAACGTGCATAACAAATCAATTTTCAAAACGCTATTTTCAGATGTCAGAATTTAATTTTTTTAACTATTATCCTACGGCTGTCATTTATTTAGGTAACCTCCTCTTCTGGGTTTCTTAGAATTAGGTTTCCCGGCTGTCATTTATTTAGGTAACCTACTCTTCTGGGTTTCCTTATATTGTTACAATTAGGTTTCCTTATAAAACAACTAGGTAATTGACTAGGGCTATTCAGAGGTCAGAATTTAATTTATTTTACTATCATCCTACGGCTGTCATTTATTTGGGTATCCTCCTCTTCTGGGTTTCCTTACACTGTTAAAATTATGTTTCCTTATAAAACAACTAGGTAATTGACTAGGACTATTCAGAGGTTGAGATTAAATTATCTTTAAAAATTTAACGGTTGAGATTCACCTTCACATTCACATGTGTGAGTAGTTATCCATTTTTAACCCCTACAATTAATATTATGAGTAGTTACCCTTTTTTCTTCTCTATATATTTTATTTTCATATTACAAAGTCGCACCCTGCGATTAGTCTTTTGAACAATCACCCCTTATAAAATATCAGTCCCTCAACTATCACTTGAAGCAATGTACTCCTCAACTGTAATATTTTTTAAATAGCACATTCTATTTAGGTACAACCATTTGAATTGACAAAATCATATATACTGTCACCGTGTCATAAGCACAGAGATGCCAAAACACGTGTGTAATTGGTAAATGCTAATTACAGGCTGAGATTAATTCTTTTACTGCAATCATACACTCTACATTTAATCTAAATTGTAAACGTGTGAAAGACAGTTACTTTTTCCAATTTTACTGCTTCTTTTTCTTCCAAAAATAGATAATTGTTCCAATAAAGACATATTCTACGGCTTACTTATTATTTACGGTTTTACAGTTTTACATTTATTGTTTTATGGTTTTACCGATATTGTTTTACTAAGATTTATTGGTTTAACGTGCATAACTAATCAATTTAATTTTAATCCAGCAGTAAGTTTTTAATATTTGTATTTTATTTTTTTTTTTTTTAATTTTTTATCTTAATTGACTTAATCTATTTAATTTTTTTTCGACCCGCAATTTCGTATACAAATAAAAAAAATCGTAAGTTTTGTAATTGGAAATATTTGTTTTTTTTTCTTTTTAACTGTTATCGTAATTAACTTAATCAATTTAATTTTTTTCAGGCCCCTTTTTTTGTTCGGCAATTTAATTTTTTTCTAGCCCACAATTTCTTATACAAATAAAAAAATTCATAAGTTTTGTCCGGCCCGTTTTTTTGGTCGACCCGCAGTTTCGTGTACAAATTATTAATTAATCCCTCCGTTTCGGGAAAAGAGACCTTTACGGTTTTACAAATATTTAGTTGTAGTTTCTGAATTAATTTTTTTCATCATGCTCGGTTCATACATTGACCACGCTCTTACTGGCACCGTGCCATCAGCACGGGCACGAGTTTATTTTTATAGAATGTTGGACATCTTCTCATTGTTGTGGTTTCGTTTGTTGGGGTATGTGTATTGGTTTCCATTGATTTAATTGTCATTTTTTTTAGCTTTTAGGGTTGATTAATTTGGATCAAATGCATTTTCGTTCGCATGTTAGATTTTGTATAATAATATGTGGGAGAATTCGAGTTTTGTACGATGAAGCAGAAAATTTGGTTAATTAAATATGTTTGAATTTTCTTTGTCTCATGTGTAGGTGAAAATAATGGACAAAGTTATTGCATCTCATGTTTACAAAGTTAAGCAAAACCCCCCAGAAGAAAAAGACTGAGTTTTCGTTATTGAGAAAATAATAAAATTTTCTTTTTGTATTTTAACAGTAGTTACAATTAAAATATTTATTTCTTGGTTTTCTAATAAAATAAATATCGAAGTAAAATGTGTTATTTTGTTAGGTATTTGGGTTCATTTCCACATTATTTCATTTATTGATAAATTCTCAAACTGGCGCCGTGCCATCGGCACGGGCAAGAGTACTAGTAATATTACAAACGCTAGCTCGTAATATCTTACATCATTTCCTTATGAAAAACTCTCATTGATTTAATTTAATTTGATTGTTGTTGCATTTCTTAATAGCCTTGACAATAAAGTAATTGACTTGATTAATTGATTGATTTAAATGTGGTATGATCATGTCTAACAATTAATCCTTCCACGTTTAGTTCTTGTCTAATTGTGTAGGTTTCAAGGTAGTATATAAGGAGTGCTTAAGCTCAGAAGAAGTTTACACTTTTAAAAAGAACTCAAAGAGAAATTATGCTTCAGGAATTCATTGATGAAGACTAATGCTCTACGGAATGTGAGCTGTCAGGCCCAAAATTGCCCAAGCAGCGGTCACCTGCTCAGCAGGTGGTTACCTCATCACGAGCGGAGCACGTACATACCTTATGATTGCGAGTAGAGATGTACATCATGGAACTTCTTACGGGAACTTATCGAGCAGGAACCTTCCCCCACAATTGTCTAGGGGCCAAGTGACCAGCGAGCAGGAAGACACCTTAGCGAGCATAGTTAACCTGCTCGGGAATTGAGTTAACAATCATCCAGAACGTGGGGAGTTAATGTCGAGAAATCCGCCCTAACGTTCTAGACGTGGTTGTGATCATGTCTGCCCTTTTCGCTCGGGCAGTTAATGCCCACACCTTAGCCTTTAAGGCTGGGCCTATCTAAACCCTTCTCCAACTCAAGGAAAAGGTATGTTCACTTTTAACAGTCCTAAACTCTATCAAATTACTATCACATTTGTGTGTTTACTAATTATCACACCGGAGTGCATTTGCAGGGTAAGCTACTACCTAGTTCACGTGAGTTTGGATTGATTGACGGGTTTGGGTCAAGAAGAAAACAAAGCCCAGATATCCTAATTCATAAGCCCAGTGTATCTTTACCTTTTTTGGATACATCAGTTGGTTCTATTGTCGTAAAACGTTGTTCTTCAAATTCAGAACTTTTTCCGACGACTTTAAGCATTAATCATGGTTGCTAATAGTGTCAATTTTCCGGAGGACGGTCACCCGACTACGCCTAGTGTAGAGGTGAATGCCAATAACATACTGTATCTTTCTCCCCTATATGTTGTTCGTCATCAGCTTAACCAAAGATGGGGTTTGGAATCGCTAACTCGCAGTGCTATGGCAGCGATTGGCCTTGCTCATGAATTTCTTGAGGAGGCTTTACGCCAGTGAGCATTGTACCTTGGACAAATGCATCAGCTAAATAAGCAGTTGATTGCTATGGGTAAGCCTCCACTTCCCACGTTATGGACCCAGCTCCCAGCAGCCCAGCTTAGAGTCGTGAGCGTCTCCACGCCAGGTCGAGATCCCCAGAGGCCGGTGGAAGTTCATTCTGAACATCGAGAGTAGGAATTGCACATAGGACGTAGTCACCATGAGGGGAAAGCTAGGCACCGAGTAGATCCAAGTGTCCACTCTCATCTTGGCCCTCGGGTAGGAGAAGTAAGGGGACAGTGGGATCATGCTCACCACCGTGAGCGAGAAGACAGTGCAACGGTGGTCTCAAAACACCGACAAGACCCCCTGGGGAGGATTCCGCACAGACACGTCGTCGCCAACGATCTTCCTCTCTGCGGAGGTCACATTCTCGCAGACACCGTTCTCCATCACCACACAGGTCGTATGCCCACCGGCACCGATCCAATGGTGTGAGTACCCTGTTCTAAACCGGTCCGCGCCACATAAAAGCGGGGTGGTTTCAAAACTTCGAGCGCGTGGAATACGCTCTGACTCAATTTGGGGACTTAAAAAATGTGTTATAGAGTCGTCACCTCTATTTTATGGTTAAACAGAGAAAAACCAAAAATACCAGAATATATGAGTTCGGGGGTTAAGTTACGAGTTAGGAAGGGATTAGACACCCAACTCACCCTTTCGCCTCAAAATTGGTTTATCAATATGCTTGTTTTATTTTATACACTTTGGTTCAGAAAAATACATTTATATGTGACAGAAAGAAATAAAGAGAAATTGTGTTACTTTTTCTAAAGAAGAGAAAGCAAAATTACAACTGAAATAATACAACTTAGAGAATAATTACAATATTTTTGTAAGCCATTTTAAGAATAAAACAGTTATGCTAGTGCAAATTTTATTTATTTACATGCACAAGCTGGAAAAAAATTTATTAAATAATAAAAACATAACTATTTCTATATTTAAAGTATATGCGAAAAAGAAACTAATTAAACTGTAAGAGATTATAACTACTTTACATTAAAGTAAAGATAAAAAAAGAAACTAAATAAAATAGAAGGAAAATATAACCATTATTACATTTGATGTATCCAAATTAATCCGGTACACTGGGCATGAATATTCAGATATATGGCTTTCAATTTTATCCGTGTTTTCGAAGGCCCAAAACTGTCAAAGAAGCAAGAAAAACCGTGAACTGTTCAGGGGCTTCCCTTAAAAATGCTTTCCAACGTGGAAATTAGCAAACACTCAATTGAGTAAACAATTTGACAGAGTTTCGGCTTGTGTATATATGAACGTTCCTTTCCCTCTCCATTGTGAGGGGTTTATATAGCCAACCAAAAGAGCTAATAACTACTCATTGAATGTCGGAGTGTGAAGATCGGGCACATTCATGGCCACGTCCGGAATGTGGGGGCGAGTTTCCTGGTAGTAACTGCCCACATTTACCACACCGGTTACTTTGTTCCCGATCAGGGCGAGCATGCTCGCCTTGACCCGTCTTCCTGCTCGCTGTGCCCTTGGCCCCCAGGCTTCAAGTAGAAAGATGCTCGCTAGTAATGTGTAGGTGACCAAGAATTTATCTCTGCCCACTTATAACTTTGAGTTTGGATCTTGATGAATGCACGTCATTTAGTCGTGACCACAAGGTAAGCGTGTCAGGCACGTGGCCAGAGTTTGGGACTTTTGGGCCTGGCAGTTCAGTGGCCCCCTGCTTCTTGTCTAGCATGCATACATTCTCGGTGCGAGGAGCATAATAGCTTGATATTCTCTGAAATCTTGGTCGTTGCAAGACTTGTTCATTTTGATCATCTAGAAATGGTTGCCCCAAAGCCAAGTGCTATGGTAGTGGATGACAGCCTAGGGGTGTAGTGGGCACTAAAGGGATGTGCCGTCACTTGCAGTCTCTGACCTTCACGCGTACCCATCTCCCAAGGCTTCATTTAATGCGATGCCTTGTTTCCTACACCGTAAACCCCTCCATCCAACTATAAAAACGAAGGAAACCCCCACACTTCACCTTTTCCTAAACTTCAAGAACTCTAAAGCAGTCTTTTAATTTCCCTCTGCAATAAATTGAAACAAGGGCTCTGAACGTGAAACATCAACCATTCCTCAGACCTCACCAAGCTCAGCCTACAAAATCACCAGGTGATTTCCTAACTTAAACCCCTCTTTTTTTTTGAACTGTAATATTTACCCTTTCTATTCTTGTCGCTAGAACCCTAATTTTGGGGTTTGATGATGCTAGCTGGGTACATGATGACAAATTGGTTACAATCTGAAAACCACTCTGACGAAAAACTCAGGCGTCTAACACCCATTGAGAAATATAATAGTTCTTGTCATTTAATCTTGCTCTTTCAACTTTATTTTACCGTCACGACCCTTGCTCTTCTTGAATTTATGGGTCTATCTATTTCACGGATTTTCACGGATTTCACACACAAATACCCATATAGGTAGGAATCGAGGAATACCCAACTGGTGCCCTGCTCACTGGTTTTGAAATGAACCCTAACCAGGGGTTTTGCTTGTCTGCTCTTGCTTGCTTTCATGAGTAGGAATTAATATGTATTCCTCAATTCCTGTAGGATGTCTTCCGGCTATGAGAATAGCTCAGAAATCGAAGGACGTAGCTACGACCACAGAGCTTCAACTAAGAGTGAAGAGAGCCTCAAAGTTGAATCTAATAGCTCTAAGGAAACCAAGTTGGACGAGGCCCAAATAGCCCCTGGAATGCCTGACACTCATGGGGAGGAACTTCCTGTGGACTAAATGAGAAAGAAAACATAACGGTTGAGGATGAGAAGACGTCCCACGAGGAAGACAGCCTGTGACTGACATGCCGGCCCCGATGAGATGGGACGATTTAACTTGCGAAGAGGATGTGTCCACTTGGTTTTACTCGTTGGGCATAGAACCCAAAAACTACTGAGTAAAGGCCTTCGATCTGGACATCGAAAAAGACGGGCATAACTTTCAAGGAGACCGTATGGTTTTCTATTTTGACTTCTTCCTCGTCGGCCTGAGACTTCCCCTTTCATCGTCGAATTCCTGCTTCTAAACAATGCCCTCCCCTACGACCTGACCCTCACCACCATGAGGTTTCTGGTCGCATATACCGTACCTTGCAGGCAGCTCGGGTTCGAACCCAATATGACCCTGTTTAGAAAAATGTTCCTGTTCACCTTGGACAAAAAGAACAGTTGCATCATCATGCTGGCTGTACCCATCTCAGTAAAGCATGTGGCCACCCTTGAAGTATTTTCATCCAAACGGCCCGCTGTCGAACTCCTTACCAAGAGAAGGACCAGGTCGCGGATGGAGAAGAGTGACTAGGTGGAGGCGTCTGGGTCTCGGGTGCCCTCATGACACAAAGAAAATTTTCAAATTCCTGAGACTCGGGAGAGTGCTACTGGGCTTATCGCTGAACTGGCTGACGTCGCCGACTTGCATAACCTTAATACCATCAGACGCGGGGGTCACACCGCCACAGTCGGGCTGGGTATAGCGAAAAGGCTCCGCCACACAAGCCTTTGAAAAAGGAGCGCCGAGCACTCTAACTCGGTCTTGGTTGGTGAGATTGGGATATGCATGGATGAGGTAATTATTTACCCCATTCTTTTGCAAGTGAATGAACCATCACGCCATGTTTTAACTTGTACTTTTTATTTTTAGATGGCCACCAAAACTGAGCAGTTGTATGATCCATTCATAGACAACTTAAAGACCTCCGGCTCGTTGTCCATCGAGAAAAATAAGCTTGAAGAACAAATCAACACTCTTCGAGTTGAGCTAAAACAAAGTGAGGAAGCTGTAACATCCAAGGTGTTAGGTGTAGACGCCCTAATTTCGTACCCCTGTTATATGACATGTCATAAAATATCAAGACCTATTAAAAAGATTAACAAATGTCAAGTTACTGACTCACAAGGTTGAAAATTCAAAAGAAAAGGAATAATGCATAAACAGTGAACTACGGGGGCCAAAGTGCCAAAATTAAAAAGGGAAAAGGCGTAGGCGTAGCCTACCACCCTTCTGGGCCCCGCGCCCTCAGCCCTCCAATTCTTGTAGCAGTTGGCCTTTAGTGCAACTCTTTCATCACGCGGTACAAGTTGTTGAAGCACAGTTGATCAAACTTAACCGTGAAGGAAAGCCCGATCTCAGCCTATAAATAGAGGCCTTCGGCAGTGAAAACTCACAGTTCACACATAGTTCACGTAGTGAGAAAAATTACACCGCGTAGTCTGTGAAAGTTCTCCCGAGAGAACGCCGAGGTTATTTTCCTCTCTAGCCCGAAGCTCTGCCAAACTACCAAATCTCTTCCCTAAACACTTAAACTCTCCAACCAAAGTGAACCCTAGCTACCCAACTAGGTTTCCGCCCTATTTCACCAGTTCAAAAGAGCCAAAAAGAGCAGTTGTCCTGCCCGATTCCAGACGTCAAATCTAGCCAAAGCAAGCAGTTGTGTCGCCCCGATCCCGAGGCAAAAACAACAAAACGGAGCAGTTACGCTGCCCAAAATCCAGCAAAAAAAAAAAAAAGACTCCCTCTCCCTGAAGGACAAAGCGAGCACACCGTAAAAACTACCTAGAAGGAGGTTTGGTACGAGATAAAACCCACACGCTTCAAGAGGTAGGTACCTTTAAAGTTTTATTTACTTTTTACCTTAAAAAATTGATATTTAAAATAGTAATATATCACGAAATAAGCAGTTATGTTGCCCGAATTTCTATAACAAATAGCACTAAAATAAGCCGTTATTATGGCGAATTTTTTATAAAGTATATTTGCAACTCTAAAATGAGGTTGTTATAAGTTTTGTTATTTCTTTCATTATATATACGTTTTGTTATATATATAATGCTTTATTTAAAATGTTAATTTTATAAAAGAACATATTTAGCCAAAAAAAACATATTTTGAGACTGAAAGGACGAGTTGGGTGCCTAACCCCTTCCCAACTCGTAACTTAGCCTTCGAACCTTTTTTACAAATCTGGTTATTTTTTTTCTTTGTTTATCCTTAAAATAAAAATGGCGACTCTGTTATTCATATTTTGAGTCCACAATTGAAGCTGGGCGTATTCCACGTGCTGAAAGGTTTTGAAACCACATGCTTCTTAGTCGCGGGGGAGAGGTCGAAAAACGAGGCACTCACAGTTAGAGCTGGCAAAAATCTCGTTTTTCCCAACCCGTCCCGACGCCCGACTCGATCCCGTCCCGACATTTCCCGGTCCCGAAAAATCTCGATCCCGATTTTGTCGGGATTTTTCCCGTCCCGACATATTTCGAGACGGTATTCGGGATAATTATCAATCCTGTCGGGATTCCCGACCCGTCCCGACTATCAATCCCGTCGGGATTCCCGAATCCCGACCCGTCCCGACTAATTTTTTTAATTTTTTTAATTATCGTGAGTGTTAAACAATGTATATTTTTTGTTTGCTAAAATTACTTAATGATATTTGTTAAATTTATTTTCACAATTAATATTGTGGTTTTTTTATCTATCACGTTTCTACACTTAGTGTGGCTCTTCTCCTACGAGTGAGGGGTGTATTTTATTTATAATGACTGATTCAACAATATTCACCATTAAAGTAAATATTCAAGCATACTTTGTAAATATACAGTTTGAAATATTAATTATGATTGAGACATTTTCAAAATATTTTAGTGTCAGAATATATTGTTCATAAATATTATAGTCGGGATTACGGGATTTTTATATCCCGATTCGTCGGGTCCCGTCCCGATTCCACCCCTACTCACAGTGGCAACTCTGCTTGGGACGTTGTTTTTATTTTTAAATAAAAACGGAGGGCTAGACTCAGTTTGTTTTTTTATGTATATAAGAAAAAAAAATTCTATTGGTTTTTGGCTAAATATGTTTATATTTCTTTAACAGTTTAAATATTGCATATATATATATATATATATATATATATATATATGCACATAACCGTAAAATCTTGCAGCAGCTTCATTTTGGATACCAGTGCAAAAAAACACACACACAAAAACGGAGGCATATTATTGTTTTGTTTTGTTTTATTATGCTTTTATTTTTATTTATGGCAAATATGTAAATATTCGTTTTATTCCTATCATTTTTATTTTGGGGATTAGGACCAATCAAGTCTATTCCCCACATGTCAAACGGTCATGATGTTACCACTAGAGTTTACTTGGTAGAAAGTAAGAGAGGAATATTAGCGTAACGCTGACACTTGTCACACCTCTTAACATACATGTTTACATCACGCTTTAGAGTGATCCGGTAGAAACCTACAGCTAAAACCTTTTCCGCCAGTAACCGTTGACCTGGGTGTCCCCAACATTTTCCGTCATAAACTTTCCCTAAGTATACCCTCCGTCATTTCTGGTCGTACACATCTGAGTAAAGGCCTTGTGTACGATCGACTGTAAAGAACCTTATCCAAGATGGCATATCTACATGCTCGCTTTTGAATGATCCTTGCTTCTAACTTATCCTCGAGCAAGATTCCCCGCTCGATGTAATCCTTCAGGTCATCAATCCAACACTTTGTGGCAGGCTCAAAGTCCATTTTGCTCAATCATGACACCTTGCTCTATTGCAGGCACTTCCAGATACTCAATCATGACACCTTATGTGCAAAAATTGAATTTCTTCCTTGCCATCTTGGAAAGATAGTCAGCGTGTTATCCTCACGGTCGATTCTGACTAGCTCCCAGTAATCAAAATCTTTCAAAATTTCTTTCACCAGCCTGCAGTATCGAACCAGAACTGGGTGGTGCACTGCATAGTCTCCCTTGACCTGGTTCACTACCAACTGTGAATCACTATATATCATGATCTCCCGAACACCAATGTCTTGCGCAAGCTCAAGTCCGGCGATCAGAGCTTCATATTCCGCCTGATTGTTAGATGCTGGAAACTTGAAGCGTAAAGTCTTCTCAAACTCCATATCCTGCTCAGGTGGTACCAATAAGAGACATGCACCACTTCCTAGCTTGCTAGACGCTCTATCAACATGGAGTTCCCAACAATAACTTGGACGAGGTCGCTGAAGATGGGCAGGTGTTGGCTCGGCCTGAGAATGAATTTCCTCCTCGCTTGGACTGTTGAAACTTGTCTCCGCCACAAATTCTACCAAAACATATACCTTCATAGCTCGTCGAGGTTGATAATCTATCTGGAACTCGATCAGCTCGATCGACCAAGTGAGCAAACGACCAGAAGAGTCTGGTTTATGAAAAAATTTCCTGAGAGGAGTATCCATGTATACAATGATTACATGCATGTGCAGAAAAATAAGTTCGAAGTTTTCGAGCAGCAACAACAAGAGAATAAGTCAACTTTTATGCATTAAAATAACGTCCCTCAACTGCAGTGAGGGCCTTGGAGACATAGTAAATAGGCTTTTGGACACTACATTCCTCGGTAACTAAGACAGCGGCCACAACCTGATCTGTAGCCGCGAGGTATACATACAGACTCTCACCCATGACCGGGCTACTCAACAAGGGAGGTTGTCCCGAATACTCCTTCAACTGCTTGAAAGCTTCCTCGCATTATGTTGTCCACTTGAATCCCTTGTTCCCTCGGAGGACTTTGAAAAAGGTCAGGCACCTCTCTGCCGACTTGGAGATGAAGCGACCAAGAGCGATGACCCTGCCATTGAGCCGCTGGATATCCTTTATGCATCGGGGAGGCTTCATTGTGACCAATGTTGCAATTTTCTCAAGATTTGCCTCAATCCCCCTCTCATTCACCATGAACCGCAGGTTTTTGCATGCCTTCACACCAAACACACAATTGCTCGGGTTGAGCTTCATATTGTGCTTCCTTAGGTTGCCCAAGGTCTCCTCCAAATAGACAGTATGGTTATGTCCTTTTGACTTCATGACCATATCTTCAATGTAAGCTTCAACATTTCTGCCAATTTGTGAGCTGAAGACGCAGTTCACCATTTGCTGATAAGTTTCCCCTGCATTCTTCAGGCTGAACGACATCATCTTGTAGCAATAAAGACCACCCGCTGCTGAGAACGCGATCAATGCCTTCTCTTCCTCCTTCATCTTCACCTGATGGTACCCTGAATGCGCATCGTTGAAGCTCAGAAACTCGAAGCCCACTATAGCATCTACTAGCTTGTCGATCCGAGGAAGAGAATAGTAATCTTTCTGGCAGGCTTTATTGACGTCGGTGAAATCCACGCACATTCTTTACTTGCCATTTGATTTCGTGACCATAACCACATTAACCAACCAAGTCGGATAGTGAATTTCTTCAATAATATCCGCACTGAGCAGCTTTTCCACCTCCTCCTTGATCGCCTTATCCTTCTCCGTGGAGAGTTTTATAGGTAGCTGCTGGACTGGCCTAAAAGTTGGATCCACACTAAGGCAGTGTACTGCCACCTCCTCGCTGACTCCTAGCATGTCTCCTGGACGCCACGCGAACACATCCAAGCTATTTTGGAGCTACTTGATCAAACTAACCCAAGCTTCAGCTGACAGAGCCCTGCCTATCTTTATTTTCTGCTCAAGGAAAATCAGGGTTGATCACAATCTCCTCGAGCTCGTCTTGGGCTGTGAACCCAGGCTCATCACGCATTTGTAGCGTGTCACATTCCACCCTTTCATCTTTCTCAACTTGACCTCTCTAGTCTCTACTTTGTCGAGCTAATCCACATTCATGCTTTCAGCCTTGTCGACTCGTCCCCCCGACCTCATCATCAGCAAAGGACAAGTGTCATCCACCTGCAATCATTGTTGGCCTTGACCTGAACTCTCACCGATCATGGCAATTGGAAGCGGCCCCATAGTTACATGAGACTTTTCCTTGTGGTTGATGGTGATTTTCTGCTCTTCATTTCTAGAGTCAGCTTCTGCTTCTTCTTTTGGCTATCTCGAACAGACCCTAGCACTACTCGCGGCTGGCTCTTTAGGACCCCAACCCCATGATTGATGTAAAACTTTGCTCGCTAGTGAGAGATGGAGGCTACCATCTGGAACTTGGTCATGTTGGGCACCCCTAAAATTATATTGTAGGGAGATTTCAGGTCAATCACCATGAATGTGATTTTTCGATTCTGAAACGGCTACCTTCACCAATGAAAACGTCTAGCTCGATTGTGTCTTTTAACGGGCACCTTATGGTTGGTGAAACCCTCCAGAGTCCCTGCATATGGCTTGAGACATTCATCCTTCAACTCCAAACCCTGAAAGCCGGAGTAATACATAAGATCTCTGCATGCCCAATGTGTCCACCAATATTCGATGCACCACTCATCCATCAACCAGGGCTCGAGACAATCAGGGATTGTTCACCGGCCATGTTACTCGCCAGTTCACTGCGAGTAAACTGTATTGACGCCTCCCCTGACTGCAAAGTGGTAGGGCAATCCACCACCTTTGACAAATAGTATATCTGCTTGCCCAGCTGCGTGAGGGTAGGCTCCTCGTCCAGAATCATATTTATTACACCCCGAATTGGGGGTGCATCTCTGTGAGGGGCATTTCCCCTGTTGTTTCCGTCTCGCTTGAACCGGTCCAACCGGCCCTCATTGATCAACTTCTTGATGACCTTCAGCATCCAACATTCATCTGTGGTGTGCACATAATCGTCATGATAAGCACATCTTTTTGTCCAGTCTCTGGTGTCTGCCGTCTTTACACTCATGCGTGGTACCCGAGGAAGCTCATCCCGGATTTCATACATAATATCCTCCCGCAATGTATTGAGCAGGGTAAGGTCACTTTCTCGAAGGAACTCTCTAGGGCGGTCATACCGCGACTTGCTTCTATTGTATCCACCCCCTGCACCCTAGCCGCTACACTCTTGCCAGTGTTTCCATTACCCCCGGCCTCTGTGCTCTCCTTCATCTTTTCTGTCTTCGTGTTTTCCCCCGCACACCAATTTCTGAGCCCGCGTTAACATTTCTACCTTCTTTTTTCGCTCCCTCACGCTCAGCTCTAACCTCAGGCTTCATTCTCCCTCAAGCAGACCCGTTTTAAAACATAAAGTGACCTCCTGCTCTCACAGACCAGGCACATGCTCGAGGATCTTCGTGAATATTTCCAAGTAGCTGGATGTCGATTCATGGGCCCCTTGCTTAACTTTAGACAAGTCTACCCTTGTTTTTGCAATCGCCCCTAAAGTCCCGAAATTGACCAAGAATTTTGCTCGCAAATCTGCCCAGTTTTTGATTGATCTGCGAGGAAGAGCTCCCATCCAAGCGTAATGCCTTTCCTTGCAGCGAGCCTGCGAAAGCCCGAATTTTCAATGTTTCATCCGAGATCACCAAGCCGATCTGAGATTCGAAAGACATCTACCAGTCCCTTGCTTTGGTCTTCCATGTGTATTCCTTTATGTTGGGGAAGATAAGACCCTAAGCCGGAGGGGTATTTTCAATCCACGGGGACAGACGGCTAGCTGCAACGCTTAAGAAATTGTCATCAAAGGCCTTGCCTTGCTCCCACGCCTCCATGCGGTATTTCATTTCTTCAAACTCATGCATACTGATTGTAGCAGGCAAACCTCCAGCGGGTTGAGGCTAGTCACCGGGAACAAGAGGGGCCTATGGGGGTCCCATAGCTCCCATAGTCTGAGCTATGACCACCGCATGCGCCACTTGTACATGTGCGCCTCCCGCGGCCTGATGCACTTGGTCTAGGGCTGTTCACACCCCATTTTGCTGGCTGTTAGGGGGAGCAATTCCTGCCTGCCCCTAGAATATTGTGAGGGTGATCCCTATCTGCGAACATGCGACCTTCCATGTGACGGGGAACGATATCGTTGGGAATGTGATCGCCCAGGTGATGGGGAACGATGCCTGCGAGCATGTGACCGCCTAGGTGACGGAGAACGAGGCCGGCGAGCATACGAGCTACGTGGAGATGATGAGCGGGGTCTGCGGGCATGTGACCTTTGTAGGGAAGGTGACCTTTGGCGGCGACATGACTGAGCAGAATCCTCCCCTTACTCGGGGGCTGAGGCGAGAGTATATGTTAAGCACCACTATGTGACTAGCCCACCCCTCATGTTGGCTATGTTCCCTGTTCGATTCCGTTCTCGAGGCTACGATGGAACTCCTGTCAGTCGTTGAGGGTCCCGTACTGGTCTAGACACACTTAACGCCTGATTCGGAGCAGGCATAGCTGGAAGTGGTTCCAGTTCGATAGGCGTGGGGTTTGCCCATAACAATCAGTTATTGGTTGAGCTGATGCATCTGCCCCAAGTATATTGCCCTCTGACGTAACTCTTCCTCCGGGAATTTGTTGGCCAGCCCCTATGGGTGCCCCGGGATGCGCCCAGTCCCCGCGCTCCCTTTTCTAGGGGGCGCAACGCATGGAACGGACATAACGCTTTCCATTCCACCCTCCCTTGACGAAATTAAAAATGCGGAAAGGGTGCTGTCGAGAAGCGCGTGGAATACGCCTCGGTCACTTTAGTGATTTTTGGTCCAATTTGAGAGTTTTGGGTTTTTTGTATCAGGTTATCCCTTTTTTAGGGGATAACAAGATGCAAGAAGGCATCACCCTTTTATTCACATCTTCCCTTATCTAGGAGAAAATGGAAAGTACAAGAAAGGATGTTGCGGGCCCCACTATGGACTTTATGAAAATTGCATTAAGGCCTATTTCGGATCGCTATGAGTGCTTTGGGTTTTCTGTATCAAGTTATCTCTTGTTTAGAGGATACTAGGATGCAGGAATACATCACCCTTTCATTCTCATTCTCCCTTGTGTAGGGGAAAACGGAAAAGTGCAAGAAAGGATGTTGCGATGCCTCACTGTGATCCAAAATGTTTTGACAGAGACGTCATCTTTATTTTAAGGAGAAAATAAAGAAAAACCCAAAAATAAAACCAGAGATAAAAAACGGGTTCGGAGGCTAAGTTACGAGTTGGGAAGGTGCTAGGCACCCAACTCGCCCTTTCGGTCTCAAAAACAGTTTTTGGCTAAAGTATGTTTTTTGTTATATTTATCTAGCAAATAAATAAAGCATTAAAAACAAATATATCCATGTCTACATTATTTACGGACTTGCAGTCCACCTCCTTCCAATAATTACAAATACATTTAAAAATATTTGGTCATAATAATGGCTCTTTTTAATGTTATTTTCTAAATAAATCCGAGTAGCATAACAACTTATATTTTTACATTGGACCGGATGGAAAATAGCATTTTTATAAAATAAACTCTAAAAGGCTCACCTTTAAGAGCGTTGGTGTGCTCGCTCTGTCCTTCCGGGAGAGGGAGTCTCTTTGCAGCTGCTGTAGTTCGGGCAGGGTGACTGCTTCCGAAGGTTGCTTACGGCACCATCAAGCCAGGCGAACAAGCTGCTGCGTTTGTTCTTTGTTTGTTTCTTCTTGGCGAAATCGGGCAGATCAACTGCTTGCTTCTGGCGGATTTTGTCTTTTTACTCGGGCAGAGCAACTGCTCTTTTTGAGATTTTTGGACCGGGGGAATAGGGTGGAAACCTAGTTGGGGGGCTAAGGCTCACTTTGACTGGTTGGTTTTGTGTTTGGAAGAGATTTGACAGAGTTTCGAGGCTTTATAGGAGGGGGAACTTACTATCGCTCACTAATCGCTCATTGCGTAAAACAAACGCACAGCGTTTTCACTAAAAAAATTTAGTGTGTCGAGTGTGTGAAATCCTGAAGCCGGGGCCTTCTATTTATAGGCCGAAAGAGGGACATCGCTGGGATTTCTGATTTTCCTCTTGTGCTTCACCAGCTTGTACCGCATGTTTGAGAATTTTTGCAATGCGTTAGTCGGGGAGTACTATTCAAGCACCTGGCGTCGACGCCAAGCATGCTGGGAACCGCACCAGGGAGTCCTTGTATCAGCGCCTGGCCTTCAAATTTTAGCCTCCCTTTGACACTTTGGCCCGTACATTTTAGTGTTTTGCGCATCCTGCTTCGTCTTTAGCATTTTTAAATCCTTTAACTTGACATTTGTTAAGTTTTAACAGGTCTTGATATCGTATGTCAATGTTACATACCAGCGGTACGAAATTGGGGTGTCTACAGCCCCACAGTGGCCACAGCACTTCGGGCCTATGATTCCAAACCCCGCCTTTGATTAAGTTGGTGGTGGGCATCATAAGGAGAAGGAGGAGGTAGGATGTTATTGACCTGAATCTCCAGACTAGGCGTGGTTGTATGTCTGTCCTCCAGGACATTTCCACCATTGACACCATTTACTGCCATATCTAAAGCTTGAAAAGTCGTCGAAAAAATAATTTGAGCTTACAAATCAACGTTTCCCGGCAATGGAACCAACTGATGTATCCAAATTAATTTGGTACAATGGGCTTGAATATTTTGATATCTGGTTTTCAATTATATCTGTGTTTTCAAAGTCCCAAACCGGTCAAAGAAGCAAGAAAAATCATGAAATGGGCAGGGGCTTACCCTGCAAATGCTCTTCGACGTAGCAATTAGCAAACACTCAATTAAGTAAGCAATTTGACAGAGTTTCAGCATGTGTATATATGAACGTACCTTTCCGTCTCCATTGTGAGGGGTTTATATAGCCAATTAAGAGAGATAATAACTGCTCATTGAATGTCAGAGCGTGAAGATCGGGCACATTCATGGCCACATTCGGAATGTGGGGGCGAGTTCCCTGATAGTAACTGCCCATGTTTAACACACTCGTTACTTTGTTCCCGAGCAGGCGAGCATGCTCGCCCTGACCCATCTTCCTACTCGCTGTACCCTTGGCCCCAGGCTTCAAGTAGAAGGATGCTCGCTAGTAATGTGTAGGTGGCCAAGAATTTATCTCTGCCCGCTTATAACTTTGAGTTTGGATCTTGATGAATGCAAGTGATTTAGTCGTGACCACAAGGTAATCGTGTCCAAGCATGTGACCGAAGTTTGGGCCTTTTGGGCCTGGCAGTTCAACATTTAAAGTAAGAACGAAAAGAAACTAATTTAAACAGGACAAAAATGTAAATATTATTACATTAAAGTAAGAACGAAAAAGAAACTAATTTGAACATGAGGAAAATGTAACTATTTATATGTTAAAGTATAAACAGAAAGGAAACTTACTTAGATTTCTATATTTAAGTTATAGATTATAATAAATAACTATGGGGATAGAACTTACCTCTTGGAACGTAAGTGTCTAAACTCAGCATGCCTGGGTTTAAGCCCACTAGGCGTCTACATGTGCTTCCTCTGTCCTTCCGAGAAAAGGAAGTCGTTTTGTTTTGTTTGTGTGTTGTCGAAATTTGGGCGGCGCAACTGCTTGTATTTATTGTTTTTTACCTCGGGATCCGGGTGGCACAACTGCTTGCTTTGGCTTGATATTGCGTCTAAAATCGGGTAGCGCAATTGCTTGTTTTTGCTTGATATCGCATCTGAAGTCGGGCATCGCAACTGTTTGTTTTGGCTTGTTGGAACCGGTTAAATAGGGCGGGAACCTAATTGGTTAACTAGGTTTATCTTTGGCCGGTGGGTATAAGTGTCTAGGAGGGATTCTTGCTTTTGCTTGATATCGCATCGATTAACTAGGTTTATCTTCAGCGTTCTCCGCTCTCTGTTATTCCGTCCTTTTCTGCACTGAATGAGGCCTCTATTTATAGGCGGAGGACTAGACTTAACCTCGAAGGAAGAAAAGATACTTTGCATTTGAGCTTAAAGTGGCTGTACCCTGCGCTGGAGGAATTGTACCAAATAGGAAAACTGGAGACGCACAAAACAGAAATAGGTGCCCCTTATTACAATAATGGGCGCAACGCCCATTATTGTAATAGGCAGAGCCTATTTCTTTTTCTCTTTTCTTTTTGGCACTTTCCCCCTTCTGCTCTCTGATTTGTTTCTTGTTTCGTCCTTTGACACTTTGAACCCTTTGAAAGTTAACAGAAACTTAACATTTGTTAGTCCATTTAAAAATTTTAAATTATATGTTTTAGTACATATATATATATATATATATATATATATATATATATATATATATATATATATATATATATATATATATATATATATATATTTATTTATTTATTTATTTATTTATTTAGGTACGAATTTGGGATGTCTACAGAGCCCCTCAGTGACGGAGTTTATGAGTAAACGATAGTTTATAAGTAAGTGAACGTCGTTGATAATATTGACTCCCAAATTTGAGATAAGCAATGCTGGGGAAGATTTTTGAGTTTTAACATATTAGCGATGCAATTTTTTTTTATTTTTTTTAGGTGACACCACGATACTAACGCAAAACTCAGATGCAATATTCATTACATTATCACGAAACTAACACCAATCTAGATGTAATATCCATTGCATCACCAAGAAACAAACGCAAAGACGAGATGCAATTTTCATTGCATCACCACAAACCGAGATACACTATCCATTGCATTACCACAAACTTAGGTGCAATATCCATTACATTATCACAAAATCATGTGCAATATCCATTACATTATCACAAAATCATATGCAACATACATTGCATTATCACAAAATCAAATGTCATATCCATTGCATCATCACAAAATCAGATGCAATATCCATTGCATCATCACAAAATCAAATGCAATATCCATTGCATTATCACAAAATCAGATACAATATCTATTGCATTATCACAAAATCAGATGTAATATCTATCGCTTTATCAGATGCAATATCCATTGCATTATCACAAAATTATATGCAATATCCATTGCATTATCAAAAAATTAGATGCAATATCCATTGCATTATCACCAAATTAGATGCAATATCTATTGCATTACTATAAAACTATCACCTAATCTGATGCAATATCCATTGCATCGCCACAAAACCTAATACAAATATCATTGCATTATCACAAAACTTATCACAAAATCTGATGCAATATCAATTGCATCTCCACAACACTTAACGCAAAATTGAATGCAATATCCATTTCATCATCAAAAAATTATCACCCAATCTGATGCAACATTCATTACATCACCAACAGAAAAACTTAAATGCAAATAACCAATGCAATATTCATTGCATCATGATCATGGAAACTACACGCAAATATCTTATGCAATATCCATCACATCACTATAGAGAAACCATAAGCAAATATCTAATGCAATATCTATTGCATCACTTACTAAGAAACTCCAAGCAAATAATCGATGTAAAATCCATTTCATCAATATAAAGAAGCCAGATGCGAGTATCCGATGCAATATCCATTGTATCACTAACAGAGAAATTGTGTGCAAATATCTGGTGTAATATATATTGCATCATTATCAGGCTAACACAAAACTCAGATGTAATATCCATTGCATCACCTATGAGACTTAACACAAAGACTAGATGCAATATCTCACGCAACAACAAGAGTAAATGTAGGCATAAAGGTCGATTATATCTAAGATTTAATAAGATATGATAATGCAACGAAAGGATGCAAAAAGATGTAAGCATGTAAATGAAGAAAAAAAATTTCTTTTTTTTTTAAATGGACTTTGAATGTGCATATGCGCTATCTATTTCTTAAGCATGCTGAGAGAAAAATATGACAAGATCGGGATGCAGCTTTCGGTTGGCTTTGAAAGTTTATAGGATCTAATGGCAGGTGAAGCTTTGGGTTCCCTTTTTAGTCTCTTTGACTAGTGCATCATTCAAGTAAGGAATTCAATCACAATATCAATGAATCCTACTAACCGATACCTTGGATGACCACTTCTTCATCTATATTTTTTTTTGTCCTAACTTTTGCCTAGACCGCCCTTTCAGGTTTTCATCTTAGCGAGCCTTTATCTCATAGGGAGCCGATCTTTCAATGTGTGTGAAGATAAATCGTTTATTCTTGAGGGATCACGCCTTTACAACCTCTTCGTTTCTTCAAGTGAAATGGGAAGGATAACTGTTTTCGATAAATAATGAGAGCCTTTATGTATCCAATGAGTTCGGTGGGAGAAGCCCCAGGATGACTTGATCAACCGATATTCTGTAGGATGGAAGTGTTCTTGAATAAATTAACTAGGGAAAGCCCCAAAAGACTCGACTTGGAGAGACCTTTGAGGGAGAAAAAAATGAGTATGCTAAAAAAAGGATGACTCTAATGGACAAAAAGAGAGTCATTATCTAGAGTTTATCACCGAGTATCATAAGATTTATGGACCATATTTAATGTTTATCTTTTGATAATTTTATATGTTTTTAGCAAGAGGTTCTGTCCTGAACCCAGATCACGTTATAATCGATTGAAACAAAGCTATAGGTGGCAGCTAGGTTAGGGTATAATGTTTGGGATGGCTTTTGGCTTTTGGTGAGTGTATCCCAATGGTTTTGGAGGCACATAACAAATCCCTAGATGGATATGTTAGCTTTTTCTTAATTTGGGCTAACAGAGCATTTTTCATTTCTTTAGCCCCAATATCGACCTCTTTGCCCTTACCAGAGTGATTACCAATTTCTTAGCTTGGTTGGCGGGTGCGACCAGATCTAGTAAGGTAACTTGACATTCTTGCTGAACACCGGTGGTCTTTTTCAATGCTGCAACTTTTTCCTTAGGGCAAAGCTTGACCACTGTTTAAGAGAACCTTCCAGGAGAACATGTTGTAATTGAGTTTCATTTTCTCTATCAGCCTCGATCATGTTGATTTGAAGCAATGGGTGTTTATCACACTTGACGCAGGGCGTGGTTTCTTGATGACTTTGTCGTCGACAAGATCTTTAGATAACATTTTCTGTTTCGTAGGGCCATGGTATATTGTCCTAGGTTTGGCTAGAAATTTTGACTAGCGACACTGCCATTAGAATTTCTCAATCAATGTTAATTGTTGCTCCTGATGACGTTGTCTTCTCTTTAGCAGAGCGAAATGAACTCGGAGGCCATCTTTTTTTTACCATCCTAGTTGACTCAGCTGGATCGGGTGGTAATTTTTCAAATTCCACCTAGCTGTAAAGTCTGCACCGATTTCCTTTGCCCTTTGAGTACCTGCCTCGAAATTTCTCAGATCTACTATTATCCTTGTATCTTTTCCAGAATTCTTTCAGTAATATAATCCTAAGTACCCATGGCTACTATATGTTAACATTTAGTCATTGTTTTAGTGCTTCCATTAACGACCTCGAAACTAGCTCCCCTTAATTGTATTGTGGTGGAGTAGGATTTTAGGTGGGGAATAGGACAACTAGTCCCACCAAATTTCTCCATGTCGGGTATTTTGAATTTCAGTGGCAGAATAGCTGAGGGTTGTAATCTCAATGGCTGTGTAGAGAACTCTCCTTAGTTTAGAATTTTGAGCATTAATTTCCTGAGGTTTTCAACATTTGTTTCTATATTCGATTGAGGTGGGATCAAATTTTCAATATTTGACCTCAGGCTTTGCCTGAGATTTGTTGTTCGACCCATTAGATGATCGGCTTGGCGCCCAAATTACGATCTAACCACTGTTGCATAGCCGGAGTAGGAACGTATCTCGGAGCCCCTGTATTTGTACCCATAGAAGTTTGTTCATTTTCGGCAACCTTTCAACCTGAATCTTTATTTTCTGGACTATCCCTGTATTTGTATCTAGTTAAAGGAATGTCCTCTCTCTTTTTGGGTCAAAGGGATGGTCATTTTTGGAGGATTTATATAAGGATGAAACAGCCCTGGTTTTGGGTAAATCAACCTCGGTTTTCTGATAAGATGGATCCTAGAGGTTTAGGCTTTGGTATATGGTGGTATCCCCCAGTATGCTATTTAATAGCTCGGTCGCAATGGATCGAAGATGACCTTTCACCAAGACACAAGGTTGCTTTATCAAACTTATAGGTCCATGTCCTCGAAATGACTCATCATCAACTCGCGTAGTTTTATCATGCTTTTACATGAGTCGACTCGTCATTCTTTAACAATTAACGGATACTTCGGTGATATGCGGTACTCAAAGATCGGGAAGAAGATTTGACAAGCTAGAAGAGACGATAATTTATTTTACTCGAATATATACAGAGACTTTTGGAAACTTAGATTTGCGGACTTGGTTGGACTTTTGGAAGGGTGGAGACTAAAAAGATTGGTTGCATACTCTATATGGGATGTAGACACAAAATGGGTAATAGGGACACCTCTGGGGTTTAAAGCCCCTAGTCTTGATTTGCTGCTTACGATCTTTGCGTCACTTGATTCTCAAAAGGGTATAGGCCAACTGATTTGTAAAGACGTGAAGGAGTAAGCTAAAAAATACAACCTTTTAAACGTCATACGCTTTTTGGATTTCGTAGCCTTTCTGGCTTTCCCGGCTCCCTTGAACTTGTAAACCTTGACATCTTAAAGTAGGATTTATTGACATTGTATTTGAAATCGAGAGCACAATGCACTAATCGACTAATTACGCAAGGTTAAGAGGGATGAAGATTTACGATAATGGTGAGGGGATTTCGTCCAATCTTCACGTGTTTTTATATTTTTTAAGTCAACAGCCAACACATAGAAAAATACCCTATTGTTTTTGGTCGGACAAGCGTAGCTTGTTTTGATAGCCTGGGTTAAATCCTGGAATAGTGGATTCCTTCTCCAAAGTATAGACCTTCGTATTTCACCTGTATTTCGACCTCCCAAAATTGGACAGATCTTGGGCGAAAGGCCTATATTCTTTCGGAGATCCATCATTCAAACGAATCTAGGGGATACCTTCAAAGTTTTTAATCAATTCCAGTGTTTTTTTTTTTTTGCTTGGGATTGGTCACTAACTTCGAGGTATAAGAACCGACCGGTCAATGAAGTGTCCTAAAAAGGATATATATGATATTAACGTGGCTGATGCAGGGTTAGGCTGACTTACATCAAGTTGGCCCCTTATTAAGAGGCGTATGGCGTGATAATTTCGACCTAAGTCTCCTAGTTCCTTTTCAAGAATATGGATACACGAGCGTGTTTATCAGGGTTAACGGGTAACAGTTCTGAATAATTTTATATGAGTGCGAGTGTGTGAGTCGTCTATTTTTTTTAATATTTTTATTATTATTTTATTTTTATTTTATTACTCTTTTTATCGGAATGGGATGGGATGAGATGATTACGTACCTCGAGACGACATTCTCAGTAGGGCAAAGAATAAATAATCAACTTTTCTTTTTTTCAACCCTTGTAAAATTGTTTATATATATATATATATATATATATATATATATATATATATATATATATATATATATATGCGCACAAAACTGGATTAAATGGAAGCAGATTTTTGTTTTTTTAAATTATTATTTTATTATGTTTTTTTATCTTTTTTATATGTATGCATAAATGATGTATACTAAAATGATGCACTAAAATTAACATGAAAGTATATGTATGCAAAAAATATAAAATTGATGCTATTCAATTTTGAGATGCATGCCTATTTTGACTACATTTTCAGATATATTCACATGTTAGTTTAGCAAAAAATAAAACATATCATGCGAATAGATGCATAAAAATAAAATGTTATTGGCTTAGTGTTTCTCTTTTTTTAGGGGATATATATATATATATATATATATATATATATATATATATATATATATATATATATATGCATAGAATTCATATATCAATTGGATGAAAAGCATGTATACTAAATAAATGACCCAATGAATAGTAATCATGGAAAAATACGACTTTCTTTTTGGGAAAAATATTTTTTGATGATATCTCTACTTACTTAGTGCCAAGTGAATGACTTTAAGCCTGAATTAAAATGCGTATATATATTTTCAGGACAAATGCACATATAGATTTATAGAATGAGATAATTACATGTGAGTTGCATGAACAAAATAAATATATCGTTTGCTTCTTTTTTCGTAAAATGCATGCATGGATGTATGACATAACATGACATTATTAATGGAATGTCATATGCTATATATTTTTTTTACAAGATTGAAAAATTATATACATAAAGGAACCCAAAGAAATATAACAGAGAAAAACCAAGCATATTGATAACCTAAAAAAAACATGAGTCTAACCCTCTTTTGTTTTAAAGAAAACAATAACAATCCCCAGTAAAGTCGTCACTGTGAGTGCCCCGTTTTGAACCGGTCCGCGCCACATAAAAGCGGGGTGGTTTCAAAACTTCGAGCGCGTAGAATACGCTCGACCTTAATTTGTGGACTCAAAAAATGTGTTACAGAGTCGCCATCGCTATTTTATGGTTAAACAGAGTAAAACCAAAATTACCAGAATATATGCGTTCGGGGGCTAAGTTACGAGTTAGAAAGGGGTTAGACACCCAACTCGCCCTTTCGGTCTCAAAATGAGTTTATCAATATGCTTGTTTTATTTTATACACTTTGTCTCAGAAAAATACATTTATATGTGACATAAAGATATAAAGAGAAATTACTTTATTTTTTCTAAGGGAAAGCAAAATTACAACTGAAATAATACAACTTAGAGAATAATTTCAACATTTTTGTAAGCTATTTTAAGAATAAAATAGTTATTCTAGTACAAACTTTATTTATTTACATGCACAAGTTGGAAAGAAACTTATTAAATAATAAAAAAAACATAACTATTTATATATTTAAAGTATGTGTAGAAAAGAAACTAATTAAACTGCCAGAAATTATAACTACTTTACATTAAAGTAAAGAAAGAAAATAAATTAATTAAAATAGAAGAAAAATATAACTATTATTACATTTAAAGTAAAAATAGAAAAGAACCTAATTTAAACATAAAGAAAATATAAATATTATTACATTAAAGTAAAAACGGAAAGGAAACTAATTTAAATAGGAAGAAAATGTAAATATTATTACATTAAGGTAGGAACGGAAATGAAACTAATTAAACAGAAAGAAAAATGTAACTATTATTACATTAAAGTAGAAACGGAAAGGAAACTAATTAAACAGAAAGAAAATATAGCTATTTATTACATTAAAGTAGGAACAGAAAGGAAACTAATTTAAATATAAAGAAATTATAACTATTTCTACATTAAAGTAAAGACAGGAAAAGAAACTAATCAAATATCTACATTTTAACTATTTATATATTAAAGTATAAACAGAAAGGAAACTTATATATATATATATATATATATATATATATATATATATATATATATATATATATATATATATATAAGTTATAGATTATAATAAATAACTATGGGGATATAACTTACCTCTTGGAACGTGAGTATCTGAACCCGGTATGCTTGGGGTTAAGCCCACTAGGCGGTCTACATGTGCTTCCTCTGTCCTTCCGAGAAAGGAAGTATTTTTGTTTTGTTTGTGTGTTATCGAAATTCGGGCGGCGTAACTGCTTGTATTTGTTGCTTTTCACCTCGGGATCCAGGCGACACAACCGCTTGTTTTGGCTTGATATTGCGTCTGAAATCGGCAGTGCAACTGCTTGATTTTGCTTAATATCGCGTCTAAAGTCAGGCAGCACAACTGTTTGTTTTGGCTTGTTGGAACCGGTTAAATAGGGCGGGAACATAATCGGTTAACTAGGTTTATCTTTCGCCGGTGGGTATAAGTGTTTAGGAGGGATTCTAACAGCTTGACAACACTCTTGGATTTATATGAAAATTAACTGTGTATAATTTTTTCAGCGTTCTCCGCTCTTTGTTCTTTCGTCCCTTTTTGCACTAAAGGAGGCCTCTATTTATAAGCGGAGGAGCAGACTTAACCTCGAAGGAATAAAAGATATTTTGCATTTGTGCTTGAAGTGGCTATAACCCTGCGCTGAAAGAATTGTACCAAAGAGGAAAACTGGAGACGCACAAAACAGAAATAGGCGCCCCCTATTACAATAATGGGCGCAACGCCCATTATTGTAATAGGCAACACCTATTTCTTTTTCTCTTTTCGTTTTGACACTTTCCCCTTCTGCTCTCTAATTTGTTTCTTGTTTCATCCTTTGACACTTTGAACCCCCCTAAAAGTTAACGAAAACATAATAGAAACTTAACATTTGTTAGTCCATTTAAAAATTAAAAATTAAAAATTATATTTTTAGTACACACACACACACACACACATATATATATATATATATATATATATATATATATATTAGGGGTATGAATTTGGAGTGTTTACAAAGAGATATCATGCCCGCAGACATCGATCTCCTTCCCCACGTGAATCACGTGAAAGGCAAAAGCCATCTCCCCTCAACACCAACCAGCTAAATGGGGCATGAGCATTATAGTGCAAGTAGGATCAAGTGCAACAAGTCGCGGGCGGCCCCCAGGTGTGGGTGGCGCAGGTCGTGGGCATAGTTTAGCCCTTAGGAGCTATGGGTCCCCCACAGGCCCCACTTGTGTTCGGCATCCAGCTTCAGCCAACAGGCGGTGTTCTCACTATAGTAGACTCCCAAGAGTTTATAGAGCTGAAGATGCGCATGGAAGCTCGGGAGCAGGGAAAGGCCCTTGAGGGAAACTTTTGGGCACGACATCTAGTCCTTTGGCCTCATGGATCAAGAATGCCCCCCCCCCCTTGGCGCAGGGGTGCATCTTCCCCAATATTGATAAGTATATGGGGAAGACAAAGGCAAGGGACTGGCTGATGTCCTTTGAATCTCAGATATGCCTGGTAACATCTAATGTGGCACTAAAAATTTGAGCATTTGTGGTCCCTACAAGGAAAGGCTTTGGCCCGGATGGGTGTGTTTCCTCGTAGATCGATCACTACCTGGGTTGACATGCGAGCAAAGTTTCTGGCTGATTTTGAGACTTTCAGAACAATAGCAAAGACAAGGGCAGACTTGTCTAAAATCAAGCACATGCCAAGGGGCTTATGAATCTACTTAAAGCTATTTGGAGAGGTTCACAAAGATGCTCGAACAAGTTTCTGGCCTATCCGAGCAAGAAGCTACTTTGTGCTTCGAGACTGGTCTGCTCGAGGGAAAAGGCGGTCTAAGGTTTGAATTGAGTATAAGGGGTGCATCTTCCCCAATATTGATAAGTATTTAGGGAAGACAAAGACAAGGGACTGGCTGATGTCCTTTGAATCTCAGATATGTCTGGTAACATCTAACGTGGCACTAAAAATTTGAGCATTTGTGCGATCCCTACAGGGAAAGGCTTTGGCCTAGATGGGTGTGTTTCCTCGTAGATCGATCACTACCTGGGTTGACCTGCGAGCAAAGTTTCTGGCTGATTTTGGAACTTTCGGAACAATATCAAAGACAAGGGCAGACTTGTCTAAAATCAAGCACAGACCAAAGGGCTTATGAATCTACTTAAAGCTATTTGGAGAGGTTCACAAAGATGCTCGAACAAGTTTCTGGCCTATCCAAGCAAGAAGCTACTTTGTGCTTCGAGACTGGTCTGCTCGAGGGAAAAGGCGATCTAAGGTTTGAATTGAGTATAAGGGAGCCCAAAACATTAGTAGAAATTAGGTGCAGGCTCAAAAGTATTGTGGGGGAGACCGCTAAAAATGAGAAGAAGAAGAAAGAAAGCACGGAAGCTAGTGGGAATGACAATACTGGCAAAAGCAACACGCATAATGGAAGGGGTGATTATAGTCGTAATAAGTCAAGATATGACCACCCGAGGGAGTTTATTCGGGACAGTGATCTCACCCCGCTGAATACATTACGGGAGGATATCGTGTATGAGGTGCAGGATGAGCTCCCCGCGTGCCACACTTGAATCCACAGAGTGCAGATACTAGAGATCGTTCCAAGAGGTATGCTCACCACGATGACTATGGGTATACCACAGAGGAGTGTGGGCCGCTAAAAAGGTCATTCAGAAGTTGATAAGTGAGGGGAGATTGGACCGCTTCATACAGGATGGAAACAACGAGGAAATGCCCCTCACAGAGACGCACCACCAGTTCGCGGGGTTATAAATGCGATTCTAGAAAAGGAACCTACTCTCACGCAGTTAGGAAAACAAATATACTCTCTCTCAAAGGTTGTGGATTTTCCCACAACCTTGCGAGCAGGGGAAGAATCTATTCAGTTCACTCGCAGCGAGTTGACAAACATCGATTTGGTTGCAAAGCAGTCGCTGATTGTTTTGGCCTTAGTAGATGGATGGGTGGTGCACAGGATGCTTGTGGATACAGGGGTATGCATGGATGTCATGTACTGTCCTGCTTCAAGGGGTTAGAATTGTCGGATGACCGCTTGAAACCATATGCAAGGACCTTGGAGGGTTTCACCAACCACAAGGTTCCAGTCAAGGGAACGATCGAGCTAGAAGTGATGCTCGGGGGAGGAAGCCGGACAAGAGTAGAGAGAATCACTTTTATGGTGATTGATTTAAAATCCCCCTACAACATAATCATAGGGGTCCCGAGCATGGCCAAATTCTAGATGGTTGCCTTCATCCCTCACCAAAGGGCAAATTAGTTCTACACTGATCAGGGGGTGGGGGTCTTGAAGAGTTAGCCACAAGCAGTTCTAGAATATGTCTGTGATAGTTAGGATGAAGCAGAAGTTAACCTTGTCAATGGAAGATCAGACCGTCACGATCAATCATAAGGAGAAATCATACACGACTACTGGACTAGTCTATAATGTTGTAGTCAGTGAAAGTTCCGTTTAAGGCGACCACGTAGCCCAGGTAGAAGATATAGTCCTTGACCAGATTGATCAAGTGGAGACTCGAGCTGAGTCCGAGGAAAAACTGGAATGTAAGACGTTGAATTCACAGCGGAGGATGAGCTAGAGGACGTAGTGATCAATCCTTATCCCGAGTAGAAAATTAAGATAGGCAGCGGCTTGTCCATAGAAGCAGGGATAGTTTGATCAAGTAGCTTGGATATGTTCTATTGGCGAGTGGAAGATGTGAGGGGTGTCAGCGAGGAGATCGTTTTGCGCCGCCTTAATGTGGATCCAATATATAGGCTCGTCCAGCAACGGCCAAGGCAGTTCTCTTCAAAAAAGAACGAGGCCATAAAGGAGGATGTTGAGAAGCTCCTCAAGGCAGATATAATTGAAGAAATTCATTACCCGACCTGGTTGGTAGACGTGGATTTCACCGATCTAAACAAGACCTGCCCGAAAGACTACTATCCCCTTCCCCGTATTGATAAGTTGGTGGATACTATTGCGGGGTTTGATTCTTGAACTTCATTGATGCGTACTCTCGATACCACCAAGTGAAGATGAACGAGCAGGATAAGGCTTTGACCGCATTTCGGGCAGCTGAGGGCGTCTCCTATTATAAAATGATGCCATTTAGGCTGAAGAATGCAGGAGTTACTTACCAGCAAATGGTCAACAGAGTATTCAACTCGCAGATCGGCAAAAATGTTGAAGCCTACATTGATGACATGGTCGTGGAATCAAAATATCACGACTATGTTGTTGATTTGGAGGAGATCTTCGGCAGTCTTAAGAAGCACAATATGAATCTCAACCCGAGCAAGTATTGTAAGGCCTGGGGGACAACTAGCCCCGAACTATCAATGTCCTCGCCTATCTCCATTAGGTGAGCATCTATGCCACTAGAGATGTGACGGCCCAGCAGGCGCCTCAGTCCACGCCTGATCATGCAGGAAGACCCCTCAGCAGCCACCATGATCCATGACAGATACTCGTGGGAGAGGAACATATAATCAGAAAATAAATAGGTCACCGCACCTCTATCAAAATCCCGGCCGCCACATTTCGGATGTCGGTGCCCAGGTCCCTGTATTATCCAACTCTAAAAACACAGGACGGGTCGAGTCAAGGATAAGTTGCTATCTCCCAAACTGACGCAAGATCCTGTTTGCTCTGTAAAAAGAGGTGCGCTCAATGCCCAATAGGACAACCTAACTATATCCCGCTAATGCATGATAAAGCGTCGGATGTGCCAGTGGCTGATCACCCATATTATATCCATGGAGCCCCTACGAAAAAAGCTCTCAGCCCAATCATATTCCGAATAATTGGTCTGAGGGAAATGACCACAAAAGCCATAAAGCCCTGGATCATACATTGCTCCCGGCGACATGGGGCCCATCACCCAAAGAAAGTCCTCTTCCAGCCACATGTGGATCAAAATGGGGCTGCCGGTAAGGAATAACTCATCACCACCTACAAAAGCATCCAGGCCCGCCAAAGTCTCTGCCAGAATCACTGGGATAATATTCATCCGGCGATCTCGTGCCTGCAATGCAAGGTCCACCACCCGCACATCGATAAATTCGGGTTGACCGACCAACAAGTATCTCCCTACCAGGCAAAGGAAAATCTGACAGCCGAAGCCTCAAATAATCCACGTCATCCTCCCTGAACTCCGTAAAGGCTCCAGGAAGGACAGTCAAATCAAAATTTACTCCGTTGTAGAAGCCCGGAGTAGCGAGTCGAGTGGTGCGAAATAGCTCCCTAATTGCCATGTACGGACGCCTCCGAGGGGAAGGCACGGCAATAAGGCGAAAAGGTGTCCATCCCCAACATTGCACAAAACTCCTCAAAGGCAGGGCACATTTTGTTCATGCCAAAATTGAAGAGGTGGTCTTGAGGAGACCAGAACCTGGAGGCTCCCCTCAGCATGTCCCAGTTTATAATGATATTCCTCCAGGACAGTAGGCACCTATATCCAAAAATATGTTCAAACCAGTCGCGTTCGTCCGACCGAAGGGAGAAGATCCAAAAATCAAGAGTATTTTCATAGATCTCTATCTCCAACGTTGTGTGAACTGGTGCGACCATTTGGGAGAAATAAAAAGCTTATCTGGTAAGAGAAAGATTAGCTGGGCAAAAGAACGAGCTCAAAAGAAAGTAAATGCGCAAGAAGAAACAGTGGGAGTGAGAAATTAAGCTGCCTTGGCCTCCGTTTTATACACAAACTTAAAGAAACGGACGAATTCCTCGCAAATAGTGGCAAGCAGTGCTGAAAAGGATTGCACAGAAGAAGGAATTGGGCGCCACCCATGCTCAAACCAGGCTTGGTGCCCACTTCATGTATGGGTGGCGCCGAGCCGCTTTGTCATTCCTCGCCCCTCTGGTATCCGATCGGTTTTACGCCGACCGCCCTTGTCTGATCACAAAGAAATTAAGGAGGCTGTGAAAAATAGGCTATGAAGAATAGCTTGGTAACAATTATATGTCCAAGCACAGGAAGAGGCGGCTGCCTCTTCCTCCCCGCATATCACCAGAAAAACCCTCTCGAGCCCGAAGGTGTATTCTTTTAAAATTCGTTTCTAAGATGCAGCGTGCCATTACCATTAGATATCGGTATAGCTTTATTTTCTGCACGCATTTTGAGTCCGCATTTTATTTTCTCGCATCATATAAAATTATATTGCATTACATAATAAATGTTTGTACAGATTTTGGCGCAAAAAAAAGAGAGAAAAAAAAAACTAATGTGTGCAGGTAGTAGGAGTTAATAATCACAGGAAGCTCTGCCTCTATCAAAACCACCTCCCATAACTCGAGGGCCCGCTCCGCCGCCAAGCCTGTGACCTCTACCTCTCACCCGAGGGCGAGTCGACCCGCCAGCTTCATCTTCATCATCATCGCGGCGTCTGGTCTGCCGTATAGCATCATTTCCCTGGCAAGAAAAGTCATCCATAAACCGCTGATAAAGTTTGTTGATGCTAACAAAGCCTCGCAGCAGCCTCTTGTATGTCGACACCTTAACCTGAAAAAAAAAGTGAGAGGGTGTTGAAACAGCAAAAGAAATGCATCAGTCTAAGAAAAAAAATAGTGATGCTAAAAAAATGAGTGATGATTTATACCGTGTGAGCGTGCTCAGGAACGTGAAACTCTTCAGGGATGTCCGCATCGGGTAAGACTTGCTCTATAAGTCTTCCGTCTCGCCGATATCGAAAGGTAGAGAAGGCATCATCGGGCATAAAAAACTCTGACTGCGGATCAGGAGCTGGGTAAGAAGACCCTGGCCTATCACATGCATCAGATGCATGCCTGGCAACCACGGGGGCAGGAGGGGCAGGATGAAGCATCGTCCTCAGAAACTCTTCATATAACATGACCGGATAATCGCAGGGCGGCATGACAAATTTCGACAAGTAAAGATACCCGTTCGGCAGAAGATCTGGAACAATCACCCAAGGGGGAGGTGCAGGAGGCACCACCGGAAATGTCGAGAACAGGACATGTTGACGATTAACTCGCTCACCCATGTATAAGGAATCATTCATAATCAACACCATGAGAATCCGACAGCGGCTCAACGTGAGGGCAACCTCATATGGCCCTACCAAATTCTGCCAAGGAACTAAATGCACTGAGCACGAGGTCGAGCTAGTTATCCTGTCATGCAGCCCAAGTCGTTCCAAAAAACGGCTGTCCCTATCCTTTTTCTTCCGGTTTTCATTTACGAACCTAGCCAAACAAGGTGGTCCGTAAACGCTGTTGCGCAGTGGGCCTGGCGTAAAATCAAAGATGGAATAAGCCCACACTTGAAAAAAAAAAAAAGGAATAAGAAAGAGTCAGCTATAAATATATAAAATAAAAAAAATGCTGACAAGAAAACGAAGTAGGAGGAAAAGAAATATACCTCCCAAGCAGGAGCAAAGTCGTTCATAACCAGTGAATCATTTCGGCTCGCCCTATCCATGGAGGCATAAAGCTCAGCCAGGCCCGCCTGTCCCCAATCATACTCAATCACGCGGTCCAATTCCCGAAGGCAGCCCAGGAGGGAGACTCTCAAAGAGGTGGATGAATTGGCAAAAATTGACACCCCCAAAAAGAAAAATAGAAATGCTCTGGCAACGCGAGCTACAACTATGCTATCCCCGGCATTGACTGTCCCAGCATTTGCCAAAAGCCATCTTTTGACACTGTCAATCTTGATCTCACCTGCAGTTTTATATTCAGGCACAAAGCCCAGGAGATCCTCAACCACGTCATGATGATGACGGAGAGTGTAATCCGGCTCTAGAGTCTGGCCAATGCTGGTGGAAATACCCGTGATAGCAGCAAAATCGCACGGGGTCATGGTGACCTCTCCCTAGCTGAAGTGGAAGGTGTGGGTAGTATCCCACTAGTAGTTCCGTAATATATCAAAAATGGTCATGTAACTGCGAAAGGGACGAAATGCCCGCATAATTACTCCAAGGTCAGTGGACTCCACCAACACCCGGGCCGGCTTAGGCATCAAACAAAAAATATTCATCACTTTGTCACAACTCGCCCAAACCTAGGTCAAGGTTTTGCGCTCCTAAAAAAAAGGGGGAAGAAAGGAGAGGTAAGATTCTCATAAACCCTTTCTGGCATATCAGTACATTAGGCAACTTTTTAAAAAATAATAAATAAATAAATAAAAAGATATAAAATATGTGTTCTTGCATATAAAAAAATCATAAAAAAATCATCATCATAAATAAAAAACATATAAATGTATGCCTTCCATTCATGCATTTGCATTTTAGCATGTATTTAAGAATTTTCATTTGCATTCTTGCATAAATAAAATTATATATATATATATATATATATATATATCAATCATCATTGTATCTAAAAAAAAAATGTTGTATGCTCTTCATTATCGCATTTGCATTTTGGCATGCATTTATTAAAGATTTTGCATTTTTTATGCATATGAAATTATTACTATGAAAATTTTTGCTCTAAATTTTTTTTTATTATCATTGCATTTGAAAAAAAAATGAATGATGTATGATTGTCATTCATTTGCACCTTAGCATTCAAAATTTTCTATTTTGCATATGAAAATTTTTGCTCTAAAAAAAAAAGAAAAAAAAAAGAGGAACATATATGTATTGCATTTTTGCATTTGAAAATTTTAATTGCATTCTCGGCATCATCATAAAATAAAAATGCATTCGTGCATTTTTTTTAAAAAATTTCATGCATAAAAAAAAACACACCTTTTTGCATTCAAATATGAAGTTTTGCATTTTAAGCATCATAAAAGGTGTATGTTCTGCACTCGAATATATATAGCACATTTTTGCATCTTCGCATCCATAATAAAATAAAAATACACCCATGCATCATATTAGCAAGCATCCCATAAATTTTTCTGCATTGCATTTGCATTAAATAAGGTGATATATGCATCTATCATTTGCCTTTATTGTCCAAATAGCTGCATTATAGCATTAGCAAAAAGGATAAAATGCTACCAATCATGAAAAGAAAATATTCTCATGACATTCATTATATCTCCGCAGCATAGGCATGCATGAAAAGTAAATTTTACTGCATGAAATTTATCTGTTTGGTCCTGCATATATCCGAAAATACGTCCGAAAATATGCCCAGAAAAAAATTGCATTATATTTCGAAAAGTCCATTTCATAAGCATGTAGCATATAAAAATAGTCTTTAGTATAAAACATGCATCATATAACCTAAATTGCATTAATAATATAAATCATGCATTGCAGGGTCAAATAGTGACTACTAGTTCAAATATGCATCGCAAAAATAAATTGCATAAATTTCATGCATCATCACCAAATTGCATCATTTTAGCTCATAAACTGCATGCATAAGCATCATAAGAAGTATAGATATACTCCAAAAGTCCAAAGCAGTACAGGAATAAAGCATATCTGAAAAAATCAACCAAATGGGTTAATGAAAAAATATACTCACATCGGGATTTTGAAGATTCGAGACATGTGTATGCCAATCGCGGACCAGATTGCCCCAGTCATTCGTTGAGTAGAAATATTCGACGTGATTCCCGTTCAAAGGGGGAAGTTCCCTCCTCTCTTTACCCGAATCTGGGTGCATTGGCGTCTTTCCCTTTCTAGATCTCAAAGAAGAAGCCATCTATTTGGAAAAACAAACAATTTGGCAGAAGAAAATTGAGAAAAGAAGAAGAAATGAAGAAAATGGAAAAAACTGTCTCCTTCGTCGGCAATGGAGGAAAGCAACTCAAGAAGCAGAGAATGAGAAATGAAGGCTTCTGCCTTCATTCTCGTAAATGAAGAAGGAAAAGTGAAATTTTCACTTTTCCCCCTCCAAGTAACTCAAGTTCAGCACTTAAGTCCTCAGTTCGCAGAAATTGCAAAATGGCCCCAAAAGCTTAATGGAAAATTAACAAAGTTGGTTTTGTTAACCAAAGTTGGCCGTCATTCATCAAAAAGAAGATTCATATCCCCAGTCAGTCAGCGCCAAGAAAGCAGAAGAAAAAAAAAGAAGAAAGCGGGAAAAAAAAAGAATGCAAAGAAAAATAAGATGAGCTAAAAAAAAGGAAAGAAAAAGAAAAGAAGAAAAATGCATTTAAAAGAAAAGAAAATGCAAGAAAAAATTAAGAAAGCAATAAAAATCCCCTGCATAAGTCAAAAGAAGCAAGAATTGCAGAAATAGCAAAATCAGCTGAATCAGCAGCGGCAGCCGAAGCATGAAAAGGTAAGAAAGGTAAGGTATTCCTATTCTACCTTCAAAAATAAAAAGAAAATCTTTTTTATCCTATTCAACGACAGGTTTTGACCAATTGGATACGATCTTTGAAAAAGAAAATTTGATTTAAAATTTTTTTTCTTATCATATTCAACGACAGGTATTGACCGGTTGGGGATGATCTTTGAAAAAAAAAATTTGAATTGAAAGTCTTTTTCTTATCGTATTCAATGACGGGTATTGACCGGTTGGATACGATCTTTCAAAATTAAAAAAAAAATCTTATTCAACGACAGGTATTGACCGGTTGGATATAATCCTGGAAAAAAAATTTGATTTAAAAATCTTTTTCTTATCATATTCAACGATATGTATTGACAGGTTGGATACGATCTTTGAAAATGTTTTTGAATTAAAAATCTTTTTTCTTATTGTATTCAACGACGGGTTTTGACCGGTTGAATACGATTTTGATAAAAAAGGAAGGAAAAAAGAAAATCTTGTTATCGTATTCAACAACAGATTTTGACCGGTTGAATACAGTTTTCGAAAAATTTGAAGAAAATCTTTTTATCGTATTCAACGACGGATTTTGACCGGTTGAATACAGTTTTCGAAAAATTTTCTTATCGTATTCAACGACGGGTTTTGACCGCTTGGATACGGTTTTCGAAAAAAATGAAAAAAATTTTCCGTTGTGTTCTCGGATGGGTTTTGACCCGAAGGACACGACATCCTAGTTGGTTGTTCGTCTTGCTTGAGGCCGAATTACGTTTGGTCTGATTTCCTTTATTAAGGGATACGTAGGCAGCCTACATTAGTAGGTCCGACCATCAGAGCATTTTTTTGCATATCTACTTAAAAACTACGATAACCTGCTATAACCGACTAAAAATGTCTAGAATATGGAGGTTTGGTAAGCATTATAAATTGCTGCATTATAACTGCTACCTGTTGCATCTCTTCCCTGTATTAATTGCGTGAAATTGGAGAGTCTATTTCTTATCAACGATGTTCGTCTACTTAGTAAGCTGCGGGTTACCCGTAGCCTCCATCGTTGAGGGGCTCTGTAGACACCCCAATTTCGTACCCCTGGTATGTAACATGACATGAGATATCAAGACTTGTTAAAACTTAACAAATGTCAAGTTACAGGGTTCAAAGATGCAAAAGACAAAGCATGATGCGCAAAACAGTGAAATGCAGGGGGTCAAAGTGCCAAAAAAGGGCCAAAGTTTGAAACTAGGCGCCACCCATGGAAGAAATGGGGGCAGCGCCCAGTTTGTATGTGGGTGGTGTCTAGATTGAGCTACATGATTTCCCAAGTTGCTACAGGACAGCTACAGTTCGCGCAAAGTGCAAGATTTCCTGCTTACAGATCAAGCCCGAAGAGAAAAACAAATTCCTCCCGTGTCCCTTGTCCAGCCTATAAATAAGGCTTCGGGGTTCACTCTTTCAGACACAGTTAACGCACTAAAAATACGCCCAAACTCTCTGCGTTGTTTTTACACCGTGAGAATTCTAAGTGATCGAGAGATAGTGAGCGTCCCCTCCTATAAAGCCTCGAAACCCTGCCAAATCTCCTCCAAACTCAAATCCAACCGGTCAAAGTGAGCCTTAGCCCTCAACTAGGTTTCCACCCTATTCCCCCGATCTAAAAACCTCGGAAAGAGCAGTTGCTCTGCCCGAGTTAAAAGGCCAAATCAGATAGAAATAAGTCGTTATTCTGTCCGATTTCCGCCTCCCTCAAGCAGTTAATCAATCAATCATAAGCAGTTGCTCTACCTGGATCCCGAGGCCAAAAGCAACTTTCGGAAACAATCATTCTGCCCGAATTCCCACATCACTTTATCAAAAAAAAAAAAAAAGACTCCCTCTCCCTGAAGGACAGAGCGAGCACACTCTAGTCCGCTAATAGGTAAGTTTCAAGATTTTTATTTGTAAAAAGTGATACTTTTCATCCGGCCCAATGTAAAAATATAAGCAGTAATGCTGCCCTGATTTATTTAGAAAATAGCACTAAAAAGAGTCATTATTATGACCAAATATTTTTAAGTATATTTGTAATTATTTATAAAGAGACGGCAGCAAGTCCGTAAATAATGTAGCCACGGATGTATTTGTTTTTATTTCCTGTCTTTTAATGCTTTATTTATTTGCTAAATAAATAAAACAAAAGGCATACTTTAGCCAAAAACTATTTTTGAGACCGAAAGGGCGAGTTGGGTGCCTAGCACCTTCCCAACTCGTAACTTAGCCTCCGAACCCATCTTTACAATCTCTGGTTTTTTTTTTGTTTTTCTTTATTTCTTCCTCAAAATAAAGATGGCGACTCTATAAAACATTTTGGATCCAGTGAGGCATCGCAACATCCTTTCTTGTACTTTTCCGTTTTCCCCTAAAAAATGGAGAATGAGAATGAAAGGGTGATGTATTCCTATATCCTGGTATCCCCTAAAAAAGGGATAACTTGATATAGAAAACCCAAAGCACTCATAGTGATCCGAAGTAGGCCATAAGGCTATTTTCATAAAATCCATAGTGGGGCCTCGCAACACTCCTTTCTTTCACTTTTTCGTTTTCCCCTAAAAATGGAGAATGAGAATGAAAGGGTGATGTATTCATATATCCTGGTATCCCCTAAAAAGAGATAACTTGATATAGAAAACCCAAAGCTCCCATATTGGACCAAAAATTCACTGAAGTTACCGAGACGTATTCAAATGCGCTATCTTAAACATCACTCCTCTCGCACTTTTAATTTCGTCTTCCCCGACCTAAACAAGGGAAGATGGAATGAGAGCAGTGGTGTCCCGCATCACACGCGTCAGCACCCCTATCCAAGGCGGCGCAGGCGCGATCCTAAAACCCACAGTATGGTTATTGGTTAACAATGAATCTTCCACAAATCAAAGATGAATCATGCCATACAACAAAGAATTAAAAAAATTAAACCCAAATCTAATTTAATTTGGTTTGATTTGTATCAATTTAAGATAGGAAAAATGGTTAATTTGACCATTGTACCTTGATCATCGTTACATTTCGTCATTGTACTGTATTTCGAACAAAATTGTTATTGTACTATAAAAAGGAGATGCAATTTTGCCATTATCACTAATTGTCATCCAATTTTTAACGAAATTCATTTCAGTTGCCTCCCTTAGGTTTTTTGAAATGTAGGAAGATACTTAATGATAGTTGAAGTTAAAAGTTAAATGATTTATGGTTCTTAAATTATCAGTGTTTTTATTTTTCCTTTTAGAGGTTACAAAAAAATATTTTATGAACAAAAAAAAGGAAAGAATGAATGAAATGTAAAAATGCAAATAAGAAGGAAAGATATATTTTGCAAAAAAAAAAAGTGAAAAATATCAATAATACAATAGCAGTTAATAACTCACTTACAATTGACAAAAGCTATGAAACGAAGGGTTGGAGGAGATGAAGAGGATGATGTGGCTACATATTTTGAAGAAGGGAAGGGGAGCTAGCGAAATATCAAATATCTGTTATATGACTTCTCGCAAGGCATACTAAGAATCTAAACTCAATAACTTTTGTTAATGAATAGTTGTATAAAAATTATGTTGTAGAATATGGTATCCCTAGCATTTTAGTGTTTGAGGTTCTGTTTAAAGTCTGTTACTTCGACTTCAATTCATTTTTTATTAGATATAACAAACAGTTTGATATTTGACTATTTAATTAGTAAAGTAATATTTATTTATTTATTTTTATATATTTGTATTTTAATAACTAACTTTTTTACAGCCAGTACAGAATAATAGAAACTATCATCTCTATCGGTTTATATCATCCCCATACACAAGACTCTCATCAATTGTTGACTCAACAAATGACGAAGATAGCTCAATTCCATCTAATCATGCCTTTTCAAACTAGAAAATGCATTTAGATAATTATCTGTCACTTTCTCAATGTAATTTTGTTTTGTTATAATTTATATTTTGTATTATTTAGGTCGTTCTTTTTAAATGTGCTTTCTTCTTCCTTTGTTTATTAATGATATTATTTATTTGTTAAATAGTTTGCATTAGTTTTGTTGTTGTAATGTACGGTAATTAACAATTGTATAATAATTTTGAATGATTATATTTTTACGTTGACAAACACATTAATAAGGAATATTCAAGTTTGTTTTACAATTACTATTTTGTGTGTGTTTTAATCAAAGTGTGAAATCAAATAAAGCATGAAATGGTTAAACTAACATTCAAAAGAAGAGATATTAGATATTATGTATACTTTTTAAATCAAATTCATGTGGAAATGACTCCTATCTATTGATTATTATACCATTAACATTTGTGTTTTTTTAGGTTATTTGAAAATTACCAATCCAACATTTAAATGTAATTTTTTTGGTACTTTTATTTGATATTCAAAAAGATTATCTCGTTGTTTTAATATTAGCAATTCAAAGTACAATTTATGTCGTATGTAAGGATAAATACAACTCCATGCTTTAAAACCACTCCTTCTATAATTAAAAGTAATAGTCGTACGTTTTCAATGATAATAAATATTATATATAAAGCAGTATTCCAAAATTTATAATAATTTTTCCAAACATATGTGATTTTCTAGTTTTAATTTTAGTGTAATTTTAATTTATTTTGTTCACATTAAAGTTTTTAATTGTATATTATATTTCATTTTATTTAAGTATATGATATTCTATCGATATATTCAATTTTATTTAAGTATATGATATTCTATTGATATGTTCAGTTTTATTTAAGTATATGATATTCTAATATTCCATTTGGAGGTAAGACACTTGTGTTTGGTGGAGATTTTTGACAGATATTACATGTGATTCCAAAAGAAAGTATACAAGACATAGTTCATCCAACTATTAATTAATTGTATTTATGGAGAGATTCGCTTGTATTGAGGTTGACAACGAATATGCGATACAAAATATGAGTCCAACGAGAGTTTTGAAGAATTGAAACTTTTTGTCGATCAAATTGCGAAGATTGACGATGGTAAAATTGGTGAACCAAATGATAATTGTGTTTATGTTGATATTCTCAATCATATCAACAGCTGCTTAATGAATTCAACGATCCAATCGCTCCAATTGTACAAAGCACATATCCTTCATTTGGAAGTAGTCCCGATGATTCATCGTTTTTTGAAGAGAGAGTTATTCTAGATCCGCCGTTTGATGTGATTAATTCAATAAATGATTATATGGTATTGAAGAACAATTTAAAAGGAAGATTATTTTTTAGCCCAGATTTTATGTACCTTTTTTATAGAAATGTTGATACAAGATTTATTATTACAAAGCTAAAAACCATGTTTTAGAAGGTCAAGTTCTTTCAAATGGTCATTATGGTGGTACTGTTTTATTTAAAAAGTATCACTGACACCATCTGATCATAGAATTCCATCCAAATTTCAAATAAGACAGTTTCCATTGATAGTGTCTTACGAAATATCTATAAATAAAAGTGTCTCGCGTATGACTTCTTTTGAAAAACCATATTTTTAGTCATGATCAATATGTTTCTTTGTCTAGAGTTACTAATTTTAAGGGTTTTCGAAATTTTTTATATGACAAGTAATAGTTGTAATAATCGTACATTTTCAACGAAAAATGTTGTATATAAAGAAATATTTCAAATTTTATAATAATTTTTTTAAAAAAATTATGTGATTTTCTTTGATTTTACTGTTTATTAATTTTTATTAATTTTGTTCATATTAAGCTTTTTAATTGTATATTATTCAACTTTGATTGAATATATGATTTTACACCTGAGTACAAACCGTGCAACACACATGTGCATCACTAATTGTTATAAACAAGTTACGTTGAGCACACGAGCTTAACATGATTCGAGTCTATGTATTTATATTTTATTTGGATTCAGATGTCATGCTATTAACAAGTTGATTTATTTGTAACTAGATTTTCATGCCCATACTTATGGCACGGTGTCATTTCGTCAATTGAAATGATTATGCCTAAATAAAAGGTGTGATTTAAAAAAAAATATTACAGTTGATGGGTACATTGCTTCAAGTGATAGTTGAGAGATTGATGTTTTATAAGGGGTAATGTTCAAAAGATTAATCACATGGTGTGACTTTGTAATATGAAAATAAAATATAGGGAGAAGAAAAATGAGTGACTGCTCATAATATTAACTGTAGGGGGTTAAAAATGGATAACTACTCACACATGTGAATGTGAATGTGAATCTCAATCGTTAAATTTTTGCTCGTGCCTATGGCACGATGCCAGTATAATTGATTTCGTCAATTGAAATGACAGTGTCTAAATAGAAGGTGCGATTTAAAAAAAATATTACATTTGAGGGATATATTACTTCAAGTGATAGTTGATGGATTGATGTTTTATAAGGGGTGATTGTTCAGAAGATTAATCGTAGGGTGTGACTTTGTAATGTGAATATAAAATATAGAGAGAAGAAAAATGGATGACTGCTCATAATATTAACTTTAGGGAGTGATTTGCAATAGGGAAAGAAAAAATAAGGAATTAAAAATGGATAACTACTCACACATGTGAATGTGAGAGCGAATTTCAACCGTTAATTTTTTTAAGATAATTTAATCTCAACCTCTGAAAGAAAAAATAGGGAGTTAAAAATGGATAACTACTCACACATGTGAATGTCATGGTGAATCTCAACCGTTAAAATGTTTAAGATAATCTAATCTCAACCTCTGAATAGTTCTAATCAATTACCTAGTTGTTTTATGATATAGACTAGTATACGTGTCCGTGCCATAGGCACGATGTCGATATGTGATCTGTTCAATGAATGGTCGGGATAAACAAAACTTATAACTGACGAGGTAATTTAAATGAAACCCACAATTGAATATGTAATTGTAGAAAGGTAATTCAAACATAGCTCATAGTGAGGAATTTATTTGTAACTCACATACTTACGAATCAATTCGGACTATCGTGTTTAATACAATTCGATCAGAGCCACTAATTAGATCGTAAGCTCTTTTATAATATAGATTATTGAGCTTATTACTCTACTCAAGTCAAATTTACACAACACTTAATTAAGCTTAAATTCAAATAACTCAAATAAAACATGAATTATTTCGTGTACCTAGCAATGTAGCATTATTTACTATATAGTTTGATTAAAGACACCTATCTATTTGAAAATTATGTGTCATGAAACTTCATGATAAAATGAATTTGTTATGTCTAATAATTCAATTCCAAAATTGCATCATATTAAGATTATAAAAGAAAAGTATATTTCCTAATGATCGTTTTATAGATATTAATTTGTAAGATAAAATTTTACTGTCTTATCGTTGAATTTAAGGCATCCCCATTGTTGGCTTTGCCAACTTCTTATAGCATAGGATATTGTGCAAAATGACCACATAGGAAATTTTTTTGGCCAACTAGGAGAGAGGGAGTGGCCCAACTTCCTAATTAAGAACTTACAAGTGGAGAGAGAGTGAGGGGACATCAGTCGGGTGTGTGTGGGGGGGGGGGGGGGGTTTTGTTTATATTAAATAGTGTTAAATTTAATATTTTTTGTGTAAGAAGTTGTGTAAGAATAGTATACAATGGGAATATATATTCTTAAGTGGGTAAGAAGATAAAAATGTGTAGGTAGCAGTGGGACCCAGTTAAGAAGTTGTATTAAGAATATACACATTGAAGATGCTCTTACCAACATATGATAAATCAAATAAAAAAATATATCTTACAAAAAATATCCGTAAAATCGTTTAATAAATATAATTCACGTATAATTATGTTACTGTTATGAAAGTCAAAACTAGCTTACAGGCATAGGCTAGGTAGATGTATATAGCATTGGTAGGAATAGTTAATGCTGCAATGGTTAATGCAGGTTGCTGTAATTGTAAGTGTGCTGCTCGGCTATAAACATCGAGCAGCCTGAAGTTATCATTTACCACGGATCCTTCAGCTTGAATAAAACTCTCTCTCCCTTTCTCTAATACACGTTTTGTCCTAAATTTGTGGTTACTTTATAACACGTTATTAGCACGATTGTTCTACTCTTAACAATCTCAAACGGTAAAATTTTCTACCGATATATTCTTTATTTTATGTCTCTGGTTTACTTCAATATATATCGTATATCACCATTATTAAGAAAATGTTGGCTGAACCACCGTCGATAATATATGATGAGATGATGAAATAATAATTTATTATTTAACGTATAATATATATGTTCGTTGATGCTTGTACGGAAATAACCTCAAGCTATAAACTGAATATTTATAAATATACATATATTTCAATTCTATATATGAATAACTTTATATACATATATATTTATTACTGACTTTCAAACACCCACAGAAAGGCTTGCTGAGTAGCGTGGCGTGAATATATATGTATGCTATATAACAACTGTATAAGGTTGACTGAAAAATATTCATGCAGAGTTATTTTATTTATGATCAATTTATTGTTCCTAATAACATTTATATTTATTCATAATATAAATGCAATTCTATTAAATCATAATTTTTACATTTTTATCCCTCTCCTCTAACGGCTAGTTAACGACTAGTTTACTGATTTTATATCTCTCCTCCAACGGTAATAAACGGCTAGTTAACGGTCATAAACGGTCATTTTTTCCCCATATATACAACAACATCTTAATAGATTACTCACATTTTTACTACCTCCTTACAAACTCTCAATACCATATCTTTTTCTACAAAATGTTTCATCAAATGTTGATGATTATTATCATACTTGTCATTGTGTGCACCGCATTGGTTTTCGTTCCTGAATACCTTCCAAACGATTTTCAGATTTTTATTACCTATCTTTGTATCATGTATGTCCTGTTAGCAGTTACAATAGCTTTCAACATACATTTTAACATGTACTAATTATCATATGAATAAAAATTTCATGTCATAATTTTATTAATATATATGTTTCATTTTTATAATTTTTTCTTCACAAATGATAAACATCGCTAAGCTCGAATTTGAAAGGCTTGACATAACTGAAAAAAATTATATGTCTTGGAAAATAGATGCCGAAACCCACCTAGCCGCCAGAAGCCTCGAAAATACTATCCAACAAAGTAATAATGAATGGATAAGTAATCAACACCGGGCTCAGGCCATGATCGATTTTCTTACGACACCACGTCCATGAAGACCTAAAGATGGAGTACCTCACGGTTAATGATTCACTCGTCTTTTGGGAAAGTTTGAACGAAAGATATGACCATTTGAAAACGATCATTCTCCTAAAAGCACACTATAATTGGATTCATATCCGCCTACAAGATTTTAAAACCATCAATAATTATAGTTCTATGATGTATAAAATAACCTCACAATTGAAATTATGTGGAGAAACCATCACCGAATATGATATGTTGGAGAAGACATTCTCCACATTTCATGCCTCGAATATGCTCCTGCGGCAGCAATATCGAGAAAAGGGTTTTTAAAGGTACTCCGAATTGATCTCTTGTCTCCTTGTAACTGAACAGAATAATGAGATTCTAATGAAGAATCATGAATCTCGTCCAACTGGTTCAGCCCCATTCCCTGAAGCGAATGAGACTATGTATGATGAAGGCCAAAAGCGTGGGCGTGGTAGTGGTCGTGGTCGCGGTCGTGGTCGAAGTCGTGGTTGAGGCCAAGGAAATCATGGACAAGGTCGGGGTCGTGGTCGAAATCAAGGCCGTGGAAGAAATAACTATCATCATCATCATCATCATCCATATAATGGAAATTCTTCTCGCCACCTGAAGTGGAACAGAGATGATGATAGAAACAACTCTTCGAGTGGGCAAAATGTACGACAAAACAATGAAGAAAGTTAATGTTTTAGGTGTGGCATGACAGGCCACTGGGCACACACATGCCGAACGGTGAAATATCTAGTTGATCTTTATGAGAAATCACAAAAAGGGCAAAATGTATAGACAAATTTCCTTGAAAATGATCCTGAAGATCTTAATTTTGATTTTGGTGATATGGCCAACGTCAACATGACCAATACCATTAGTGATGATATTGGTCATGAACAATAAATTCACAAAGGAATGAAGCTATGGTTCGAGTTTGAGATAAAAGCTGTGGAAAAAGTAACATGTTGTTATGTAGGAATATTATCTGTTTTTCCTATGTATACTAGCATATTTACAATAAATTTTATATATGTATTTTACATTCAATGTGTTATCATATTTATTCATCTTATTTTTCTTTGTCTCATATTGAAATAGATCACAAATATGTTTGAATCCAAAATCCAAGGAGGAGATTTATGTCTTGCAGACAACGCTACTACGCATACCATACTTAAAGATAAGAAATATTTTTCTTATCTCAAAATTGACAATGCTAATGTCAACACTATATCTGGTAATGCCAAAATAATTGAAGGATTTGGCAAAGCAATTTTCCTAATGCCTGGAGGCACGAAATTCATGATAAATAATGCATTGTTCTCTCCTAAGTCTCAGAGAAACTTGTTAAGTTTCAAAGACATTCGTCTGAATGGATATCATATTGAGACTATGAATAAGGGGAATGATGAATATCTTTGCATTACCTCAAACACTTCCGGAAGCAAGTGTATATTGGAAAAATTGTCATCTCTATCTTCTGGATTGTATAGTACAATTATAAGAATATTTGAATCATATTCTGATAAACACGAAGTTTCTTGAAACATTTAAAGCTTGACATGATAGATTGGGGCATCCAGGATCAATAATGATGCGAGGAATTATTTAGAATTATAGTGGTCATCCATTGGAAAACCAGAAGATTTTTCAATCTAATGAACTCCATTGTGATGCTTGTTCTCAAGGAAAGTTGATAATTAGACCATCACCAACTAAAGTTGGATATGAATCACCATCGTTTTTGGAACGAATTCAAGTTCATATGTGTGGACCTATTCATCCACCAAGTGGACCATTCCAATACTTTATGGTATTAATTGATGCTTTTAGCAAATGGTCGCACATATGTCTATTATCAACTCGTAATACAGCATTTGCCAAATTCCTTGCACAAATAATCAAACTGAGAGCACAATTCTCAGATTATATGATCAAGAAAGTTAGACTTGATAATGCTGGTGAATTTACATCTCAAGCATTCAATGATTATTGTATGGCAATAGGGATTGATGTTGAACATCCAGTAGCTCATGTTCATACACAAAATGGTTTGGCTGAATCGTTGATCAAACATATTCAACTTATTGCCAGACCATTAATGATGAGAACAAAGCTCCCTACTTCTGTATGGGGTCATGTTGTTTTACATGCAGCCGCACTGATTCGCCTCAGGCCAAGTGCATATCACAAGTACTCCCCAATACAATTGGCATTCGGGCGAGAGCCGAATCTATCTCATCTAAGAGTTTTTGGTTGTGCGGTATATATATCAATTGCTCCACCACAACGCACAAAGGTGGGACCACAAAAGAGATTGGGAGTATATGTTGGGTATGAATCCCCTTCTATAATAAAATATCTTGAACCAAAAATGGGTGACGTTTTTACGGCACACTTTGCCGATTGTCATTTTAATGAAGACAAGTTTCCACCTTTAGGTGAAGAGGGGAAACAAGTGGGAAGAGAGATCAAATGGTGCACATCATCGTTACTGCACCTTGACCCTCCCACAAAGCAACGTGAACTAGAAGTTCAAAAGATCATACATTTACAAAATGTAGTAAATCAATTGCCAGATGCATTTATAGACACAAAGAGAGTGAAAAAGTCACATGTAGCTGCTATAAATGCTCCTGCCTGAATTGAAATACCAAAAGGGCTACCAAATGATAATATGACAAATAAATCTAAGATACGCCTGAAGTGTGGACGACCCATTGGTTCAAAGGATAAAAATCCTCGCAAAAATAAAGTGATTGAAAATCCCCAATCACATGAATGTGTTCCAGAAGAAACACACAATCGTGAAATTGTTCAAGAAGAAACACACGATCATGCAAATCAAGTAAGCCCTGCAGGCAACGATAACCATGATATTTCTATTAATTACATGTGTAATGGAAAAAAATGGAACCGAGATGAAATGGAGAATATTGATGATATATTCTTTTATTCAGTATCCCAAGAAATTAATGACAGGACTGAAGATCTCGAACCAAAATCTGTATCTGAATGTCAAAAGAGGCATGATAAGATCAAATTGATAGATGCCATGAAGGCTGAATTAAATTCGTTGAATAAACAAAAAGTATTTTGATCTATCGTTCTCACACCCGAAGCTGTGAAACCCATTGGATACAAATGAATTTTTGTTCGAAAGCGAAATGAGAAAAATGAGATTGTGAGATACAAGGCTCGCCTTGTTGAACAAGGTTTTTCCCAAAGGACTGGGATTGATTATGAAGAAATGTATTCTCCTGTAATGGATGCTATTACGTTCAGATATCTAATCAGCCTATTGGTTTCGAAAAATCTAAATATGCATCTCATGGATGTTGTAACGACTTATTTATACGAGTCATTAGATGCCGATATTTATATGAGAATTCCTGATGGAATCAAGGTGCCTGAAGCACTGAGTTCAAAGCCCAAAGAATTATGTGCAATTAAACTACAACAATCACTGTATGGATTAAAGCAATCCGGTCGCATGTGGTATAATTGCTTAAATGAGCATTTAGTGAAAGACGGATATGTGAATGATCAATTATGTCCGTGTGACTTTATAAAGAATACGACAGTTGGATTTGCATTTATCGTTGTCTATGTAGATGATCTAAATATCATTGGAACTCCCAAGGAAATCCAAGAAGCAGTTGATTACCTAAAGAGAGAATTTGAAATGAAAGATCTTGGGCAGACCAAATACTGTCTTGGTTTACAAATAGAATACTTGCATATTGGAAAATTTGTACACCAATCAAATTACACAACAAGGGTTTTGAAGCGCTTTTATATGGATAAGAAAAACCCTCTCACTATCTCCATGATTAATAGATCACTGAATGTTGAAAAAGATCAATTTCGTCTTTGTGAAGAGAATGACTGTAGACACCCCAATTTCGTACCCCTGGCATGTAACTGACATAAAATATCAAGAACTGTTAAAACTTAACAAATGTCAAGTTGCAGAAGTCAAAAATGCGAAAGAAAAAGCGAGGATGCTTGTGAAACAAAGTGAAGCTAGGGGGGGAAAGTGTCGAAATTTCAAACTTCAAAAAGTAGCTTGGTGCCACCTAAAGGAAGCTTGGTGCCGCACCAAGCAATAGCTTGGCCGCACCAAGCATGCCTTTCATGCTCTCTCACATTTCAATTTGGTACAAGTTCTGAAGCGCTCGTACAGCGGCCAACGATGCTGGAGAGAAATTGAAGAATTCAATATGATCCTGCTCCTCAAGTATAAATAGAGGCCTCTCTCATTTTGTTCGCTGAATTTTTCGCGAAGTTTATCGCGTGGCTCCTGCGATCTTCCGATATACTTAGTACGAGAGGTGCGAGATAGGTGAGTGGAAGCCCCTAAAATCTCCAAACCCCAGCCAAACTCTGCCAAACCAAAAACCCATAGGTTATAAGTGATCCCTAGCCTAGTTGTTAGGTATCCACCTTAAAACCCCATTCCAAAAATCCCAAAATAAGCCGGTTACTACCGCCTGGGTAACGAGCTAAAAAGTCAAAACTTAAGTCTAGGTTCCGCCCAACCGAAAAGGCCAAAACCTACCAAAATAAAAGCTGTCACTCTGCCAGAGTTGACTAGCCTCAAATCCAGCTTCAAATCCGGTTCAAATCGGTTCAAATTCAATTCCGGTCAAGTTCAATTCAAAACAAAAAGACTCCTCTCCCGCAGAGGACGAGCGAAGCACACCACCGCTCTAAAAGGTAATACCTTTAAGGCGTTTTATTTTATTTCATTTATTTTTTTCTTTTTATTTATTTTCAAAAGTTGTATTTTAAATCCGGCACAATGTAGCCAATATAAGCCGTTGTCTTTGCCGATTAGATTAGGAAAAATTATGTAAAAGAGTTATAATGGCCAAATATTCTTAAATGTGTTTGTAATTATTGGAAGGAGGCGGTGAGTCCGTAAATAATGTAGCCACGAATGTATCTGTTTAATTTTCCCTTGTCAAAATAAGACCTTATTTATTTGCTAGATTAATATAACAATGAGCATATTTCAGCCAAAAACGCTTTGAGACCGAAAGGGCGAGTTGGGTGCCTAGCACCTTCCCAACTCGTAACTTAGCCCCCGAACCCGCTTTTCTAAAATCTCGGTTTTCTTTACGGTTTTCCTTTATTTTTGCCTTAAAATAAAGGTGGCGACTTAAAAACTTTCAGATCCAAGGGGGGCCACGCAACATTCCCTCTTTGCACTTTCCTCGTTCTCCCTAAAAAGGGAGATACGGAATGGAGAGGTGATGTATTCCCATATCCCGGTATCCCCTAAACAAGGGATAACTTGATGCGGAAACCCATAGCCCCATAGCGATCCGATTGGGCCATAAGGCCATTTTAATAAATCCATAAGTGGGGGCGTCGCAATATCTTTTCTTGCACTTCTCTATTATCCCCTGACAGAAAAAAGGGGAGAATGAGAATGGAAAGGTAATGCATTCCCATATCCTGTTATCCACGAAATAAGGGATAACCTGACATGAGGAAACCTTTAGTTCCCATTTTGGATACAAAATCCACTCAAGGCAACCGAGGCACATTCCAACGTGCTAATATAGACAGCACTCCTCTCGCACTTTGGATTTCGCCTCTTCCCTAAACAAGGGAGGGTGGAACGAGGCGGTGGTGATCCGCACGCACGCGCACCCCTAAACAAGAGCGGCTGGGCGAGTCGCACTCTGAACCTCACGGTGGCGACTTCTGGCTGGGAGTTGTTTTATTTTAAATAAAATGGAGGGCTAGACTCATAAAATAAAACCTTTTTTTGGCTTTTCTTTGTTTTTGGCTGCAATATGCTCGTTATATTAATTTACGCATTTCAATAAAGTGTTCCCATTACGGTAGTGGCTATATTTGTGGATATGATCCTCCATCCGGCGCCAGCCTCGCTTCCGATATCATTCTGATGCATGTTCGAGTATTAAAAAAATCAATCAAAAAAAAAAATTTCAAAAAATAATAATAATATATATATGTATATATATAAGGCGGTCTAAGTATATTGGCTGGAAACTCCATTGATACCCTTAAAGCATTCTGAATAGAGTCTGGTATCGCCGGAGCACACAACGCCACGTACTTGGCCGATCAAAAGCCTTCAAACACTATTATATATATATATAAAAAAAAAAATCGAAAAAAAATTTCGAAAAAAAAAAAAAAATGTGTATATATTATATATTTTACAAATAAATTCGGCAGACAACAAAAGAGCTGGGCTTTACTTAGGCTCTATTTTCTTTCATTTATTTCTTTCAGTCCATTTTTCTTTTTCACTTTATTCTGTAACTCTGTATATTTGTATATCTCAGCATTCATTATGTCATTTTATTTTGGGGACATAGGACCAAAATTTGTAATTAATAGGGATAGATAGTTTCCCCACTTTTCTTTCTATTTCTTAATGTGATGTGCTTGCTTGCTCGCGCTCAAACTAAACAAGCCGAGAAAATCCACACAAACAAAGAAGACAGCCAAATTTGTTTTATTTTCTATATACGTAAAATAAATAAAGGCTTTTATCGCTTTCTAGATACCGCACACACGTGCACGCATGTAAATATATTCCGAACTGTTACTCCTACACCATGGCCACCTACCCCTGCATAAGCCAACGTTAGAATGCATATAGTTTTTCAGACACTTCACGCATCGACCGGTTTTGCATTTTGAATTATGGGTCAGCCCCTGTCAATCATCAAAAAAAAAAATCAAAAAAAAATCAAATCAGAAAAATATATGTCAAAAAAAAAAAATGCGCAAGTTCGAAAAAAATATATATGTCAAAAAAAATATATATACAATAAATAACAAACAGGGGCTGATTTATAATTCTCAGATGCTCGACCTAGACCATTTCGGATGGTGGATCCCGAAAGAGTATAGGCCCTTCGCTGGGACGACCCAAATCCTGGGAGTCGAAAGGCGTGTGGAATACGTTGGTCCTATACTGCGGAGAAAGAATCCACTATTCCAGAAAAGTCCCGAGGCTGTCAAAATAAAGCAGTGCTTATCAGGTCAATTGTAGGTAACATGAAATAAATAATAATAAAATATACTAATAAAAAGGCACGCCACTTCAAGCCCATATAGCCTCCATCGGCAAATTTTCTTCGATACCTACCAAAACCCCATTTTCCTCAGAAACCTGGCCCGAATTTGGAAACGCAAAGACAATACTGGCCGATTAATTCGGGAAACTAGTACAGAAATCAGATCAGAAGATATCGATTCGATCGACCGTCAGGCGAGAATCGCCGAGAGCACAAATCCAAGCAAGGTATGGCAAAGAAAGAACAAACAAGTCAGAACGGAAACAAGAGCAATCGAACTACGAACCTGAAGGGAAACTCTCGCATGCACCTCCTCCTGGGCTTGAGGCGTGGTTAAAAAAGGAACTGGACACCCATGCAAAGAAAATAATGGATCAGGTGGTAAGTGACCTTTTGGCCAGTTTTTCAGAAACCCTTGCCATTTTCTCAAAAAGCCAAACTCCAGGTATGCTCCTAATACTTCCCACTCTCAGAAATAAACTCCACGATACCACCGAAAATATCCTTCCAAGCTTCAAAAACCATCAAGTGCCAGCTACCAACCCAGTGATGACCTCCTTGGTCAAGGAAACATGATTTCCAATACCCCTGACTCTAGCCCAAACTCTCCAGAAATCAACCTTGATCCTCCCCACCTGAATGCCTATTACCACAACCCAGAAAATCATCCCCCTTTCGATCCATCAGATGCCTATTTCCACATGATCCCGTGGGAACTTAAAAGTATCATTTGCATACCGTAAAAGGAATCCCTGCTGGCCCAGTCCGACAAGCCAATCTCGCTCAACCTTATCAAAAAAGAAAACCCCGCTCACCGCCTCGACCAAAACCCGACCTAGCCATATAGCAAAGCCAAGAAATAGAAAAAGAAAGACATTACGATGACTTGCTCGCCCACAATCCGAAATACTCCAAACAACGTGGTGCCCATGGGATCTTTGAAACCCATGGATAACTACTGCCCATCCCAAGCCATTGCCCGTAACTTGGAACCATGCCCGCTTTGTGAGTATCATAAATGCAACGTCATCTTACCGATCGATGCTATACACTGTTTCGAAACGCCATTCAAGACCTCATCGACAACAAAGAAATTTCATTGGCGTGCACGAAAATCTTTGAAACAAGTCAAGCCTGAGAAGTTTAAGGGAGGCAAGTTAGCATATTTAAGTATGAATAAAAGGTCTTTGTAAAATACGTTGATCAATAAAGGAGTTTCCCAACAAGTATTCTGGAGAAGACACTTCCTGGTATGATGGAAGGAGCACTTCTAAAAAAAAAAAAAAAAAGGGGCTCCCTGCTGAGTTTGAGTCTATTTCTAATAAACCTCTTCAGAATTAGTATATTACGACCGGCCCACTTTTTACGCCCGCAGATCTGGTGGACTACTTTGGATATATTACCCCTATTCCTTTCCTTAGCCTTACGGATTTGGTCATCTACCAATCCGCTCCCTAAAATTGAGGCCAATCATCTACCAATCCGCTCCCTAAAATTGAGGATCTCAAACCCTGGTCCTCAATAATGTAATAAACCCCATGCGTTGTGCTTTTAATAATAATCTAAACGTCTTTGCTTATTTCTTAGTTGCACTGCATTAAAAGACACATTAAATAATTAAAATAATGAGTCATTTAAAAGGACCCAAAAGATAAAAAAATTTGCTTGAGCTTGTGTCAACTAGCCACTCATCAAGAATATCGAAGACCGCTCCACCATCAACCTGGGACCATGAAATCAAAGAAATCGAATCGGCGCTACCTCCAAGGTCCGTAAAGAAAGGCACTCATTGATCTCCTTAAAGAATTCGTGAGACATCTTTGCTGGTCCTACGAAGATATGCCCGCCTTGATCCAACCATACGAGCACCTGATTCACATACCCTGGATGCTCGCCTGGCCAAACAAAAGCTCCGCCGCATCAAGCGTAATGGTCACTACAAGTCAAAGAAGAAATCATGAAACAGTACCAAGGCCAACTTCATCCGGTAGTGAATACCCGATCCGGTCGCCCAACATAGTGACTGCCCAAAGCCCAACGGAAAGTCGAAATCTGTAGACTTCCGCGACCTCAACAAAGGCCGCCCAAAGATGACTTCCCCCGCCCAACATTGACATTGTGGTAGATGCCGCCGCACCACAAAGTCCGATCCTTCGTTGATGGCATGTCGGGCTACAACCAAATCAAAATGGCGGCGCAACAGAAGACCGTGAGAAGACTTCATTCACTACTCCTCGGGAACTTACTTGTTATAATGTCATGCCATTTGGACCGAAGAATGCCGGAGCTACTTACCGTAGGTCGCCACCACCCTCTTCCACGACATGATCCACAAAGAGATGGAGGTCTATGTCGATGATATGATCGTGCATTCCAAATGACGCCTATGGTGCTCACATTAAAGATCTTCTGAAGTTCTTCGAAAGACTCGAGAAAGCACCGGATGAAGCTTAACCCCACCAAATGCACATTCTGGGTTACCAGAGGCAAAGTCCAGGATTTCTAGTAATCGAGCAAGGCATCGAGATCGAGCCACCCAAAATCAAAGCCATCCTTGAAATGCCACAGCCCAAAAACTCCCACCGAAGTAAAAGGCTTCCAAAGCCTTAGGTAAAGACATCACTGCTTTCATCGACACACCGACTACCACTGTGAGCCCCCTCTTTAAACTCCTCAAAAGAATACCGATCAAGTCTGGACGTGAAGTGCGGCCGCCTAGCCTTTGAGAAAATAAAGCCTACCTTACCAATCCCCATCGCTAGCTCCACCTCATACCCATAAACCTCTCCTCATATACTTAACCGTCACAGACATCGCAGGGGCTATGCTCGCCAGAGAAAGTTAAGATTCCTACATTGAAAACGCCATATATTTCATAAGTAGAAGCTACAAGGGCAAGCGAAGCAAACTATTCGGCACTACGATTGAAAAGCCGCCCCGCCTAGTCTGGGCCACCAAGGCTCAAAACCTATCTCCGTGGAAGGTCCATCAAGCTCATATCCGTGATGGACCCTATCAAATACATTTTCGCAGCCATCACCGCTCCAAATAGACCGCCAAGTGGTCCTTTTCTTCTAAATGAGTTTGACATAACCTATGCCACTCTCAAGTCTATCAAAGTGAGGCTATTGCAGACCACTCTACCGATCTACCTCCTCAAGACCGAAGGCAATCAGCCTCGGTTTCCTGCACGTAAGTATCCTGAAATCAATCACCCCTGACACCTGGCAAATGTTCTTTCGACTGAGCCCGAAACAAAAGAGGCTTTGGCATAGGAGTTCTTATTAATCGATCCTCGCTCGACTCTCATACTCCGCCGGCTATAAGGCCGAGTTC